>CM062820.1:1404918276-1405455567 GCA_031772625.1 Pinus tabuliformis | reverse complement strand
AAGAGCAGCCCTGAAAAAGAAGCCATCCTCTAGAGCTTAATTTATCAACTAGCCCTCGTTCAAGAACATAATCCAAAAGAAGGACAAAATCATCTAATGTTCAGACCGAAAATCTGTCGTATCCAAGGAGTATGCTAATAAGCCCTAGTCTCAGATCTCAAAATATGTTCAAAATATGTTGCAGTAAGGCAAAAAGTTCCTTAGAACAGTAGGTCAAAAGTCTGAAGGAGTCCAAGTTCAACTTGCAAGAAGATTTTCAAAAAAGATTATATGTTTATGAAAGAAGGCCGAAGCCCTAAACCTCAGATGAAAGTACCAAAAATCTCAGATCCGAAGAATCTATGTCCAAGGGTTATCTCAGCGAATGGTAAAATCAGCCTTCAATTGTTTTGACCGTCTTCCTGTTCAACAAGAGGGAAACCATGAAGCACGAAGAGTGTATTTTTTTATCAGATACCTCAGATTGCAAAAGACCGAAAGGCCTCAGGGTTAACTCTAAGAATGCCAAGAAGGCCTCAGGACAAATGTTAGAAGGCCGAATGACTTTAACAAATAGCCTCAGTAAAGTCAGCCTACATTTTTGTTTTGATGTATAACCACTTCTGTGATTTGATCAAAGTCTCATAAAACCATGAAACATACCTTGTTTCTAAGGAGAAGTCTTAACTTGTGATGTTTGTTGAAAGAGCTAAAGATAGCAGGTTATTAGTGATCAAGGACGAATATGAGGTCTGGAAAGTCAAACATATAAAAGCTATAAGTTTGAAGCTTGATGTCTAAAATGTGAGGCATGTATTATTATAATATTTTTTGTTCTTAGATCTCAAAAGGAGCTTTGTCAGTAAAGACCTAGTATATGTCTAGCCTATAGCAAGACTTGAACCAAAGCTTTGATGAGGTTGGATCTCTATACCTTGAAGAGTGAAAGATTCTTCAGTGCAATACTATATCAGTGTGAACTAGTCTTAAGGAAACCTATAAAGGACAAGTACAATGAAGTCCCTTCACCCTACTAAATCATTGATGAAAATTCCTTGATCGTATCCAAGGAAATGTTGTGGCATGAAAGTTATCATAATATGGCGAGAAGAAATAATGATTGTGGTTCAAAGGAAGGCTCAGACACGTAAGGAAAGTATGTACTAAAAGGTTAAAGAGTGATATATCAAACTGATGCTTGATGAAAGGATACTGGAAGAATGGTATTATGAATACTTGGTCTTAAAATATTTTCTTTGCACATCCAAACAAGAAAGAAAATGGATCACTGTCAATAGCACACCTTTGAAGAAAGAATACTTTGATAAAAGGAGAAGAGGTTGAGTTCCTCTTTAAGGTTAAAGATTGAATCTCTTGATAGATACAACTCACTTACAGATTCAATCCTATTATGTCACATAATTAATTAAAAATATGTTGGATTGAAGTCCTTGAACAAATCTATTATTGACAAGACCTAAGCTTCTAGAAGCACTGGTGTCATTTATAGTGTTGTTCTGATATGGGTATTTAAGTGTTGGGCTCTATTTGTAAAAAAAATACTCAGCCTGGAATGATGAAGTCTACTCTTTGCATATTAAAATGAAGACCAAGTATCCAAGGACAAGACATTGTTGCTGCTACAATAATTGTGAGGAAGTTGAATTACTTGGTTTGGAGAAATCAAGGATAATCATTGGATGAAATACTCTTGATTGATTGATGACAATGATATTATATATATAATATATGTCAAGAGCATATTGATTATAGGTTGTTAACAATTTAGATATGAGAATTAAGGGTCTGAAAACCCTAGATAGTTAAAAGGGGCTTTGAATAAGAAAGTTTCAGACAAAACCCTAGAACTAAACTGCTAGAGGCTCTTGGATTGAAAAGGTCAAGATCACTATTCAGTTGAAATACTAGTAATGCTAAAATCAACAATCAGGTTTGTTGTGGAATGACTCTATCAGTTTTGCATAATTGGATATGCCCATTGCAAAGTCTATTGGTATTGCAAAATTAGGGTGTGTAGACCTTACGCCAATTTGAAGAATAATGAAATCCAAGGGTTTATGAAGAAAACCCTAGAGATGGACCAAGATTAACTTTTTGTTAAAATAGGTAACTAGGGCCAAACTCCATGTGGATCACCTTATTTATGGATTCTGATATTTTTCCTAGATTTCTCTCATTGAGAGGTGTAGGATTGATCTAAATATCATCCGATTCCGATAAGTATTTATGGAGATATGAATTTATTTTGATTATGGACAAATTGTCAAGGTCAGCCAATAAACTTATGCAGGCTCAAAATCCCAACAGTCATGTCTATTCAACCTCAACATTTGCATATAAATACAAGGAGCATTTTCCTCATTTGGACAATTCAATTCACTCATTTTCTCTCTCTCTCTCCTACGCATAAAAGGAGCCTCTCTCTCTCTCTCACACGTGTGGCTGAAAGGAAGACGTCCTAGGGCTAGGAAGACACAGAAAGAAGGACGCTAAGGCAGCAGGTCATCTCTTTGACCAGCATTAACCTTCCAGAAGTGCGGATTGGGTGTGGTTTCCTCTCCTAGGCAGGCCGCAATTTTTGGCTCGAAAATCAACGTGATCTGACCTTTGGTTTGACAGGTGTTGACTGCCCTAGTTTAGGGTTGCAGTTGACTTCAGAAATCTGCAAATTGACTGAACTTTTGGGGTGTTCAAGGGTTGTTTCTTCAGGCTGTTCGAGGACAAGTTGACGGAAATTGACCAAGTAATTTTGAAGTCAATTTCAACTAGTTTGGCTAAGTTTGACTTCGCTGATCTAGGGTTTGCTGCTGCTGATATAAAATTACAGAATTCAGATTTTGTACTATTTCTCTCTGTTGAACTATTGACCTCCGATATATTGTAGTTGGTTCACTCAAACATATCCAGTATGATGCCTGTGAACTCCTTGGGAGGATATTTGTATTACCTCACTTTTACAGATGATTATTCTCACAAGACTTAGATATACTTCTTGAAAAAGAAGGATGAAGTGTTCTCCTGGTTTTGGCACTTCAAAGCCTTGATCGGGAATCAAGCTGAAAAGAAGATCAAGATCTTAAGGACTAATAATGGAACTGAATATGAATCCAATGAGTTTCATGACTTTTGCAAAGAGGTTGGCATTAAGAGGGAGACTACTACACCATATACTCCTGAGCAGAATAGTGTGGCAGAAAGGAAGAATCGTACAATTGTGGAAGCTGTCTGTGCTATGCTCCATGATCAAAGACTTCCGAAGTTTTTATGGGCCGAAGCTGCAAATACCACCATATATGTACAAAACCGATGCCCTCATCAAACATTGGGTTCCAAGACTCCCGAAGAAATGTTCACCGGTAAGAAACCTGACATATCTCATTTTAGAATTTTTGGAAGCCCTATATATTTTCATGTGCCGAAAGAGAAAAGGAATAAATTGGGTGCATCTGGAAAGAAAGGAATCTTTGTGGGCTATAGCAAAAATACTAAGGGCTATAGAATCTATGTAGTTGGTCAAAATGAAGTCGAGATTAGTCATGATGCCACCTTTGACGAAGATATGGCTCTTAGCAAAGTAGACAATCTTCCTACTTTAAGGGGATCTAAAGAAGTTGACACCAGGGAACCGAAGGAAAAGGAAGATGAGACGATGCCCAATGTGAGAGAACCTATGGATCCTATTGATCCTCCTCCGCAAGAGCCTTCCTCTTCTAGGAAGAGGCCTTCATGGCTTTGGGGGACACTTGATGACGCTAAAGGACACATTGTACCCCGAGGAACAGGTATCACGGATACCTGACCATCATGAGCACAATCATCCAAAATGAGCCTTCGTCATTCACAGATGTCGTCAAGCATCAAGTATGGAAGGATGCTATGACCGAGGAATATGAGTCCATTATGAAAAACGATGTTTGGGATGTGGTCCCCAGACCCTAGGACAAAGCAATTGTCACTTGAAAATGGCTTTATAAGATAAAGCATGCAGTTGATGGAAGTGTGGAAAAGTATAAGGCTAGTTTTGTCGCTCGTGGCTTCTCCCTGAAGGAAGGTATAGACTATGACAAGATATTTGCACCTGTTGCCCGATATACCACCATCCGCTTGATCATAGCCCTTGCTGCTTCGCAAGGATGGAACCTACATCAGATGGATGTCAAGACTGCGTTCTTTCATGGTTCAATCAAAGAGGAGGTCTATGTGGAGCAACCCGAAGGATTTGAGATTTATGATCGAGAATCTCTTGTGTGCAGGTTGAAGAAGGTCCTCTATGGGCTAAAGCAAGCACCCTGAGCATGGTATGAGAGGATAGATAGCTACTTGATGAAGTTGGGATTCACTAGGAGTGAAGCCGACCCTAACCTTTACTTTAAGGTTATAGATGACAAGCCTCATACTGGTGTATATGTTGACGACCTCTTTCTAACAGGTGTAGACCCTCTCATTCACGAATGTAAGAGGGAGCTCGCGTCTGAGTTCGAGATGAAAGACCTAGGACTTATGCACTATTTCCTAGGACTGGAAGCCTAGCAGAAACCAGAGGAGATTTTCCTATCTCAAGGAAAATATGTGGTGAAGATATTGGAGAGATTCGGCATGGTGGACTACAAGCCCGTAACTACCTGATGGAGCTTGGCTTCAAGAAGTTAAGCAGTAGTGCTATCGGACCTGTTTTACGAAATGCTACCGAGTATCATCAACTCGTCGGAGCATTAATGTTCTTGGTGAACTCCCATCCGGATATATGCTTTGTAGTCAACACATTGAGTCAACATATGGTTGAGCCTCGCCACTCACATTGGATTGGTGCCAAGAATCTATTGAGATATCCTCGTGGCACAATCACCCATGGGTTGAGATACACTGCCGGAGATGTGAGACTACTTGGGTATACTGATGCTGATTGGGCAGGCAGTGTCGTGGACCGAAAGAGCACTTCCGGGTGCTGTTTCTCTTTGGATCTGCCTCGATATCCTGGATGAGCAAGAATCAAAAGTCGGTGGCTTTGAGCACCGCCGAGGCAGAGTACATTGCTGCTAGCATGGCCTCCTGTGAGGCAGTCTGGTTGCGAAAGCTCTTCAGTGAGCTCTTTGGATTTACATTGGATACCACCGTGATTCTGTGTGACAACTAGAGCGGGATCCGTTTATCAGAGAATCTCGTATTTCATGATCGCTCCAAGCATATCGATATCAGGTACCACTATATTCAAGATATGGTGCAGCGAGGAGCAATAAGGCTCCAACATATCGGTACATATGAACAGGTCGCCGACATTTTGACAAAGCCCTTAGGAAAGGTCGAATTCCTGACTTTCCAAGAACAACTTGGTGTCGTTCAGAGACCCTCTTATAAGGGTGGAGTATGATGTATTGAGCTCTGGGAGCTCCAGGGGGGTGCGGGGTACTTCTTGGAGCGACATGTGACCACAGGGCGACTCACCATCCCCTGGTGGTGCACTATGTATAGGGTAAAGGTTCAACCTTCCCCTGTGACACCCCGTGGTGACTGTGGAATAGGATGATTAGTTCTCCTGTGGACCAGGATGATTCGTTCTCCATGGCAACTGTGGAACAAGATGATTAGTTCTCCTGTAGGCTAGGATGATTAGTTCTCCGTGGCATCCACTGGACAAGATGACTCGTTCTCCTGTGGACAGGATGATTAGTTCCCCTGTCGAGGCATCCTACCCATGCAGTCTGGGACTCGTGGGAAGTACCTCTCATCTGATCAATGAGCAGGGAAATGAGGATAGGGACCATAGTAGTACTATCGATGGATGCATCGTTGTATCTACCGTACTCCCTATGCTAGAATGACCTCCATTGATCTGGGATCAGTGAGAGTGGTTCACACTCTGAGGCTAACTTCGAGTCAGTGGAGGATGGTATGATACATCCTTGATCATTTCTTCTTCTTCATAGTTCGAGCAAAGCAAAGAAAAGCAGAGCAGAGTGGGGTCAAGCTGTACAGGACAGTGCATTTGATGGATGGATAGCAACGACAGTCTGACGGATTGCAGATGAAGTTCTCCCTAGTTGAGAGAGTGTTAAAATTGGCAACTAGGGCCAAACTCCATGTGGATCACCTTATTTATGGCTTCTGATACTTTTCCTAGATTCCTCTCATTGAGAGGTGTAGGATTGATCTAAAGATCATCCAATTCTGATAAGTATTTATGGAGATATGAATTTATTTTGATTATGGACAAATTGTCAAGGTCGGTCAGCAAACTTATGTAGGCTTAGATGTCCAACAGTCATGTCAATTCAACCTCAACGTTTACATATAAATACAAGGAGCATTCTCCTCATTTGGACAATTCAATTCACTCATCTTCTCTCTCTGTGTCCTACGCATAAAAGGAGCCTCTCTCTCACACATGTGGCTGAAAGGAAGACGTCCTAGGGCTAGGAAGTCACAGAAAGAAGGACGCTAAGGCAGCAGGTCATCTCTTTGACCAGCGTTGACCAAGTGTTGACCTTCCAGAAGTGTGGATTGGGTGTGGTTTCCTCTCCTAAGCAAGCCGCAATTTTTGGCACGAAAATCGAGGTGATCGACCTCTAGTTTGACCGGTGTTGACTGCCCTAGTTTAGGCCTGCAGTTGTCTTCAAAAATCTGCAAATTGATTGAACTTTTGGGGCTGTTCAAGAGCTGTTTCTTCAGGCTGTTCGAGGACAAGTTGACCAGAAATTGACCAAGTAATTTTGAGGTCAATTTCAACTAGTTTGCCAAATTTGACTTTGTTGATCTAAGGTTTGCTGCTGCTGATATAAAATTACAGAATTCAAATTTTGTACTATTTCTCTCTGCTGAACTATTGAAGATTAAAGAAGATTTGATCGAAGGGTTTCCCCGCATTGGGGTTTGTCCCTGGCTAGCTGCCACATCTTGTGTCTCTTGTCTTGGCTTGTTTTTGTTGATCACTTAATGTTCTATCTGCACTTTACTTAATGTATATGTGATTGCTAATCTATGGCTAATAAAAAAAAAATAAGTAAACTGCTCTAAGCATAGAACATACCATAATTTAACACTTTTTCGCTGAAAGAAGAAAACCCTAGTTCATGCAAGGAAGGAATGACATGATGATGATGATGTGAACAACAATAACAAAGTTGCAAGTTGAATGCAAGAAGTCTAAGATCAAGGGGGAGTTGACATTCTCTATGGTTCTCAAAAGATAAGTATCTTACATCACTCTTCCTTTATTATTATTGTTGTTTTACTATCAGTTAGTCTCTTGTCCTTGTATTCTTTGCTTAGTAGTAATTGTTCTTCCATGGCCTCCTATTGAGGATTGCAAGTACGTTTTTGAAGGTTGCCAAGGCTCTGGTAACAGATGAAAGAAGTAGAAGAACGAAGCAAAGCATGTGACAAGAGGATTTTCCCTGAATCATGAGTTGAGTTGACAAATGTTGTGCTAGATGAAATCCAAGCTTAGAGTTTGAAGTGTGCATGCAATAGATGGCAATGTAGACAAGTACAAAGTGAGAGTTGAATAGAAGGTTCTCTCAGAAAGAGGGAGAGGATCATGACAATAAATTTGCTCCAAGATTGAGAGCTACAATTCTATTAGAACTATTATCATTGCTTTGAAAATTTCACCAAGTGAATGCAGAGATCGTCTCTCAACGAAGTAATTGAGGAAGAAGTGTACATAGATTCGCCTCAAGACTTTAAAGTGCATGAAAAGAAGTCTCATGATTGAAGAAGGCTTCGTACAATCACAAGCAGACACATTAAGCTTGGGCTTGGATTGATGGATCAAGATTGATCATATATGACTTTGTCTCTAACGAAAGCAGGACTCATGTGATAGAGGGAGTAGTTAGAAAGCCTTGTTTTTGCTTTATAGTGAGTTGATCTTTGAATCTGAGATGATGGATTGTCAATTGATATGCTAGAAAGTACCAATGGCAAAGGGAACAACCTGAATTACCATAGCCATATATGTTTCAGTGTGAAAGGGAGAACCCGGTTAGGGTGAGAAGAAAGCAGTTGTGGTGATGGACCCAATGAAAGGAAACTAATCAGTTTTATGAGCGTAGGCATGTTGCTCAAAATGGGTTAGAGCATCAGCATGGTATAGGTGGTCATTGCAAAGTCAGTTATGTTTTAAACAATTAAGTGTAGTTGTAGATTGATATTGGGCAGAGAGTGTTGAAGACAGAAGAGTTCATCGAGATATTGCTTCAGTTTGGGCTCTGTTATAACTATGAGCATGAAGCACACATCTATCGCACTCACTATTGCAGTGGTCGTGTATATTGCAACTAGATAAGCAAGTTCAAAAGCAATGTGGCTTCAAAGGCTACTTGCAGGATTGTCTTGATTAGGTGCAAGTGACGACCATGATGACAAGTCGAAGCACCATGAGATTCAGTACCGAGACATGGTACAGAAAGAAGTTGAGTGGCTTCGATATTACTCTACAATATAGCAAATTGTTGGCAAAGCCTCTATCCCTCAAGGACAAGCTTGGATTTGTCGAG
The DNA here is from genome assembly GCA_031772625.1 of Pinus tabuliformis. Classification (NCBI taxonomy): domain Eukaryota; kingdom Viridiplantae; phylum Streptophyta; class Pinopsida; order Pinales; family Pinaceae; genus Pinus; species Pinus tabuliformis. The sequence continues at coordinate 1,405,447,072 of CM062820.1, read as the reverse complement.
AATGCCTCTCCTTGAGAGGAAGTGTTGATGAGATAGAGTCGTGGACTAACATTCTCCTTAGACCAAGTACTGTGACCCACAGTAAGGAGATTATCCTTGTGTCAAGTACAATGACCCGAATTAGGGATAATGGTCCGACAAAAGAAAAGCATTCTTCCTGTGTCAAGTTCTTGACCAGAAATAGGAAGAATGGTCCTAGAGGCCCAGAATTACTCAGATAGAGTGTGGCCCTTCAGCATCAAGCTCAGAATTACTTAGATGGAGTGTGCCCTTTGGGGATTCACCATGCGTCAAGTACTGACCAGAATAATAGTGAACCAAGGCTAGTCTATATATTATGTAATAGATAGATGACTACTTGATGCTAATGATGAGCCATGTGTCATAGGTACTAACCAAAATTATCGCTGATCTACCATGTGTCAAAAGTACCAACCAGAATTATGGCGAGAATGCACTATGTCGGAGGTTCCGACCACAATTATGGTAGCCTGTTGATGTTGATGATCTACCATGTGTTAAAGTTATTTGACCAAAATTATGGTAGTTGATTGATGTAGTTGATTTGCCATGTGTCTAAAGCACTAACCCGAATTATGGTAAGGGTATACCATAGGCCTGAAGTGTTGACCCCGATTATGGTAAATGGTTGATGTTATTGATATACCATGTGTCACAATGGTTGACCAGATTATGGTAACTTATTTTACCATGTGTAACAATTGTTGACCCGATTATGGTACTTCGATTTCTTATAACATTTTCTTAGAGAAATTTGTCAACATGAGAACATTTGGATAGTCATTATGAATACATCCCTAGCTAAGAGGGAGTGTTGAATTTTGTAGTTGTGGTTGGTCTTCATAATTAATATTTTTACTCCTGATGTATTTGTAATAAATTTATAAAGCATGTTCTGTTAGTTTTTGTAGCATCAGCAGTGTTCTCGTCTCGAAACTTTGTGGATAGGCTAAAACATAGGAGTTCTCCATAACCCAGAAATCGTTTCTAGAAATTCCACCTAGGATTGTCTCAATTAAATTATTAGCCTCTTTTTAAATGTTTCCCAAGTCTAAACTTCGGAAAATTGGTTAATTAATCAGTATTAATTGAGAAAGGTGTGAATCATCAAGAAACTCACATGGATCGATTCGGAAATGATCTCAACCATTGATTATGTTTTAATCTTGACTGTTGGAGTCCCAACTCGAGATTATAGGAGGAGGTCGATGGGTAGATAGAGAACACATCAGTGCAGATACTTGGTGATCTGAGCAATTTGATTTTTCTAGTGCGGGTGATTCAACAGGAGAAATTGTGCCAGTAGATCGAGTAGCAGGTGACAGAGGGGCAGCATGGTAGATTTCCAGAGAAGATTTCCAATTCTGGAAGAGTTAGCTGAGAGGGACGAATTTTCCTCAAGGAACTATGGAAGGCTTGCGCAGAGGGTTTCTAGGGAGAATTCGATTCAGCCAGAGGAGTCAACTCAGTTGTTGAAGGCCAGGATATACTCCAGGGGGCCAAGCGAGTCACTTTCCAAGGCAGAGACAGGCAAAGCTGCAGGATTCAGTGAGTTCCGAAGGTAGAGCAGATAGAGCCTGCGCAAGCATTGTGCAAAGGCTCACACAAGGGCAAATGATACAGCCCATTTTGGCCAGATTTCGAAGCAGGATCAGTTGTGGTGTTGAGGTATTTGCCTCAGATATTTTCCCAATATTTCTCTCAGGAAGAATCACCAGTTTGGTGACATATTATTGTACTCAGAAATTTTGTTGCTGCATAATAAAATAAACCCTCAAACTGCTGCACTAATTTTCCCAAGTTAGGTTTTTCTAGGGACTTTTCTCCAAAAATAACTGTGTCAATTTTTTATGGGTGTGCTAGCATATTTCTCAATTTCCAGTTTATCTTCCATAGAATTTAATTTGGTGAATATTGCAGCTGTGAATTATTTGTTGTTTGTGTGGACAAATAAATTGTTAATTAATTTACAAGTAGAAAAATAATTTCCAGTTGTTGCACTAGTTGAAATTTTCACATGGTATCAGAGCAGTATTGATCAAGCGAGGAAGCTCAGAAATAAAAGGCAGAAATCGTCCAAATTCAAAGGGAGTCTGGCAACACGATTTCCAAATCTAAGCAAAGGTTGGCTTAGCAGATTGAACTTTTGGGCAGGGGCTTTGATTTTTCTAGTGCAGGTGGCAGGAAAATTCGCAGAGACCAGTAGCAGTTCTAGCAAGCAGTTATTTCAGTGAAGCAGATCAGTGTTTTTTCTAAGCAATTTTTCTTGTCTAGGCACAAAGGATTTTACAACAATTTATTTGAGAAAAATCAGTGTCGGGTGGAAGAGGAATAACACACATATTTGTCTTTAGTAAATTCTCCAGTATGACCATGGATCGATTTGATATTCAGGGGGCTTCAAAGTTGTCTTCCAATTGGAGGACGAATTTGCTTCCTTATCAAACACGGCTTCACTGGGTGTCTGGTATATAGACAATGGAGCATCAACTCACATGAGAAGGGTTAGAGAATATTTCTCTAGCTACAATGAGGAGCAGATGGATTTGCATATTACGATGGAAAACAAAACGAAGTGTACTTGTTGGGACAGGGTCCCCTGGGGTCAATTTTGCAAATAATTTTTGTTATTATTGTAAAGTCTCCCCATTTTGAGGAGAGGAGCGCGAAGGTAGTTAGGAGTCAAAGGGGCTTTAGGAAAGTCAAAGCCCCTTAGTTTGTTAGAAGTTAAGATGTTTTATGACCTACCCATAGTTCGTGGACCATGGTATTGTAAAAGAAGATGATATAAAAAGGAGTCATAGAGAGTCATAGGGGAGATCTAAGAATGAATCTGTGAGCAAGTGATCTAAGTCAGAGAAGTTTGTTTTATGTACTTAAGCGAAGGGGAAGGCTCCTGTAGCTAAGTGCGCGGAGACCTTGGTAAGTCCGCAGTTGAGTGCGCAGGGTAGAAAGAGTATGTAACAAAATATCTGGACATAATAAAGACTGTTTTGGGAAATATATGTGCCTTTGCGTGTTAATCTTTACTTCTACAATTACTATGTATTCTCTTTGTTTACTGCATTTACTAGAAGATGCACTTAATAGATGCGCGAAAGTAGTAGATCTACTTAGTTATATGATGTTATGAATGGTTAGAGCAATCGGCGCAGAGTTAGAACTTGTTATCTATAAGTTATTGTAATTTCCGCATTTTAAGGGTTAGGGTTCGCGAAGGTCGGGATAAAGCCTTAGAAGTAACAAGAACACATTACGTCGACCTCTCGATGCAGAAATTTGGTTCTGTCATCCCCCAATACTACCTCGGGTGAGACTGCAGCCTGCACTACGCAAGTTGTTGCCGAAAGGGCCAGCAGTGCAGAGTTTTGTTGGTTGGTGCAGCTAACTCTAAACTTGGGTCTAGGCCCCATCAAGCCAACAAATGGTTCTGTTGTCGGGACCGGGATCTGTCTAAGGAATTTGTGTCAAATAAATGGTTCCCAACTAAGAAGAAGATCAAGAAGTGGATAGATCGAAAGCTACACGAATTTGCAGCCCAGGAAAACAGAAATCCGTGTCTATCGAAGGAACAGTGGTTGAATAGATACCTATATGCAGACAAACAAGAAATTTTCTTTTGCTCTTTTCCGTGCGAATTATACGAGTGGTTGGCCAAGTTGGCAAACGATCAAGGTACATGGAAGCTGGATAACCCTATTATGTGGACTCCGGAACTGGTCAAGCGCTTGGAAGGTTCAGAAAATAAGATTGTGAGGGTTTTCGATCATTGGATCGATAGCATTTTGGGTGGATTCATTACGGAGTTCGCAATCGATACATTTGTCAATTATAGCGAGGCTAAACACCGATTTTTCAAGGGACCAAGAGGTAAGTATCTGAAGTCCTTGAAAACTTGGATTAAAATGCTCTTGTGTGAGAAAGGATTTATGCCATTGAATCGATGTTTGGGACTATGTGAAGTGGAAAGTCATTCAGAAGAAGTCTAGATTCAGGTGTTGAATACAGTGCTCCATTGAGGGCGTCTGATATTGACGAAGAAAGTAGTATTCTGAAAATGCCTCAAAGTGCGCCGCAGACAGTAAATCAGGATATCGCGAGAATACCACAGCCATCCACTCCACCTCCACCATCACCTCCGCCTCACACACCTACACCTACACCTCTGCCTCCACCTCCACCTCCACTATTCAATATGGCGAACGCTATGAAGACGCCCATATTCAAGGAGTTGGGGACAGAAGACCTTGAATAGTTTTCGTTTGTAGCAGATGTTGTGTGGAAGTCACAGCGGATAACAGACGATGACCTGAAAAAAGCGCAGTTGGTCACAGCATTGCAAGATAGGGCACTAAGATGGTGTATTAAGTTTAGTACGACTCATCCAGCTGCGACATTGAAGGAAACGAAGGAAGCGCTAAATAATGAATTCAATAAACCTAAGTCGCAAGACCAGTCACTAACAAAGGTCAAAGAGATCCAGCACGAGCTGAACGAGTCTGCGTAGGACTTTGATCAGAGGTTGAAATGTCTGCTCCAACAGGCTAATATGCAGATCACAGATAACCAACACAAGGATTGGTATATTGCTTTGCTATTAACTCATTTGAGATTTGCCATTATCGTAGCAAAAGATTGGAACACAGGCTAAGGCATTAGAGATTGTTATGAGGTTGGAAGTCTCACCTATTCAAGATACGAATCTGGGAGTGCAACAAATTCAGTCGCAATTGGCTAGCCTGCATATGGAGTTGCAGAGTCTCAAAAAGGGAAAGGAAGTCCAGAACGATGTTCGTGCAGAAGTATGGTGTTTGAAATGCAAAGGCCATGGTCACAACAAGGATAGTTGCCCGGTGTATCAGATTACTTGGTTGGGGGAAGTCTTGTCCCCCTGAAGCCGGAAAACACTGCTGGAACGAGTACGGGGGTGGTGCCGTGGTGCGCTAACTGCCAGGTTACAGGACAATATAAGGCGGATGATTGTCATTTACTACAGAAGTTTGTGCAGACTCGCCAGCAATTGTTTTGCAATTTCAGTAAGTCTGTAGGTCATGATGAGCGCCACTATCGAAGCTATGAATTAATGATGGACAGAACCCCAACATATAGAATGCAGACGGAGGCACGTCCTCAACAAGATCAAGGCGCAACTGCGGCACGTGGAGGGTTCCAAGGGTGAGAAAGAGGACGAGGGGGAGGAGCTGGAAGAGGTCGTAGCCAGATCATTTGTTACAACCGTGGAGAACCAAGTCACTTTGCGCGAGATTGTCAAAATCCAACGCACCCTTCTTGTCAATATTGTCGACAATTTGATCATGTCATAGAAGATTGTCCCGTGCTCGTCGCAAAAATGCAAGAAAAGAAGACCCAGGCTCAACAATCTACTTAGAACATCTAGATGATGAGATCAAAAACACGCGAAGATGGACCCAGTGTTAATATTTTTACGCAAAGCAGTATAGCTACTGAGGAGAATAAAAGGAAACAACCCGAGGAAGATGAGTGGGTACGCAAAGCTGCTAATATAGAAGTTGGATTCGATTTGAATAAGGCAAAGGAGACTTTTATGGAGGCAAAGAAGAGCTTCGCAGATGCAGGGGCTTCCACATCAAGGGCTCAAAGTACGCGCACGGAGAAGCCTGAAGATGTCAGTACTGCGCAAGAGGCAGACCCCTCATTGTTAGCATCATTTTTACAAACCTGCATGAAGCTCCTAAGGGATAAGAAGGCAGTAGAGGGACTGCAAGATCTGATAGATAATTGTACTGGCAAGAATAAGCCCCTGCCCGAGCAGCGCACAGTACACAAAGTAGGCAAAGGTAAGAAAAGGACTGGCCGCAAGATGAGATTGACTGCCTAGATCAGAGAATTCGAGATGGACCAGGTGATCCTTGATTTAGGATCTGATGCAAATATTTTGCCAAAAAAACCTGGGAGAGAATGGGTAGACCCACGCTACAATGGTCCTCAATCCAGCTGCGAATGGCTAATCAGCAAAAGATTATTCCTATGGGGCGCCTACATGGTGTAACTGTGGATATTGAAGGGGCGCGCACCATAGCCGACTTTGAAGTAATCAAAATAGTGGATGACAGTAATCCATACCCAACGCTACTCGGAATTGATTGGGCATTTGATATGAACACAGTCATCAACCTCAAGAAGCGTAGCATGACATTCGAGAAAAAGGAACTAAGGGTTATTGTTCCACTAGATCCGACTGAGGGTGCGCTATATAGCGAACCAGTCTGAAATTATTATAAAAGGACGATATTGATCAAATTTATAAGCTCACTGGACGAGATGAGGATTGGATTAACCCTACTGTGGATGGGCGGATTACCTGGGAAAGGGACAGCTCCTGTAATTCAAATTCCAATGAGGAGCTCAAACATTGGCATAATCGATTGCATGAGGTATCGACGTTGCGATGCAATAGGCTTACCAAGTCACTCTAATGTATATCCACTGAGGTACGCAACTTACCGTATTATGATGGTTTAGAAGATGCCAATTTATTTCTACATAAATTTGAAAGGGATGTACCGGAGGAACATCAGTTCCATGCATTAAACATTGCACTGCAAGCTACGCCTGCCCAATGGTGGGGCACACATAAGAACAACTTTGCCAATTGGAAGGAATACCGACGGATGATGAAGTTGCGGTTTGGGTATGCCAATACCCGCATTACAGAGAAATATACGGGAAAGGACGATCCGCGCGAGCATGTGGCTCGATGGACAAAAGCATGGGGTGAAGAACGACAACGAAAATGGGTCCACATATTCTGCCACACTTTGGACATGATTCCCATGAACTAGTATCTAGAGACAGAGCTGCGACACAAAACCGCAGAATGGGATGTTTTGAAGGAAATTTTTATGCTAACTTTCAGCTTTGAAGATGGATTTGAGTGTATTGATGAAGCGTTGCAGGAGATCAAAGCTGCAATATTCAGGATGCCGAACGAACTTGTCACATGGGTCCAACCAGACTGGAGTACGCAGTTGCGCCATGCTTTGGAATGCTACAATGTAACTACAGAGGAAGGAGAGGAAGATCCTAGGAACATCAATATTCCTTAGTCAGAAGGGCAGCGCGAAGTGGCGAGGCCTAAGGCAGAAATCCCTGATATTTCAAAGCCCCTGAAGACCAAGTAGGTGAATATTGGGTCGGAAGCACAGCCGAAGTTCGCGAACATAGGTGACTATTGGGATGAGGACACAGTGGACAAGGTTGCGGAGTTATTACGGAAGTATCAAGACTTGTTTCCCACCAAGTTCTCTAATCTAAAGGGGATAGTAGGTGATCTGGGCGTCATGAAGATCACTCTGAAGTCGGATGCGAAGCCAGTAAAGCAGTGCCCTTATCGATTGAATCCTAAGTACAAGGAAAAAGTGCGCGAAGAATTGGATAAGATGCTTGCAGCCGAGATTATTGAGCCTGTCGAGGAATCAGACTGGGTTAGTCCTATGGTGGTTCAGGAAAAGAAGACGAAGGGTGAAATTTGGATATGTGTAGACTTAAGGAATTTGAATGATGCTTGTGTCCATGATCCATTTCCTACGCCATTCACAGACGAAGTACTGGAAAATGTTGGAGGTCAAGAAGCCTATTCGTTTACTAATGGGTTCTCAAGGTATCATCAAATCAAGATTGCGCCGGAGGATCGGAGTAAGACCACCTTCACTACTGAATGGGGTTGTTTTCAGTATACAGTTATGCCTTTCGGACTTAAAAATGCCCCTGCAATCTTCTCTAGGGTGGTAGTCGCAACTTTCAAAGAATTTATTCACAAGTTTTTGGAGGTTTACTTTGATGATTGGATAGTGTTTGGGTTAGTAAAGAGACATGTTGCCAGTCTTCACCTCATGTTGGATACTTGTTGAAAGTATCAGATATCCCTTAATCTAAAGAAATGCATATTCTGCATACCGTATGGGATACTTTTGGGCCATGTTGTCTGCAAGCAGGGATTGATGGTAGACCCTGCCAAAATTGCAGTAATTATCAATTTGGAGCCTCCGAAGAATGTCAAACAACTGCGTGCGACATTGGGCCATACAGGATATTATAGGAAGTTTATCAAAGCATATGCACAGATCACTGCACCCATGGAAAATTCACTGAAAAAGATGCAACATTTTGCTAGGACGATGATTGCCAAAAGAGTTTGGATGTCTTGAAGGAAAAAATGGTCACCGCACCTAGTCTAGTGTTCCCCGACTAGAAGAAGGAGTTCCACGTATATGAGGACGCATCCTGCATAGCACTAGGAGTTGTGCTAACCCTACCAGGTGAAGGTGATATTGACCATCTAATAGTGTTTGCGAATAGGAAGTTACCGAAGGCAGAAAAGAATTATTCAACCACAGAACATGAAAGATTAGGAATGGTGTATGAGCTTCAGAAGTTTAGGCACTATTTGTTGGGTGTGCACTTCAAAATGTACACAGACCATTCTGCTTTGAAGTACTTGGTCAACAAGCCTGTGTTGGGGGAGGGAATTTGTAGATGGTTACTTTTTCAAGAATATGACTTCGAAGTAATTGTGAAGCCAGGGCAACTGAATGTTGGACCAGATCACCTCTCACGAATTGAGAATGGTAATGAGCCTACGAATCTAGATGAAGGATTACTTGATGCGCAACTCTTTGTTGTGCGAGTGGCAGACGAGCATTTTGCTGATCTAATCCAGTTCTTATCCACAGGTCCAACTCCTGAAGGGTATACAATGTAGTAGAAGAAAGAGTTGGTGGTCAGGACTGCAGATTTCTCTGTTATCGTAGGGCACTTATACAAAATGGGATCAGATGAAGTGTTGTGTAGTTATGTCCCGGAGTATGAACGACCAAGTATCCTCGCTGAAGCGCATGGAGGGTTTGCGAGAGGACATTATGCAGGAAGAGAAATTGCATAGAAGATCCTACGAGCAAGACTATGGTGGTCGAATGTGCATAAGGATTCCAAGGCATATTGCAGAGCATGCAATGTCTGTCAAAGAACGAGGAGGCCATCGCGAAGAAATGAATTGCCTCTGAACCACAAGTGTCGTTACATGCATTTGATAAGTGGGCAATAGACTTCGTGGGACCAATTCAGCCACTGGGAAAGAAGACAGGAGCTCGATACGTCATTACAGCAACCGAATATTTAACCAGGTGGGTTGAGGCACAGCCTGTGAAGGATTGTAGCGCGGCCACAGCTGCGAAGTTCATTTTTTAGTACATTATGTCTCGGTTTGGCTGCCCTAAAATTTTGATGAGCGATAGGGGTTTGCATTTCTTGAATGAAACAATTGCTGCCTTGTTGGAAGAGTTCCAAATGTATCACCAGAAGAGTACATTGTATCACCCTTAAACAAACGGAACAGTGGAAGCCTTTAACAAAATTCTGGAGAATGCCCTAACGAAGATTTGTAATGCCAAACAGCATGATCGGGATGTGCGCATACCAGTTGTTCTATGGGCACATAGAACTATCTGTAAGAAGTTGACTGGACAAACGTCGTTCAAACTAGTTTATGGACAAGAAGTTGTAATGCCGATGGAGTACATTGTGCCAAGTTTGCGGCTTGCTACAGTTACAGACATGGCCGATCGAGATATCATGGAAGAACACCTCGCGCAACTAGTTGAGTTGGAGGAAGATCGCTTCTTGGCAGGTTTTCATCAGCGAATGCAGAAGGATCGTGAAAAGGCCTGGTACAATCACCATATCAAACAGCACACCTTTAAGAATGAAGATTTGGTATTGTTGTATGACAGTAAGTTCACGAAGTTTCCAGGAAAGTTCCAAATGCATTGGCTGAGGCCATATATTGTTAAGGGGATTACGGATGGAGACGCAATTCAGCTCGTGAAGCTAAATGGGGAGTTGTTTCCAAGAAAGGTCAATGGGAGTCTGTTAAAGTTGTACATGGGTGATCCCGCCCCTGCGTAGTGACTATATAGATGCGGGATAGTCTTAGTACTCCAAGCAGTTGTAAGAGAGTATGGGATTGTAAACTACACTGCCCGAAGGTTAGGATGGCGAAGTGAACGAGCCATGCGACGAGTCGAATGAAGGCGCAGAGGAGAGCTATGACAAAGGAGTTGCATTAAACTGGTGGGCCTCGGGCAACCAATCCAAAAAGTGACCATTAGAAGCACTGTAGCTGATTGGATGGCAATTTTTCCATTAAAAGGAGCAGGGGGGAGCATTTATGGAGTATATCTTTGAAAATCTGTCACCAAAAGCGCATTAATGACAGGGATCTGGAGGGAACGGATGGATTTGAATTCAAGTTATGCTATAAATACAGCATCCCGCTCAACATTTGAACACATTGCTTCCTAAGAAATGGTCTTGAGATTTTGTGCTTCATTTTGCGCCAAGAGTATTGTTGTATATCTGTAGAAGAGTGGAAAGTATTCCGAGAGAAGATCTTATAGCCATGATTCGTGAATTTAATGGATTGGCAGCGTGAACAATTCCTGGAGAGACTGACGACAACTCAACCTGAGCCAGAACAGGATGTGCCTACTACGGCGCCTAGGTCGCTGAGGCCTAAACCATCCACGCCAGGAGATAAGAAGCAGAAGAAGCCCCAACAGGCACCGGTGCGGAAATCGCCACGTAAAAATCGGGCAAAGGTCCGATAGAAGGGAAAGATGGATAGATCCAAGCAGTCGACCTAGACGAGGAAGAACTAGTCGAGGGTATTGAGGAGATTGATGCAAAGGAGGTTGAGCCGATAACTTGGTTATCGCCGTAAATACTGCTAAGAAAATCCATGGCTAAAGTCCCTAAAGACCCGGATTCAGCAAAGTTCATGGTCTCCACACCTTTGCTATCGAAGAATGTGTCGTTTGATGGAAATCTGCTAGTCCGGATATCGTACTTAAAAATGGAGGATTGGGATCTGGGGGATCACGCGAATTTCCCACAGTTAGAGTCGAGAAAATACCTCACGAGGGTGTATTATGAAGAATCGGACGTTACGTGGCTTGAAATGATGAAATGGGTGGTCGGAGTTGGGTGCGCGAGGCTATTAAACATGTTGTGGATGCCGCATTTTAGCGCAGCGCCATTAATACAGTTTGCATGCATCAATTGTTGACGTTGGTGCACAATGGGTGCCTCTGGTTGGGAGGGCCCATCCCAATTACTAACATGTTGATTCACAAAATCACATTGTTGCCTTACCAAGGAGTGGACCCTACGGAGGCTTTCGTGGGAAAGTCGCAGGAGAAGAAATTGGCAAATCAAATGAAGAGCGACTTCAGGCTGGTGAAGAAGTCGCACGACTATGCAATAAGTTCCATATCAGATGGCGCAATGTAGTTTGCTGCACCAATTTTGGCCGGGAAAATCATGAGGAAGGAGGGAAGAAGGTGTTTGTCAAACACCCGAGCTGGAAGAGGATGAGATAGATTGGAGCTTGAAGCAACAAATTGTATAGGTTGCAGATCGATTCTCCAATGGAACTAGTAGGCAGTGACAGTAGCAATGGGAAGGAACTGAATGAGCTTTGGCATAGAAGAATAGGACATTTACACCATGGATCACTCAAGATGCTCAGGGAGACAGTAACATGGGTTCCAGAACTTGGCACAAAACACAGTGCAGAGGGTGCACGCTTCGGAAATATGCTAAGGCAGCATTCCCAAGTAGTGACAGCAGAGCAGATGGTGTGTTAGGACTTATACTCAGACATTTGTGGCCCGATGTCCACTAGAGCTCTAAGTGGGGCCAAATACTTTGTCACCTTTATTGATGACCATTCCAGGAAAACCTGGATCTACTTCTTGAAGACCAAGGATGAGGTCATTGATCGCTTCAAGGAGTTTAAGGCTCTCATGGAAAATGCTACAGGGAAGAAGATCAAGGTGTTTCGCTCAGATAATGTTGGAGAGTATATTGATAAAGACTTCACAGATTTTTGTGCAAACGAAGGCATCATAAGAGAGTGGACAGCTCCATACAATCCACAACTGAATGGTGTATGTTATGAATATAATTCATAACAATTAGATAAATAAAATAAATATAAATATTAAATAATTAAATATTATTTAGGTTAAATAGTCATTAAATTAAGTGAAAAGGCATGTCTAAAAGACATGCCCATTCACGAAAGGTCACCTGCTGAGGTATAAAAGCAGGGCCTCATTGTAATCTTATATCATCTTATACAATTTTATATATATAATAAATTACTATTATTAAATACCCTCATGTATTTTGACATTCAAGTTTCCAAGCTATCAGTTTCATACTTCAGTCATAGTTTTTATGCTACAGTGGTATCAGAGCCATGGCACACGATATAATCATGTGGGCCTTTGAACATAGTTCGCCACACAATGTGCCATTACGTTCATATCCTGATTACGTTGAACAGTTTAGTATTCAAGAAGCATTTCAGCATTTAGAAAAATCATTTGCAGAAGTTAAAGCATGTCAAAAGGAAATCGATAATAAGGAAGAGAATAGTGACAGTGAAGAAACAAAACAAGGTGAAGCAAAAGAAGAAGACTATCTTGAGAAACAAGAAGATGAACAATATCATAACAATGAAGAAGATGTTGTCAATGAGAAATTATCATCCATGACTCCGGAACAAGAGCAGGCTGTTGTAGATATTGACAATGAAAAGATATTAGATTTATCCTGGTTGGAAGAAGATGTTAATGAAAATCTTCCATTGGTGGCTCTTGAGGAAAAACAAGTTTTTAAAGATATGATGATTACTACTTCTGATTTTGATGATAAAATTGAAGGCTGCGAAATTTATTATAGAAAAGTGCCCAAGTGTTCTAGAGATCACGACCTCGACCCTGTCTTCCACTTTGTCTCCAACAAGGACAACCTCGCTGTAGCGGTGGGTTCTGTATTGGAGCAACGCCGGAGGTCACTTTTTGCGCAAATTAGCAAGGGTGATCCGACACAGGCCGTGGCTGATGAAAAACAGCCAATGCATCTGGTGGCCACGCTCTTATCTTGTCCCTACCCCTCTACCCACTGGATGAAAGCAATGTTATCTATCGTTGCTCATTTACACGATGACATTGAATTGGTAGTCCCCAGCATGGGCATAGACCCCGAGTATTCCCTTTTAGACCCAATTATAAATGTACTGGACTTAAATTGTGGAACGTTCCTTGGAAAATACACACAAAATGCAGTAAATACTGGAAAAGTCAACATCTTTGTGGTCGATCAAGCGCTTGTGAATAATTACGTGGTGTTAATGCGTCTTGGATTTTTCGATGGGGATCCGTCGAAGCAAGAGTTCGGGAAGCTAGGCCCGAGCGATGTGTGCACTGCGGAGCATCAACAACTGGCTTTGGACGCAGCCAAGCAAGGCATTGTTCTTTTGAAAAACGATGGTTCATTGCCACTATCACCTAACAACACAAAGTCTTTGGCAGTTATTGGTCCCAATGCAAATGTAACTAGAGTTATGATCGGCAATTACGCAGGAGTGCCATGCAAATATACCACGCCTTTGCAAGGTCTGCAAAAATACAGCAAGGCAATTTATCAGCCAGGACGTACAGATGTTTCTTGTAATGGGAGTGGATTGATCAACGCAGCAGTGCAAGCAACAACAACTGTAGATGCAGTAGTATTAGTTGTGGGTCTTGATCAGTTAACTCTTTTCTGCCACAATGGCACGAACGAGCATGTCATGTCTGGTCTGAATCGCCGGCCTCACATCGTCCAGGTCGCTCACATTTCGCAAGAACGGGATCAGCTTCAGCAACTCGCAATCCGATTCATCCCTTTCGAAAGCTTGATCTCAATGGAGTTGGACGGATATTGCTCGCACATAGACTTCAAGTCATCGATGAACACCACATTCTTCATATCCAGTTCAACGATGCCAACACCGCGTTCTCGGCTAGTGTTGCCCCTGTCCAGACCCGTTCCGGCCTGTCCCGAGGCTCCAACGACGCCAGTTCAAACGACGGCTCTATTCACATCGGGCACCAAAAGACTTCGGTCAACCGACGCAATTATGCAAAACCCTCCGATGCATTTTTTCAGCCAAACGTTGCAACCGGTCTCGGCCAACCGTCATACGTCGTACCTCATCAGAAATAAAAAACGAAATTACATATATATAAATCTCTTAACAAGAAAAAACGAAACTATATGTATATAATTATATAGAATTTAATTATATAATTATATGTTATATTATAATTAATATATAGTTTCTAATTAATTAATTAATTTTATTAAAAATAAAATAAAAATTATTATTTATTAAAAAATAATAATAATAATAAAGTTATTAAAAAAAATGAATAGAGTTACTAAAAAAGAAAAAAATGTTAGAATTATTAAAAAAAATAGGGTTACAAAAAAAAATCCAAGGGAATGTTACTGACGAGCTATAAGATGCCAGATTATATACGTCGAGATGACAGACACTAGTTGAAGAAAACCCCCAGCATTAAAGCTTTGAGAACAAAGCTTCCGAAGGAAGAGGCTATGTTATGAATATAATTCATAACAATTAGATAAATAAAATAAATATAAATAATTAAATATTATTTAGGTTAAATAGTCATTAAATTAAGTGAAAAGGCATGTCTAAGAGACATGCCCGTTCACGAAAGGTCACCTGCTGAGGTATAAAAGCAGGGCCTCATTGTAATCTTATATCATCTTATACAATTTTATATATATAATAAATTATTATTAATAAATACACTCGTGTATTTTGACATTCAAGTTTCCAAGCTATTAGTTTCATACTTCAGTCATAGTTTTTATGCTACAGGGTAGCGGAGAGAAAAAATAGAACTATAATTGGGGCTTCAAAAGCAATGTTATATGACCAGGATTTGCCCCAGTTTCTAAGGGTAAAGGCATGTAACACAACAATGTATATTCAAAACAGGACTCCTCATAGAGCATTGGGGAAGAAAATGCCAGAAGGGGTCTTCACAAGGAAGAAGTCAGAAGTTAGTCACTTCAGGATCTTTGGCAGCATTGCTTATTACCATGATGAGAAGCGCACCAAATTGGATCAGAGTGCAGAGAAGGGGTTCCTCGTTGGGTATAGAGAAATATCCAAGGCATACAGGATCTACATCCCTAGCAATAGGAAGATTGTAGTGAGACGGAACGTAAAGTTCATGGAAGATCGAACTTTCAAGAGATCTCGTGAAATCCTTGCAGGTAATCAGAATCAGCCAGCGGAAGCTCCATTGGTCCAAAAGCAGGGGCAACCAGTAGGATCACCAGTGGGACAATCACAGGGATCCAGTACAGTGACCAATACTAGCATTTCCTCAGGTGCAAGGGGATCTAGTGAGATCTCAACAGATGAAATTGCAGAGGCGAGATGAGGAGGAGCTGGTGGAACCTCCCACCAGTGGTCGAACCGGTAGAGAAGTTCGTCAAACATTGAGAGATGCAGAGGAGTTCGTTAGAGCTCCCAAAACGAACAAGAGAGAGCGCAAACAGCCTGACAGGTACCAAGCATTATTGGCTCAGTTTGCAGAACCTTCCAACTTTCAGGAAGCCGCTCAGCATCAGGTGTGGGTGGATGCCATGGTAGAAGAATACAGCTCTATCATGACAAATGATGATTGGGGGGTGGTGTCAAGGCCTGAGGACAGGTCAGTGGTAGGTTTTCGATGAATCTATAAGATCAAATATGTTGCAAATGGCAACGTGGAGAAGTACAAGGCTAGGTTCATGGGAAACGAGTATGCACAAAAAGAAGGGATAGATTATGAGACCTTCGCCCCAGTTTCCAGATACACTTCTATTCAGTTAGTTATATCCCTAATAGCTCAGATGGGGTGGCAAATTCAGCAAATGGACGTCAAGACAACATTCTTGAACTGGGTGATAAAGAAAGAGGTGTACATAGAACATCCAAAGGGCTTCAAGACTCATGAGAGGCACACTCATGTGTGCAGACTGAAGATATCTCTATACAGGCTTAAGTAGGCTCCCAGGGCATGGTATGGTCGGATTGACAGCTACTTGCAGCAGATGGGATTTGTCAAGAGTGACACAGATCCCAACCTTTACTATTTGATGGTAGAGGGTGACCCACTCATTTTAGTATTGTATGTGGATGATTTATTCCTGACAGGGTCATCAGGGCTCATAGAGGACTACAAGAGGAACCTGGCAGCAAAGTTTGACATAAAGGATTTAGGGATAATGCACTATTTCCTAGGATTGGAAGTGTGGCAGAAGGATGGGGAGATCTTCCTTGGGCAAGGAAGATATGTTATAAATACTCTGAAGAGATTTAGAACGCAGGATTGTAGACCCATGTCTGCGCCCATGATCACCAACTAGAAGAAAATAAATGCATCAGATGACAAGGATGTTAACCCCACCTTGTATAGACAACTCATCGGTTCTCTCATGTATCTGGTCAACATTAGGCCAGATATTTGCTTCGCAATCAATACCCTCATTCAGTTCATGGTGGAACTGAAGAGGGTACATTGGACAGCAACGAGGCATATTTTGAGGTATGTGCGCGACACAATCGAGTATGGGTTTAGATATACCTGAGGGGACGACATCAGACTATGTGTGTTCACAGATGCAGATTGGGCAGGCAGTTCAGTGGACAAGAAAAGTACCTCTAGGGATTGCTTCAGCATTGGATCAAGAATGGTTTCTTGGTGTAGCAGGAAACAGAATTCAGTAGCATTGAGCTCTGCAGAAGCAGAGTATATGGCAGCAAGCACAGCTACGTGCGAAGCTATATGGATTCAAAAGTTGCTCGTAATCTTGTTCAAGCAAAGGATGGAGGCGACCAATGTCTACTATGATAATTAGAGTTGCATCAAGCTCTTTGAGAATCCAGTGTTGCATGACACAGGTCGAAACACAGATATTTGGTGTCATTTCATCAAAGATTGTGTGCAGCGTGGAGCGGTCCAGCTACAGTAAGTTCCCATAAATGAGCAGGTTGCAGATAGTCACGAAAGTTCTAGGAAGAGCTAAGTTCATCTATTTCAGAGAGCGGATGGGTATGGTCAAGAACCCGTTTCAGTAGCAGGGATAGATTATTTCGAATGCTTCTCAGTTGCAGTGGTTGCAATTGCAGCGGCAACAGATGGGAGGGAGTTGCAACGCAGATGCAGAGTTGGCAGCAATATAGCAGTGTCAGCTGCAACACAGATACAGCATCAGAGTTGCACATTGGTTGTTGGGCAGCGCTAGTCAGTCACAGTGGCCAGACATCAGCAGCGTGACAAAGGGTGATACAGAGACAGGGTGTTGTAGCAGTGGTGCATCACTAGAAAACCTTCATTGGTAAGAGGGAGTGTTAGTTTTTGTAGCATCAGAGGTGTTCTAGTCTCGAAACATTTTAAAGAGGCTAAAACACAGAAGTTCTCCATAACCCAAAAATCATTTCTAGAAATTCCACCTAGAAGTGTTTCAATTAGATTATTAACCTATTTTTAAATGTTTCCTAAGTCTAAACTTAGGAAAATTGGTTAATTAATCAATATTAATTGAGAAAGGTGTGAATTATCTAGAAACTCACACAGATTGATCCAGAAATGATCTCAGCCATCAATTATGTTTTAATCTTGGTCGTTGGAGTCCCAATTGGAGATTACAAGAGGAGGTTGATGGGTAGATGGAGAACACACCAATGCAGATACTCAGTGATCTAGCAATTTGATTTTCCAATGCAGGTGATTCAGCAGGAGAAATCGTGCTAGTAGATCAAGTAGCAGGTGGCAGAGGGACAGCATGGTAGATTTTCGGAGGAGATTTCCAGTTTTGGAAGAGTCATCTAAAAGAGAGACGAGTTTTTCTCAAGGAACTGCATCAGGCGTGCACAGAGGGTTTTTGGGGAGAATTTGATTCAGCAAAAGGAGGATTCAACTCAATTGTTGAAGGTTAGGATATACTCCAAGAGGCCACACAAGTCACTTTCCAAAGCAGAGACAGGCAGAGCTGCAGGATTCAATGAGTTTTGAAAGTAGAGTAGATAGAGCCTGCACAAGCATTACGCAAAGGCTCACACTGAGGCAATTCGTACGGCCCAATTTGGCCAGATTTCGAAGCAAGATCAGTTGTGGTGCTGAGGTATTTGCCTCATATATTTTGCCAATATTTCTCTTAGGAAGAATCGCCAGTTTGGTGACATATTATTATGTTGTTGCATAATAAAATAAACCCTCAAACTGTTGCATCGGTTTTCCCAAGTTGGGTTTTTCTGAGGACATTTGTTCAAAAACAACTGTCAATTTTTATGTGTGTTAAAGCATATTTCCCAATTTCCAGTTTACCTTCCGCAGAATTTAATTTGGTGAATACTGCAGTTGTGAATTATTCATTGTTTGTGTGGGCAAATCAATTGTTAATTAATTTACAATTAGAAGAATAATTTCCATTTGTTGCACTAATTGAACTTTTCACATGTTCTTCATGCTTGGATCAAAAGAAAAGTATTGTAAAGCATGTTCTTCATGCTCTTTTCAAAAGAAGAAAATTATGAATTTTTAAATTTGAATTTTGGCTCCAAAATGACCTAGTCGACCATCCCACAATGACAAGTCGGCTCAACTTTTAGAGGCACCCATTCAGCCTCTCAATACTATATATTCACCTATTTCATCCTCCACGCACAAGAAAACTTGTATGTCTGAGGCTAGTGAATAGGAAGTTTTAAAGCCAACAAACAAGGTTTGTTTGAGGCTAACGAAATGAGCCTCAGGCAAGAAGGTTCGGACCATCTGAGAAAAGAATAAGGAGAAATTTGAGGAGAAAAAAGGAATGAATCTGAGGCTAAGACGAATCTGAGGCAGAGAGAGATTGAATTTTATGGCAAAGTATCTAGGTAGTTGAACCAAGTCTTCCTGAAAGAAGAAGAAGGTCGAATTCGTAGAACAGTTGAATGTCTTGTTGGGAGGGTAGTTGACCAGGTTTGAACTAGCTAGATTATGTGTAATTGTTTTATGATGAATAATAAACATAAGAAAAGATCAATCTAAGGAAATCATAAGAAACAATTATTAGTTTAGAGGACTATCGAAAAATTAACAGGGACATGCAAGGGTTCCTTTTATGATATGGCAAGGCAACATTGGCCCTAGGAACTGGGTGATGGGCATAATGATAAGGGGTAGAGCTCGTGCTTGGCTTTTTCCCATGTGCTAATATTAATGTCCCGGACATCTTTTGCATTTTATAGTCTTCGTTTTCTTTTGTTTTTTGCTTGTGGCCATGATATGCTTTTTAATTTTCTTTTAGTTGCATCAACGTCCTAGGGCAAAGTTTCCAGGCCCGACCCAAATATGTGGATAAGGGGAGGGGGTGCTCTAAACCAACTGAACCCGTGGTCATGTGGACCCATAGATGTGACGTGGAAAATAGGGCTTATAATGGGGATGGAAAGTGGTAAGTATGGAAAAGGGAAAATGGGACCATGTTATCTCAATCGGGGTTTCCCAAGTAGGGCTCTTTCCAAAGCCATCAGCCATTAGGGGAGCTCCCAGTAGATTAGGATTGAAGATTAACCCCCCATTTAAAGTGAGAGAACAAAACCACGGTCAAAACCCTTCCTTCTTCCAAGTCACCCCATTAGAGAAATTTTGAGATCTAAAATGGGCCTCAAAACAAAAATGTACAGCGAGAATCAACTTTATAAAAACCAACAGGATTCAAGATGATGATATCAACCATGGGGGATGATTCACCATTTTTTGAGTAAAAATATTAAAAAAATAAAAAGACTATTTTTTCAACTCGTATGTACAACTTATCTCCCTACAATTTTTCTCAAATTTTGGGTGGGAGAACTCGTTGGATGTGGAATTTAATTCCTCATCCAAGGATAACCCATGTTTCATACTTTCGACGAACCCTGCCTATTTCTCATTTTTCATGTAGCAGGTTCCTGTTGACCACACTTTGTCAACAGTCCAAGAAGCAGAGTACATAGCAGCATATCAATTTTTTTCAATTCAATGTCATCATTCAGCTTCCAGTTATATGATTGTAAACCCAATTTCTGCAAAATTTTATTGTAAATAATGCTAATATGGCCTTTGAGTCATGTAATTGCACCTAGGTAGGCCTATGATTTTTGTCAAAGGATTTCATCCTATGAAGTTGTTTAACCTCTCTGAATTATGTGTGTCTGTAAACACAGATAATCGACAAAGTTTTTCTTTCAGCTATAACCCCCCATAGCTTGTTGTAGGGAGACAACTAGAACGGAGAGAGCGGGGACTAGAGTGACAGCCCTTGCCCTGAATCGTTGTCGCATTCACCTATACAAATTAAGCGACAACATTTTTGGCACTGTTGTCGAGGATAAGTTTCTTGTTCTTAGTGTTTTGACATTCTCTCCAAAACCATCCTTAGTTCTTGATTTTCATCTCATCAATCTCTTCATCACCTTGTTCGCCATTTGTATTTCTATTTGCACCTTTAGCACCTAGACGTTTGGGTTAGTTTCCTGTTTAGGTGGCGACTCCACTTATTCATCCATTCACAAGAGCTTATACTAGAAGAAATCCTGGTGAATTGCTTAACCCCGCTTCTAACCTTGAAAAGGCTCTAAGGGCTCAATTAAACAAATTACATTCTAGTAAGCATTTAATCTTTCTCAGACAGGAAGCCCTCCCTAATATCCATTTGTTCTTCCTTGACCCCGTCAATCAGGACATCATGGATCTATTTTATCCTTGCAACTTTTCCAATGTGCAGGGATATCCCCATGCTCTTCCAGATTCTGGTTTGGATAAGATACCTATGTTTCAGGAGAACAATGCAATCAATGCGGAAGCTCATCTCAAAAAATTCACAGCCTTCTTGGTAAAACATGCTCATGGAGCTGCATATAATCATGAAGATGAGACTCTTTGTTCTTTCGCTAGAAGATGATGTGTTGCAATGGTTCTTGGATAGGCCTGATAACTCTTTCAATTCTCTACAAGCCATCATTAGTGCATTTAAATATAAATATGGGGATAGGAGAGAAGGAAGATATTTATTTAAAGCTATCAACAATATTAAGAAAAATGAAAATGAGACGGTAGAAGAATTTAATCAAAGGTTCAATGGCATTGTCAACGAAATGGATCAAGACTATAAGCCACCTGATAAATCTTTGTTAGAGCAATATCTTGATGCATTTACCATTGATACCTCTTATGAGCTAAGACATGCTAAACCAACCAATTTGGCTTCTGCCCAAGCCATAGCTGAAGAAATGGAAAAGGACAAGAAAGCGTCTGAGATTCTTGGTTTTGAAAGAGGTCCAGTCAAAGCCATGGGAAAATAAATAAGGGAGGTAGAGCATTACCCAAACAAGGAATTAACTCAAATGATAAAAGAAATGAGGATTGAGAATGCTCAAGAAATGAGTGTCACGCAAGCTACGCTGATTCAAATGGAACGAAATCAAGCTCAAAATATGCAGCCTAGAGATAATAACAATAACCGAGCTAATAATAATGCATGGCCAAGAAGGAATCCTCCAAATGAGCAGAGACTGCCAAATCCACTCGAATCTACAAATGTTGTTGATCAACATGTGCCTTTCTGCAGGCCTTATGAAGGGTTCCATGAAGAGAGCTCTTGTGCCCTTGCTAGAAGAATCTTAGAGGAAGGGGTAAATGAACAAGTAAATAACATTAATCTGAATTCTTCAAAGGATATTGATTGTAAGGAAATGATATCTTCATCTTTCACCATCAATAACTTCAATGATGAAAAAGATCCTATTACATAGCTATATCGTGAAACACCATATCAAGCGCAGATTTTGGAAATTGCTAGAAGTAAAGGTAACCCTTGTCAAAAGAAAAGCAAAGATCAAAATCAGAACAAGCAACAAATTGCATCTAGGACTTATCAATTAGGGCTAAAGATTGACTGGGTCCCATGGATAAACACTGCTAAGATGTATGTCCCAATCTCAGAGATCCTAAAGATTCCATCGCAAAGAGTTCCTTTTTTCAAGGCCTTAGGCATGTCTCAGCAGGATAAGACTGATGTGCACCATTAAGATGAAGAAATCAAGTTAAAATATCTAAATTGCTACATGAAGAATGAGGATAATCAGCCATTTTTCTTAACCTTAGAAGTTAATGACCACTTGCTTCACAATTGTATGCTAGATCCAGGGGCCTCAACTAATGTCGTGACTAAGAAAGTCATGGACCAATTGAACTTAAGAATTTCAAGGCCATATCATAATATATGTTCCATGGATTCGAAGAAGATTGAAGTCCTGGGTGTTATCAAGGACTTGCAGGTAGCTCTGGCTAATTACCCATACAGAATAATCAACATGGACATTGTTGCCATAGATGTGCCAGATGTATGGGGAATTCTTTTATCAAAGAAGTTTGCAACTAATCTGGGAGGATGTATTCAGTTGGATTTATCATATGCTACTATCCCTATAGCAACTGGTGATATGGTCAGATTATACAGGGAAATTGAACGAAGGTATCATGTTTAAGATCTGAAAAAGGCTAGAAAATGAAGAGGTTGCAACATCGGGACATCCTTTAGAATATAATGCAGTGGTAACAGAATTCTTCTAGCCAGCCCAGGATTCTTTTCATCTAATCTCACGAACAAGAAAAGGAAAAGGATCAGATTTGATAAAAATATACAATGAAATAACGAGAGCCTTCATCAACCTAGGAGGATCAAAATTCAACAAGAGACGTCTAACAAGCAGCCTATGGATTCATTTATTAGCAGACAAGTTCTCCGGATTGAGCCATGTTACTCTTGTCGCCTACACCTACCTACAAGTCAGTGAGAAAATCCTTCAAATCCCACAAGATGTGGTTGGTGGCAGGGAACTAAGAGAAGGGGTTGTCACACTAAATCCCTACTCATTTAAGTTATCTCCTAGGTTAGCTACGAGGGGTGGTCCCTAATGAAAAGTTAAGTTAAAAGAAATGTGAGGTTCTAGGACATATGTTAAAGTGAAAACGGATTATTTTTTAAGAACTATGAGCAAAATATAATATGAACAATAAAAATCATTAACATAATAAAACCATAAAACCAATGTCTTATAAAGAGTTTTCTCAACAAAATAAAAGATATATTTGCTCAAAGTAAAGATTAAATGTTTTCGATAGTGAAAGCAAAGTAACCCTGAAATGCAAACAAAAGATGTTAGCACAAGATATTTGTAAAATATAAAATCAATTCATGAATCAAAACATATCTTACCAAAAACTCTTATAAAATTTACTTTAAAAAAAAAAGGCAAAATAAGAGATGTTAAATGTTAAATCAAGATGTCAATATGGAATTGGATTTGAGCATGAAATGAAAGCACTTATTACCAATTGGAAGAGTCACAATACTTGCTTTGAAATGTTTCTTGAAAATAAACTTTGGAATATAACAACTCAAAACATTAAGAGACAAGTAAAGTAAATGTGATGAAAGGATGTAAATTTTTAGTGATACTTTGAAGCCTTCTTACACTAAAATGCGCAGATGAGAGTGCAGATTGTGTTAATTCCCCAATTAAAATATACTTACACGCAAATGCTTCATAAATGGAAAACGAAATAGCTTGTAAAACTTTGAGGATTTAGCATGTAAATGAACTCATATGTGCTTGCACAGAAAATAAGCAAATGAAGTAGATTATTTTAAAGCTACGATTGTTCCAATATGATTGCTTCAAAAGTTACCAATGTGTAAAATCAAAAAAAGTGAAGCATGTGCTTAAAAGAATAATCAAAACTTGCCACAATGTTGAATGTTAGCACATAAGATATAATTTACTCAAAATTTACAAGTTGAAACTTATGCATGTGAGAAATTTAAAATTAGGAAAAATTGCATGTGGATTGGAATGAGTTAATTTTTAAGCATGAAATTAAGTGTTTTGAAGTTGAGAAAACTAGAAGCAAAAATCAGTCAAACCATAAGAATTTCCTCCTCAAATGAGGAAGTGGAATGCCATGGGAAAAATCTCAAGCTCCCTCAAAACAGAAAATTTATTTTATTAGTGTTTGAGATGAATTGAAATGCTCCTAAAGGGTTGCCCACAATATGAAAGAGATCTTTACAAAGTGCAAAAATTTAACAAGGTTAGTCTCTCTCTCAAGAATATACAACAACAAGCTACAAGGCTCCAAAGGCCCTTCAAAAGATAGTTGAAAGGTTCAATAAGGCCAACGGCCTAAATGAACTTGTAGCTTCCCTTGAAATGCTCACGGTCTACCCTGAGTGCTCACGGCTTTCCTTGAAAAATCAATCAATGAAATAGGTGAGGGGGTCTTGCATGCACACAGGTAAGTAGTTTCTCAATGTCTCTCCTCAAAGCTCTTATTGTCCAATGCTTTAAGCTTATGGGCTGCAAAATGAAAACCAAAAGCTATTTGAAAATAAATCAAAAGAAACAAACCCAAATACGAATTAAATGTACAAAAATACTAGCTCAAGTATTGGGAATAAACCCCCATACTTGCCTAGTTTTGATGGTAGCTCTTGAATAACAAATATGACTTTGAAAAAGCTAGAATCAAATAAATATTTAAACGATGATCAAGTAACTATAGAGCAAAGAAACTCCCCCTTGCTCCATTGGATGGAAGACTTTGGAGTGGAAGATGGCTAAGTCTTGAATCGCTATGACTCCAAGAGTTGGTTGGTCTCGTGAAGATTTCCCCCACTTCCGGATGAATTCTTGCACACAAAACAAAAATCATTCCTACACATTTGAAAAAAATATTAGTTCATACATGGATTAGAACAATATAATAAACAGGATAACCAAACATTCCTATGAAAATGACTTGGAAAGCCTATTCCTAGAATATTACTCTAAATCAATGGGTATGCAAGATAGTTTGCACACACCAATCCATATAAGATGAAAAAATACAATCTAATATTCATTCAATTTGCAAAAGGAAACGAACATAAAAGCAATAACATGAAAAGAAATCACCTCATAGCGCCAAGAGAACATAAGCCATGTATTCTCAAGCCTTGATTATATTAAAAATATGCAAGTACAAACAAGCAAAGTCTCCTCAAACCCAATAGCTCATAACATGATACAATATGAGAGCCCATAGCCTCATTATATAGAGAGTCAGGAGCAAATCCCAAGCAAGAATGCATGTGAGAACTGAACTTGGAGCAAATCCCAAGGAAAGATAAGTCAAGTTCGATGTGAAGAAAATAGAGACACCAAAGAAAAATCGAATTCCATATGTGCACCTCAAGGGAAATCGAATTCCATATATGGCATAGTAAACTCATCCATGAGTGAATCCAAGTACCGTGATAACTCCAGTCAACCAATGCAAACTCGAACTAAGTGATGCCACATCTGTAAATGATCCCAAGGTAGCTTTGTGTAGACCCTAGCAACTGCGTGATCTCCTCCAAGAGAAACTCGGGGTCCTCCAAAGTGAAACTCGTAATCCTCCAACATGAAGTGCTAAGTGTAGAAGCACTCGAGCTAACAGTGAGAGAAGTCCCCATGAAATCCTCGGTCCAAATATTCCATTGATTATTCCTTCAGTGCATGAGCTCCTCTAGTTAATTCGATTTTCCACATGTGCAATGGCTGCTCTGGGAAATTCGATTTTATGAAATAATGGTGTATTTATGATGCAGTGTGCTCAGTCATCCTCCACATGTCTCTTGACTCAACTCTTTGACTTAGGATAATTTCCAAGTCATTTCCACGTCATTCTGTCGCATGGAATAATTTATTTCTCTCTGTTTTATTTAATTCTAGCTTAATTAAATGCCAAATTTTCCACTAAACTTAGGAAATGTGGGCTTTGAGGGTCCAAAACATATTATGAACCCCTCAAAATGTGTCATAGTCTAAGTCACCTGACACGGGGATTCGGGATTCGTAGTGTCGGATTCGGACACGTTGACCCCCCGAAACAGGACACGTAGGATTCGTTATATATTATTTTATTATATATATATATATATATATATATATATATATTAAAAATTAGATATTTCTTACACAAATTTTAATTAATGATACAAATTTATTGATTTCAAACATAGATCTTCATCTATAGCATGCATAGTACATACAAAATTCAAATACATGTCAGTGGTCACATAAATGATAAATCATGATTCATAATTCATAACTAAAAGACAACTTACAACTACAAGATAGTAAGATAAACACATTGACAAATTTTTAACCTATAAAAAAATAACCATCATGAATTATCAAAAACTTTAAAATGCAAACCTCAAAGTTTTTACACCATCAAAAACTTTAAAAATGCAAACCTCAAAGTTTTTACACCATCAAAGACTACTTGAACATTATTCAACCCCATTTCATATATAATCTTATCATTATTTTTTAAAATTTATATATCTCAATAAAATAATAATAATAAAGAAGATATTATATGTATGATCTGAAATTTTACAGACACCAAGACAACCCTACATCTCCCCCTCGCAGTAAACATTGAACTGAAATCTTATTCTTGAATTCCCGTGAAGGTTGTCGACGAGATGATCAGATTCATGTTTTGCATTCATGTACTGTTTAGCTTTATCTTTGCTTTTGTCAATAGCATCTCCTTTAACAGTTCAAATCCCATCCCAGTGGTTATTCAAAACATTATCCTAAATAATCTTCCAATCAAAAATCAAACTACACTTTTTTTAACTGAACTACTTTAACTCCTTATCTGGCACAATAGATAACTTGTAAGAAATTGTTGCTGCAGTAGAAATAATTGGTAAACAGAAGCCATGAACGACATATGAAAGAATCAAGGGTCCTTTGGGTTTTGCAGATTTGAGCAATCAAAACTGTCACTCGAAACTGTGAAAAAAGTGAGTTCTCGAAGTTTCCAGGCAATAATGGTTCTGGTATTTCAAGCACATGTTTTGTTAGAACACAGCACACAACGACATCTCTTGAGAAACGTAGAATACTCAAATGCGAGTGCCATCCATTACTGTTAACTTAGCCATACATCAAACATTAATAAAACAATGCTTGCCAAATGATGAAAAGCGTGACTATAATGAGCAATTGTGGCCTTTTTCTAACCCGCAGAAGTCACTTTGCCGCTAAACGAGTCCTGGTAAGCAGGACACACAGTCCAAAATCGTGACACGATGGCGATTTTCGAGACACGCACAGGATTCGACGTGTTATAATCGGATTCGACGTGTCATGTTTGTTGGACACGTTTTTTGGGCAAATCGTGTCCGACACGCCGAATTCGGACACGTGGCCCCTCCCTAATGAATCCGGTTACTTATGTCATAGTAGAAAGTTGAGCGTGAGAGGTGTAATTTTTATTACTCATACCCCATACAACTTCTATACACTACACTTATTACAATTTAAATACAAATTTATTTGCAATTTTCGCAGTGCGGAAAATCTAAAAAATTAAAAAATGGCTACCTAGACCTAACCAAATTCCACGAAATTTTTTGTGTGATCTAGTATGGTAATATACATCGACTCTAGACACTAAGATGTGTTAGGGGCTCAACCTTCAAACCATCACCCCAGTTTTGGAGTAAAATGTGACTAAAAAACCTAGAAAATTATTCGTCTCTAAAAAAAAGATAATTAACCAAATAAAAAAAACCATTCCACGGTGTACTCGTTTGTTGATCAAGTCCCAACATCCTAGGCCTGTTACAGACTCAAAACTCATCATTACTAGTATCACTTATTACAATTCCCCGTAGGGTGTGGAATCTGGGTAAAAGAAAAATGATGAGAAACAGAAGTAGAGTTTAAAAACTTTGTTGACTAATGATATTTGATGGTACAAGTGTCCTTTGGATCATCCTTGGGCATGGAGTCTTCATATAATCATCAAGTGCCACTCCAGTGGTCAACAAGCCACAAGGATGACATCTGATGCCATAGGGCATCTTTGTATAGTATCTCTAACCCTACTCTCTTCGATAAGATTTCATTTATGTCAATAGTTAGTTTCCTTTTCATGCATTTAAGTTTTATGTCTTTACACTTCATATGTTAGGATAGTTTTTTCTATTCCAGAAGATGTTTTATGATGTATACATTATGATTTTGATTTTGAACAGATATCTAGTTGATATTTGTTTTCTTAGATACAGGATTCTGGATTCTCACATCCCTTCAAGCGAAGCAATGTGTCCAAATCAAATGTTGACCACACTTTGTCAACATTCAAAGAAGCAGAGTACAGAACAGCAAATCAAATTTTTTCAAGTCAATGTCATCATTCAACGTCCAGTTATATGATTGTAAACCCAATTGTTGCAAAATTTTATTGTAAATAATGCTAGTATGGCCTTTGAGTCATGTAATTGCACCTAAGTACGCCTATGATTTTTGTCAAAGGATTTTATCCTAGGAAGTTTCTTAAGCTCCCCGAAGTGTGTGTGTTTGTAAACACAGATAATCAGCAGAGTTTTTCTTCCAGCTATAACCCCCCATAGCTTACTGTAGGGACACAACTAGAACAAAGAGGGCAGGGATTAGAGTGACAACCCCTGCCCTAAGTCATTGTCGCATTCACCTGTACAATTTGAGCGACAACAGGCCCATTGAAAGTATGCAACATGGGTACTCCTTGGATGAGGAATTATATTCCGCATCCAAAGAGTGCTCTAGCTTGAAATTTAAGTAAAACAGTTGGGAAATAAGTTCAAAATACGAGTTGAAAAAAATATTTTTTTCTTTTTTCCCTCTAAATTTTGATGATGTAAACTAATCTTATTTTATTATTTCCACTATTATTTTATAATATTCTTTAGGAGGCCCATTTTAGACCTCAAAATTTCTCTAACGAATAATCCATGCCAAATGCCCAAATGAAAAACAAGCATAAGCACTTGATTGCACAATGAATAATATACCTTTTGGATCGGATTTCCCACCTTATAACATGTGCTCTTGACAAATGGGCAAGGAAAAATATGGTTGATGCAAGTGGCGGAGATAAAATGGCACATCACATCGGCTACATGGTGGTTGTCAGGGGCTATTGGCTGTCAACTGAAAGAAGATGATTAGAAGAAAAATTATCCAAGGGGTACCCACTTTTGGTGGGTTACATCTAGCTCCAACTGGGACATGAGTTCACCATAGAGTGCATGATCCCTGTACTTGAACGAGGAGTTCATGAGAACTCCAACAATCTCCTGGGATGCAGACCTATATCCTACACATCACAATACAACTATTGGGAGCATGTGCACTGGGCGTACATTTATTGCCCATGTTTTTCAACAAATAATAATCCATACACAAAAGTAAATCTATGCAAAGATGGAATTCTAATCTAAATGCAACTTTTCTAACATGAGAACATGATATTATGATGTTAGCTACGCAAACATAATATGCAATGCACCTACACTACCATGCAATGCTAGCACACTATGCATGAACTAAGTATAGTCATACAACCAATGTAACTAGCATA
This sequence comes from Pinus tabuliformis, assembly GCA_031772625.1. Taxonomy (NCBI): domain Eukaryota; kingdom Viridiplantae; phylum Streptophyta; class Pinopsida; order Pinales; family Pinaceae; genus Pinus; species Pinus tabuliformis. The sequence goes on along the minus strand of CM062820.1, from coordinate 1,405,417,619 downwards.
TTATTAGATCAATATAACATCTCTTGTTCACGCGAGTTGTTGCAAGATAGGGCATCAAATTATCACATCCTCCTTTGCAAAATGGCTCGATGAAGGGCAAGGGTGAGAGGCGAGAAAACAAGAAAACCAAGCATCATGAAAAAGCGTCATGTATGAGAAAGAAGAATCCAACTTGCACCATTGGATCCTCTGTTGTAACCAAAGAATGGAGAATTCAGCAATCAAACTCATGAACTTTTTATGAAGAGCAACCTAAGGCATATTGTTCTCATCATTGTCCTTAGGAACATGCTGGGAGAGACATGATGAGTAAGATGAAGGACATATAAGATCATCATCAGTGTCATATATTAGTTCATTGTCAAAATGATGATCAATATCCCATTTGCCTTCTATATGCAAGAATTCAGAAATGTCAACATCATGCAGATCCCAAGGAGCCATTTTTCCTTAACGATTGCATAACAATCAACAGGGAGTCGCTAGGGTGAATTCAAAATTCCTTGAGAGATGCTTCACCCTACAAGCATTGGAATTGAGGTTCAATGAAGAAAAAGAGCTTCATTCTTCCAATGGAGTCGTCAAATAAGGATCTATATTGTAGTGTGGGACAAGACACACACTTCATGTCCCCAGCAATGGTGCACACCAAAAAATCCAGCAAGACTTGGAGAGGGAAACCCTACAAGACAAATCTAGACAAAGTGCCAACAATGGGGTAGAGGCCTAATGTCACCTCGGCCAAAACCCCCTACTCTTTACAGACTTTCAATGATGGGAGGAATCCTAGTGAGGGAGATCACTTAAAATAGATATGCAAGATAAAGGGCTCATTCAAGAGAGAGAGGCTCAATAATGGTTCAAGGTTTCAAAGAAGCAAAACGATCTCAAAGAAAACTCCTAAAAAACAAGGTTCAAGACATAGTGTTTTGAGATTTTCAATGAAAAAAAGTGTTCGCAAGCTCAAGACCAAAGAGAAAGGGTTTCTTGCAATGATAATTAGTTATTCCAAGGCTCATGATGCTGAGAAACCAAGTGTGATGAAGTCTAACACCTAATTGCTCTTCTTGACTATTACTTGTGAATATTAGTTGTCTTCTTATTACTTCTTATGTCTTCTTCATCAAGCAATTATACAAATGTTCAAAATATAAAGATCACAAAGAGATAAGAGACACCAAAATGAGGTTGCTAGCCAATGCAAAACCCACAAGGGGAAAACCCAACAATCCTTCTCTTATAGAATCAGATCAAAATGAGAGATATCCAAGACCAAGACCAAACTACCAAGTCCAACCCTCCTCCAACTCACCTCCAAGAGTCAAATTCAACATTGGTCAAACTCCTTCAAATCTAGTCAATCTTCTAAAATTCGGACCTGCAACAAGGGGGCCGAAATTCGGCCTACAACTACTTCAGAATTTTCAGCCTCTTCCACAAGAAATCCGTCCTTCACACATTCGAGCTAGTACTAGTCAAAGATTCAATCAATAGGGAATATTCTTCATCTTTGTCTTGTCTTCTCTCTCCTTTGACTCTGCTTTCTTCTTCTCCTTTTCTAGGTTCAATGTGCTTCTTATTGTGTTATGTGTGTGTGCTCCAACTTCCAAGTAGGTGGAACTGCCTCTTATATATAGTTGTCCAGGAGGGTCAAATGGATGTCACTCTAGAGGGCCAAGCCGACTTGTCCAAAGAGGGCCGACTTGGTCATCTTTTGGACTAATGACTCAACATAAAATACATATTCCTTGTTCTTACAGATGTCCAAATGGGACATGACTCGAATATATTTTCTTTTGACCTATAATAGCTTATCTTTGACTCTATTTGACTCTTTAAGCATGAAGAACATCCTTTAACAAAAATATAATAAATATAAGTATAATAAATACATCAATGATAAATTTATATTATGAATACCAACTCCAGTTACAACTTCAACGCTCCCTCTTAACTAGGGAGGTATTCATAATGACTCAACAAGATAATCTCAAGTTGAAATATTCATATAACAAAGGATCCAGATTGATAAGCATCGTTGATGATAACATCATCATAACCAGTATTGTCAAAATACCAAGGCCTTGACAAGTAAGCTCTATCTCTCCACTAGATCAAAGCACAACGTTGGGAGGCATTCAATAGGACACCACTACCTCTTCGAAGCACACACTCCACCTAGGTTCACCAAAGTATGTCCTCATAGGACCATTTCCTAATCCATTGTCACAATACTTGACTTACCACTATTAGTCCTGGTCACAATACATATCTCAAGAATGTCGGTCCATGATGCTTATCCAATCTACCATTCTCCCTATCTATGTTCATGTACTAGACTTACGGTTGTTAGTCTTGGCCATAGTACATGACACGTGGAGAACAAGGTGTCAATCCTCACTCCCTCTAAAACTAAGAGGAGATATCCACAAACCCAAGATTGTCTCAAAAATGCTCATGTTTTACTTTAGGAAGGGACTTCGTCAAAACATCGGCTACCTATTCGTCAGTGGAGATATATTGTAGCTTCACAATTCCATCCTACAACATGTCATGGATCATAATGTATTTCGGCCTCCCAAGTTCTCTAACGATATTCATACAACTTTGATTAATATAAGGCATCATGGTTGAATCCAACATGTCCATCAAATATTTTATGGAGCCAAACTACTTCAGAGCTAATTGTATAAACTTATATATGTTCTTCCCCCGCAGTGCAACAGAATTCCTGCTTCATTTCTTTGTCAAGAATTCATACCAAATCCCAAGTAGAACTAACCATTAGTAGTATCAATGCTGCCAACCCAATCAAAGTGTCCTTGAAACAAATGTATCAATCAGCTATTGGTATAATGATGGATCAACAATATCATAACTCTCCAACTTCTGCTAGATGGTGTTACCATAGGTTTATAAACTGCCATTCAAGGATCTTGGTCACAAGCTTCTTTTAGTTTTCTGCCAAACTTAGAGTAAAATTGTATCCAAGGTATGTCAGATTTTGCCTTCAACTCCTTCTGAAGATAATATCTCTAACTCATGAGTTCTTCTAGAATCATTCAATTTTATTCCAAAGTACGAGGTCTTCTTTGATCACGAGACTCCTTTTTGTGTCCTTCAACAATCAAAAGTAATATTTCCAGCTAAGACAATTGTCTTATTATAAACTTCCTCCTTTGTTGAACTTTCTTCAAGACTTGCTTTCATGTTGCCATCTAAAGCTGAGTGTTGAATTTTTTTTAATGCATATTTCAGACTACCTGCTCCTATAGAAAATGCTTTGCTATGTCCTTCCAATTGTTTTATCTACTTGTCAAAGTCTAGTCATATAAGAAAAGTAAGCTTCCTGAAATATTTTGCTCTACTCATTGTGGTGTCACTGGCTCATTCTATCATGTATAAGATCAAATCTGCTTCACTGAATTTGAAGTGAATGTTAACTTTTTCTGGCTAGGGAAATCATTATGTTGCAAGGTAGAAGTTGACTTCCATTGATGGACTTTTTGACTACTCTTCCCTTTCCAAAGTTTTGACTACCATCCTGTTAGTTTCCTAACTTCATAGAGAGAAATGCTAGCTTCCTTTGGATCTTCATGATGAAATTTTAAAGACAAGAATCTTTCTACATTATCTGCAAATGTAATTGAAAGCTTCTTCTAGAGTTTTGTGATGGATTCAATGTAGACAACTGTCAAGGAGGCTTCTTCTTCTTACTTTACTAAGTTGATTCTAACTTCTTCATTGTAGATGACTATGAGTTCCCTTTTAATTTCGATCTCCGTGAAAAGTCTTAATTTACAAATCCCAATAACCTTTTATGCTATCCCGCCATAAATCATAGAACTGTCTTCCCATCAATAAATAGTAAATACTATATGTCTTCTTCTAAGAAATAGAAATCAAACTTGACTGCAAACCTGGTACAAAAATGGATTGTAGAGCTATCTATACTTGTCATATTCTTCATTATCATTAATAGTAGAAATCCTTGTTGTCTTCAACCTTGGGTTTCTTCGGAGCTTCTTCATCTTCAGTTGTTAATGCATCATGTCTTTCCTTCCTCTTATTGCTCTTATTGTTCTTAGGATTCTTGGGACAATCTTTCTTGATATGTCCATATTCACAATAACCATAGCATTGAACTTTGGACATATCCTTGTTTCTATGAGACTTATTTCCATTGTTTTTGTGTTGAGATCCAAACCAAAAGATTGAGAATATTCATTATTAGGTTTTGCATCAATTTTAGCCTTCAATCTTGATTCTTCCAGAACACATAAAGCCCATATCTCTTCAAAGGTTGGGGTTTCCTTTCTAGCATAGATGCCTCCTGCAAAACTGTCCCAAGCTAGGGGTAAAGCATTGATTACAGAAGTGATCAATTCAGAGTCAGATATGGTTTCACCAAGCCCTTGAAGCTGATCTTTGATTTTTGATATCCTCATAAAGTATGAAGCCACGTTCTGTTCCTTTGACATCCTTATTCCATAGAGTTGATTCTTTAGAGATATATTTTGGCCAGTTGTGTTGGAGTATAATTTCACCAATATGTCACAGACTTCCTTGGATGTAGACAAATCTGAAACAAAATAAATGACATGATCTTTGATGGATTCAAAAAGAATCCTTTCAGCAATAATTTTTCCCTTATTGTATTTGGCTACTTCTTGAGCATTGTTATTATCTAGTACCAAAACATTGCCTTCAACGAATTGCGTGACTTCATTTTCTTTAAGAACTAAACCAATCCTCTTCTTCCAAGCTTTGAAGTTAGATGCTCCATCAGCCTTGTTGCCTTCCTTGCAGATAGATGCCATTTGATTGGGAGTATTAGATTTATAGAATAGAACAATACTTACTTGAAGTTGCTACAAGAATATCTTCAAGGTTGTCTTTTAAGTAAGTGAGACATGCTATAATGATGTCTTCAAGCTTCCTTCCTTAGCTTTGGTAGTGAGAGAGAATTGCTACAAGGGTGTCTTCAAGTATGCCAACAAGTTGTGATCTTCAAGCTTTCTTCCTTCACCTTAGCTCTGATACCATGTTGAGAAACCAAGTGTGATGAAGTCTAACACCTAATTTCTCTTCTTGATAATTACTTGTGAATATTAGTTGTCTTCTTATTACTTCTTGTGTCTTCTTCACCAAGAAATATACAAATGTTCAAAATATAAAGATCACAAAGAGACAAGAGACACCAAAATTAGGCTGCTAGCCAAGGCAAAACCCATAAGGGGAAAACCCAACAATCCTTTTCTTATAGAATCAAATCAAAATAAGAGATATGCAAGACCAAGACCAAACTGCCAAGAAAATACCAAGTCCAACCCTCCTCCAAGTCACCTCCAAGAGTCAAAGTCAATGTTGGTCAAACTCTTTCAAATCTGGCCAATCTTCTGAAATTCAGACCTGCAACATGGGTGCCAAAATTCAGCCTGCAACTACCTCAGAATTTTCGGCCTCCTCCACAAGAAATTCACCCTTCACACGTGAGAGTTGGTACCATTCAAAGATTTGGTCAAGAGGGAATATTCTTCTAGTCTTTTCCTTGTCTTCTCTCCTTTGACTTGGCTTTCTTCTTCTCCTATGCTAGGTTCAAATGTGCTTCTTGTTGTGTTATGTGTGTGTGCTCCAAGTAGGTTGAACTTCCTCTTATATATAGTTGTCCAGGAGGGTCAAATGAGTGTCACTTGTTAATTTTTCAAAATGTTATATGCTGATATAATCACTTTAAAACAATTTCTTCAATTCCAATCACCCCAACAACAATAAAGCAATTATAGATAGAACAGTAAACAATAAATGCACAATAGAAGATAGCCAAGCACAATGAGACACAAATATTTGGTCAAAGACCAGGGAAAACCCCATAAGGGGGAAAACCCTTTGATCAACTCTTCTTCTTCTATTAGTCAATCAATGTTCAGCAAAAGATACATAGTCCAAATAGTACATCCAACAATCTATCAAAGTCAAAGCCTTGACTTCCAAGTCAACCAATCCAATATATGTCAATAATGAGAGAGCACCAAATCTAGTCAATAGTACCAGTTTGCAACAATTCAGTCTATGTAACAGCAGTCAACGGTCTGCCCTAACTAGTCAAATTCAACAGTAAACTCATCCTTCATTGCTTAGCCAAACCCAGTTAAAATAGTCCAAATATTTTACCTGCATTTGGTCAACTTCCACAGTCAACCTGTGGTCAAACCTAGTCAAAGTGCCCAAAACAATTTGGTCAACTGATCCAAATGGATCCAAGAATGCCCTCTAAGTCTCCATGAAACTTTTAAAAATCGTGCTCAAGGCCAAAAACCCTTTAAAAGGATAAAAAATATCATAAGAGGGACACCCTTAGCCGAGCGGAAAAACACTATCGGGCAGCCCAAAACCCATGAAATCGTGAAAAAAACAGAGTAATTGCAAGCGGGACAAGTGACGCACAGTAGCCATCCGATCTGGCCGATCAACGGTCCAGATCGGATCAGCCATCGCAATCGGCGGTAACCTTTGGGCAGAGTTCGGTGGGATCCACATAAGATTGGCGATAGCGAACAACGATATCGGCGCTTTGTATACATATATGGCGATGGCGATTGGCGGAGTTAATATGGACCGTCGATCAAGCGCGCAGATCGACAGCCCATATTAACTAGCAAGATCGCTATCGGGGGATTGCAGAAGCGCTTACCACAACAAAAGGGTTCTTGCGATGAGCGATTGCGATATATTGCATCGCATCGTTACTGTGCAGAGTGGCCGATATACATACACCATGCGACAGCCAAACCCGATAGCATTCTAAAGGAAATTTGATATAATTTCAAGTCTGTAACAGGGCCATTTTAATGTATTTTCGCACTTTTCGCGTATTTCCAAAATACAAAGGGACGGAGCCTTCCCGATATGCGATAGCGATCGATAGGCGGACCCGATAGGGGATTGAACCATATTTAAAGGATTTTGAAGTCCGACATATCATATTTTGGTGGATTTTCTCTGCTAAACTGTGTTTTCTCTATAAAAACAGGGCGCGGCCGTTATAGGCATTTCAGAGGCCCGAAGCACTCTAGCGCTGCGAAATGGGTGGCCACCTCCTCCCCATGCGTTAAGCAATGATTGTATAACGCTGGAGAGGGATTCAAAGCGTTCAAGAGGCTGGGGAAACTAAGAGCCGAAGAGATGAAACGAACAAGCAGCGTTGGCTTTAAAAAAGCCATAGACAGAGAGCAGTATTCAGGAAAAAGTCGAGACAAAGTTGGGACAGAGAGCATTAGGGGAGTCTGTGTCCTCATTGGGAACTTGAGAAGTTCAAGTAAACTCTTATTGCTATATTCTGTTGTGTGTGAGGCTCAAATTGAGCTCACTGTTGTAAGCAAAACTCTGCCTGAAGACATAATAGAGAGGCCACCACTGAAGGTTGGACCAAGAGATGTAGCCCAGGAGTATTGGGTTACCTCTTTATTAAATTCGTTGTGTCATGTGTCATCTATTATGTTTGTTTACTGCTTCATTGTCTGTGCATTTCGCAACCTTATCGATGCATTACATATAATGACATAGACTAATCCATGCACATAAATCTGTAATACCTTATTAATTGTCTTAGATCTCATTTTCAGATCAAGTGGTATCAGAGCTTTAGGTTGCTAAGGTTAGACAAGCTTGTGCTGGACTGTTAGTGAATGATAACTAGATCAAAGCTTAAATTAGGAGAAGGAGAATTGGTTGAAACTAACCCAGAAATTGGTAGAGTCTATACTAGGAGGAAAATGTCAGAAGAAATTCCCTTGGAATCAGACTCTCAGTTCATGGACAGTTTCATGACTATGAGAGCCATGGTAGAGGAAATGTATAGAGAATTTAAGAAAGGTCGGAGTGAAGATTCTTCAACTTCCCAGCATGACAAAGGAGCAGAAGAATCTCTCTTAAATGACCATTCTAATGGCAAAGGGAAAGAAGAAAAGCTTCCCACACTTCCCGATAGTCCTAAAAATAAAAAGAAGAAAGCATCTTTGATTAAATTAGATGTTAAATTTGATTTGCCAATATATGATGGAGAGCTAAATGCAGAGAAGTTGGATAACTAGATTAGACAGATTGATGTGTATTGCAGGGTGTAGAGCATTAATTCAAACAGCAGTAAGATTCAGTTGGCCAGCCTACGCCTTGGACGAACTGCCTTGGTATGGTGAGAAGGCAGAACACACGCTGACTTGAAGAAGCATGGTAAAATTCTTTCTATCTGGAGTGAATTTGTTTCTGCAATTAAAAAACAATTCTATCCACTAGCTTATATGCAGCAAGCTATGATGAGTTGCCAAACTCTTCGCCAATTAAAAGGGCAAAGTGTACAAAGCTACACCCAAGAGTTTAGAAAACGAGCTTTGATTCTAGGAATTTCTTTAGACTCACCTAAAACTTTGTTGAAGTATATAGGTGGTCTACATAGTTATTTGAGACATACCATTCTCATGTTTAACCCTACTAGCATAGATGAGGTATTTGTTCAAGCTACCCATCTAGAGGCTAGAGGCAAGAATGTGAACCCAGAGATTGGGGGATCATCAAAACCCACTGCAAGTAAGAACAAGGAAAAGAGGAAGCAGAAATGGAAAGAGAGGAAGGCCAATACTGTACAAAAGGCCATACCTTCATGCACTCACTGCAAGAAGGAGGGACATCATGATGAACATTGCTGATCTTTGCATCCAGAGCTGAAACCCAAGAAGTTTGATGGCAAGAAGAAGAAGATTGTTGCTGCTATACAAAAAGATTTGGAGTCAGACTCAGGTGATGAAACAACGATTGCAGCCACAAGTATAAAAGGTAAAAATTCTAAAGCATCTACTAGTAATTCTACACAAACTATTGATAGTGAAGAAAATGAGAGAAAAAGACATGATTTTTTTCATATTAGAGTTATTTCCAAGCATCAAAAGATTGATACTTTATTTGATAGTGGCTCACAAGTAAACTTAATTTCTAAAGCAATTGTAAAGAAATTGGCACTGCTAACCACACCTCACAAGAAGCCATATCCATTAGGTTGGGTATGTGATAAAGCAAAATTACAAGTGATTAGACAATGCAAACTTAGGTTTTCTTTTGGGTCAGCATTTGTGGATGAGGTTGAGTTAGATATTGTTCCCTTGGATATATGTGGAATTGTTTTAGGAAGTCCTTACTTGTATGATAGAAAAGCCATATTCTATAGAGCTGAAAATAAGTATCAACTCGTTAAAGATGGAATCGAATATATTGTAAGAGCTCATAAACTCAAGAATAATTATAATCTCATAAACTTGGGGCAGATGAAAAGAATTGTAAATTCATGCAAGCAATTTTTACTGATGGTTGTAAAAGAAAAGAAACCTGATAAAACCAATATATTTGAACCCTGTGATGCTAAACAGCAAGCTGATTTAGAAAAAGTTGTTTCAGAATATGATATCTTATTTCAAAAACCTAAAGGTCTGCCACCAAAAAAGGAAATTGTACATGATATTAATTTGCAGCAATATGCTCCATTGCCTAACATCGAAATGTACAAGTTATCCGCTTTAGAGAATGTAGAAATCAAGAATCAGGTACAGGAACTGCTTGAGAAAAGGTTCATAAGGCCGAGCACATCGCCATGCGGATCCCCAATAGTATTGGTGAGAAAGAAGGACGGTTCGTGGAGGATGTGCATTGATTACCGAGCACTGAATAAAATAACGATCAAGAATCGTTATCCCCTTCCTCGCATAGATGATCTATTGGATCAGCTGAAAGAGGTTGTTTACTTTTCCAAGTTGGACCTACGTAGTGGTTACCATCAGGTCAAAGTAGCAGAGCAAGATGCATGGAAGACTGCTTTCAAAACAAAGCAAGGGTTGTATGAATGGTTAGTTATGCCTTTTGGCTTGACTAATGCTCTTGCCACTTTCATGAGAGTAATGAATGATGAACTCAGGCCTTTTACTGATGATTTTGTAATTGTATATTTGGATGACATTCTTGTATTTAGTAAAACATTGGAAGAACATTTGCAGCATGTAAAGCAGATTCTAGATGTTTTGAAAAAGGAAAATCTCTATGTTAAATTATCAAAATGTGAATTTGGAAAAACATCTTTGAATTATTTGAGTCATATAGTAGGGGGTGGTGAATTGAAGATAGATCCCTCTAAGGTTGCAGTCATTGTAAACTGGCCTAAACCCAAGTCTGCTACTAAAGTTAGAAAGCTTCTTAGGGGCAGCACAATATTAGAGAATGTTTATTGCTAACTTTTCCTTAATTGCAGCTCCTTTACATGCATTGACAGGATTGAACAAGGTGTTTCAGTGGGGAGGCAAACAGCAAAAAGCCTTCGACACCTTGAAAGAAAAAATTAGTATAGCACCAGTACTAGCATTTCCAAATCTTCAACAGCCATTTGAGATCGAAACAGATGCCAGAGATTATGCCATGGGATCAGTGTTGATGCAACATGGTAAACCCATATGCTACCATTCTGAGACTTTTAATTCTGCAGTAGTTAACTATCCTACATATGATAAAGAATTGTATGCATTAGTCCAGAGTGTGAAAAAGTGGAAACATTACTTAATGGGCAAAGAAACAGTAATACATACTGATCATCAGCCACTTCAATACTTGCACTCACAAACTAAGTTGAAACAATCAAGACACTATAGGTGGATGGGTTTCCTACAGCGGTTTCATTTAGTCATCAGATACAAAAAGGGCATACATAATAAAGTTGCAGATATGTTGTCCAAACCAATCATAAATGCATCTACTATACTTAAGCATAACTAAGTAATGCATGAAAGCTACATTGAACAATATGCTCAAGATATAGACTTTAAAAATGTATATGCAGCTTTAAGTAATGGCAAAAAGGTAGAAGAATTGGATTACTATATTAAGGACCAACTCTTGTATCATTTGGGAAAGCTATGCACTCCACAAACAGAGAGAATTAATATAATTAGGAAAGCACATACTTCTCTGATATCAGGTCATTTTGGTGTAAGCAAACAATTGCACAACTACAAAGATACTGCTATTGGCCAAAAATGCATGAAACAGTTTCTAGATATGTAAGAGGGTGTACCATGTGTGCTAAAAGCAAGCCCAACAATAGAAAACTAGGCTTGTACACTCCACTGCCAGTCCCTTCCCGTCCTTGGGAAAGTGTTTCCATGGACTTTGTTGGAGGATTGCCAAAATCTAGAAAAGGACATGATTATTTATATGTTATGGACAGGTTCAGCAAAAAGTGTATTTTAATACCTTGTAATAAGCAGATTACAGCTGAACAAACAGCGAAATTGTTCTTTCAGCATGTCTGGGTGCATTTTGGGTTACCCACTTCCATAGTATCTGATCGAGACTCCCGATTTGTTGGGAAGTTTTGGTCAAGTCTGTGGGAATTAATGGACACCAAACTGAAGAAAAGCACAGCCTTTCATCCACAGACAGATGGCCAAACAGAGGTAGTCAACCGGACAGTGATCCAGTTGCTCAGGGGTTATTGCAGCAAGCATCCCAAGCTTTGGGATGAACATTTATGTTATGTGAAACATGCTTATAACCGTGCTAAACATTCTTCTACACAGAGATCTCCTTTTGAGACCTGTTTTGGTTTCATACCAAGGTCTCCCTTGGATTTTATCTTTGAAAAAGACATAGCAGTTGCTGGACACAGTGATGTGGATAAAGCAACCAGATTCATTGAACAGATCCAAGAGATTCACCAGGCAGTGCAGGAACAGCTGGAAAAGAGCCAAGCCAAGTACAAGGCAAGGCATGATAAACACCGGGTGGAGCACAGCTTCCAAGTTGGTGATCAAGTCTGGCTGTATATCAGCAAGGACAGAATGCAAGGTGAAGGAAAGAAGCTGAAGCTAATAAGGTATGGGCCTTTTAAGGTACTTGAGAAAATTGGTGAGAATGCTTTCCGCCTTGATCTGCCAACATACATGCACATCTATTCAGTAGTAAATGCAGAAAATTTAAGACTGTTTGAACCTTCATTAATTGAAGATCCTGAAGAGCAAAGTCAATTGCCTTCCATTGATGATCTGTTGCCTGAATACCTCAATGAGCTACAGGAAGATACAGTTCTGGACAGGAAGGTGAGGACAATGCGCAGAGGAGATGTTGAGTACCTAAGGATTGGACTCAAAGGTTCAAAACCCAGCAGTGCAAAATGGATAGAGATTGGACAAGTGAGGCAGCTGTATCCTCACTTGGTTGATGCTTGAAAACCAACTTTTGGTGGTCCAAAAGCCTTTTTCAGTGGGAAGGCATGATCCAAATGGATCCAAGAATGACCTCTAAGTCTTCATGAAACTTTTAAAAATCGTGCCCAAGGCCAAAAATCCTTTAAAAGGATCGAAAATCTTTTAAAAGGATCGAAAATATCATAAGAGGGACACCCTTAGCCGGGCAGAAAAACACTATCGGGCAGCCCAAAACCCGTGAAATCGTGAAAAAAACAGAGTAATTGCAAGCGGGACAAGTGACGGACAGTAGCCATGCGATCTAGCCGATCAACGGTCTAGATCGGATCGGCCATCACAATCGGCGGTAACCTTTGGGCAGAGTTCGGCGGGATCCACATAAGACTGGCAACAACGAACAGCGATATCGGCGCTTTGTATACATATATGGCAACTACGATTGGCAGGGTTAATATGGACCATCGATCAAGCACGCAAATCGACTGCCCATATTAACTCGCAGGATCGCTATCGGGGGATTGCAGAAGCGCTTACCACAGCGAAAGGGTTCTTGCAATGAGCGATTGCAATATATCGCATCGCCGCATCACATCGAAACTGTGCAGAGGGGTCGATATCCATACACCATGCGACAGCCAGACCCGATAGCATTCTAAAGGAAATTTGATATAATTTCAAGTCTGTAACAGGGCTATTTTAATGTATTTTTGCACTTTTCGTGTATTTCCAAAATACAAAAGGACGGAGCCTTCCCGATATGCAATAGCGATCGATAGGCGGACCCGATAGGGGATTGAACCATATTTAAAGGATTTTGAAGTCCGACATATCATATTTTGGTGAATTTTCTCTGTTAAACTGTGTTTTCTCTGTAAAAAATGAGCGTGGCCGTTACAGGCGTTTCAAAGGCCCGAAGCACTCTAGCACTGTGAAATGGGTGGCCACCTTCTCCCCATGCATTAAGCAATGATTGTATAACGCTGGAGAGAGATTCAAAGCGTTCAAGAGGCCGGGGAAACTAAGAGCCGAAGAGATGAAACGAACAGGCAACGTTGGCTTTAAAAAAGCCACAGACAGAGAGCAGTATTCAGGCAAATGCCGAGAGAGAATTGGGACAGAGAGCATTAGGGGAGTCTGTGTACTCATAGGGAACTTGAGAGGTTCAAGTAAACTCTTATTGCTGTATACTGTTGTGTGTGAGGCTCAAATTGAGCTCACTGTTGTAAGCAAAACTCTGCCTGAAGACAAAATAGAGAGGCCACCACTGAAGGCTCGACCAAGAGATGTAGCCCAGGATTATTGAGTGAACTCCTTATTAAATTTGTTGTGTCATGTGTCATCTATTATGTTTGTTTACTGCTTCATTGTCTGTGCATTTCACAATCTTATCAATCCATTGCATATAATGACATAGACTAATCCATGCACATAAGTTTGTAATACCTTATTAATTGTCTTAGATCTCATTTTCAGATCATCAACCGTGTAATAAATTTGATCAAAGTATCCCTCCAAGAGTTTGTTCAAAGCAACAGAAGATAGCCCAATCAAAACAAAGTTGACGCTAGTCAAAACAGTCCCAAAAACAAAAATCCAACGCAGGTCAAACAGATCTCCTCCTCCTTCGCACGTATGAAGTATCTTTTGCAATTTCAGAGATATATGAACTTGCTTAATGTGATGGATGATCCAAATGAGCTACAACATAATGTCTATTTATATGTGTCCTTGAAGGGTCAATTTCTCTTAAGAGGTTAACTTGACTTTTTGTGTTGACTTGGTCAAGGGTCAAAAATTAAGTATTTTCCATGGATTTTAAAGGTGAAATTCGAACCATAGCTATCATTTTTCAACACTCCCTCTCATCTAGGGAGGAATTTCCAATTGTATCATAAGTCTCGTCTCGGATGTACATGTCTCAATATAAAAGAAATTCATCTCTCCCCATCTCATCTCAGTTGAACAATTGATGACTCGATCATAGAAGGAGAAGAATGATCCACGAGACAAAAGTGGAGATCAATTTACCACAACCAAGTCCATGGCGGTCATAAATGACCTTGGTAAAGATCACACACCCTATATCCATTGGTTGACCCTCACCAACTTGATCCTCAACGACCAAGTGGTAGAATACTTGAATCCAATACTTTAGGGGAGATCGATTTACCATAACCAAGTCCATGGTAGGCGCGTTGTAAATATCATACACACCTAAGTCTCCTCACCCACTAGCCAGATGGGTGACAATTCTAGCAAGCTTAACCACCTCAGCGTGGCCCTTGGTCAGTAATGACATGAAGGTGACTTATGGGTAGGATGCATACTGGGGCATATGCTCAACCAAATTCATGGCTTCAACGAGTACCCTCACACCCAGGACCGACTGCATAACCCCCTTCATCAAGTCAATGGCTAGTCATAAAGACAGGGGAAGGCATGTGTTCAGTGTTCTCAATCAGCAGTATTCTCTGTCAGGAAGGGATACATTCTCCTGCAATCCAAGTTGCTCTTTGAAGAATAAGAACTTCACTTTCAACAATGGCTTGGTGAGAATGTTTGCAACATGCTCATCTATCGAGATATGTTGGACCCTCACCGCTCCTCTCAGTACCATGTCTCCGATGAAGTGGTACTCAATCTCGATGTGCTTCGACCTGTCATGGAATATTGGATTCTATGATAGTCGGATCTCGCTTTGAGTGTCACAGTATATCACGGTCATATCCAACACCTGCTCAAACAGCTCTGCAAAGAGCTTCCGCAACCACACTGCCTCGCAGCTAGCCTTACTAGTTGCAATGTACTCTGCCTCCGTTCTACTGAGCAGGGCAGATTTATGCTTCCTGCTCATCTAAGAAATCACAGCAGATCCCAAGCTAAAGCAACATCCCAATGTCCTCTTTATGTCAATAATGTTCTCAACCCAATCAGCATCTTATATATCCATGCAATCTCAACTCATCGCGAAGGTGTATCTCAATCCATAGTTGATCATCCCATGGTGATATCTTAGCACACGTTTTGCGGTCACCCAGTGAGCATTCAAAGGTTCCACCATGAACTAGCTCAAGTTGTTAATAGCAAAACATATGTCTGGTATTGTCTTGACCAAAAACATCAGAGCCCCAATCAAATGTCAGTATAAAAAAAGATCTGCTAGATCTGCTCCCGCAGCTTCACCACTTAACTTCTTGAAGTTTGCCTCCATTGGTGTGGCCATGGATTTGCAATCCACCATTCCAAATCTCTCCAAGAGTTTGAACATATTTTCCCTGGCTAAGGAAAATCTCATTAGGACTCTGCCACACCTCTAAGCCCAGGAAATAGCGCATCAACCCAAGATCTTTCATCTAAAACTCATAGGCAAGCTCCCTCTTACACTAGAGAATCAAAGGCTATGCTCCTATCAAGAATAAGTCATCAACATGTAAAACCAAAATCAAAGGCATACCTCGGACAACCTTGAAGTAGAGGGTTGGATTGGCATTGCTTCCAATAAATCCCAGCTTCATTAGGTATCCGTCGTTCCGAGCATACAAAGCCCTAGGGGCTTACTTCAATCCATAGAGGGCTTTCTTCAATATGCAAACATGGGTTTCCTTGAAGCTCTAAGGTTGTTCCATGTACACCTCTTCCTTCAGTATGCCATGAAGAAATGTTATCTTCACATCCATCTGGTGAAGACTCTAACCCTAGTTAGCAACAAGAGCAATGATGGATCGGATGGTAGTGTATAGGGCAATAGGTGCAAATATCTCGTCATAATCTTCTCCCTCTTTCTGGGAGAATCCTCTAGCCACAAATCTCACCTTGAACTTCTCAATGCTACCATCAATTGCATGTTTAACTTTGTACAACCACTTGGAAGTCACAATAGACTTCCCATACATTATTCTTGATGATGGACTCATATTCCTCAGCCATGGCATCCCTCCAAACCTGTTCCTTCATAGCTTCTTCATAACTACAAGGTTCAGATTGTATAAAGTCACTCATCAAAGTTGCACATCCCTGATATCTGCAAGGTTGCTTGCTTTCTCTGAAGGTGCCTCTTAGGGCTAAGTGTCTCTTAGCATCCTATAATGTATCACAAATACATAGAGATCTCTTCCTTATGGGAGGATCACATGGAGGAGGATCCAAAGGATCCATGGGTGCCATAGGCTCATCTACAAGGTCAGGCTCGGGCATGGAAGGCCCAGCATCTACATCCATAGCATCATCCCATTTCTCATTCCAAGGAAGGATAGGAGAGTCCCTTGCTTTTCCAAGGGTTGCATCTTCATCAAATGTCACATCCGAGTTGAACTTGATGTTTCTTTGGCCTAGCACATATATCCTGTAAGCTTTAGAATTTTCACAATAACCAACAAATGTACCTTTCTTTCCTGAAGCTTCTAGCTTGGACCTCTTCTCCTTTGATACATGAAAGTAGACAAGGCAGCCAAAGATTCTCAAGTGTCCAACTTCTAGTTTCTCGCCTGTAAACACTTCTTTAGGAGTCTTGTTTCCCAAGGCATGATGAGGACTCCTATTTTGGACATACACAGTGGTATTTGTAGCTTCTCTCCACAAAAACTTTGATCATGAATCATGGATTTGGCAACTTCCATGATAGTCCTATTCTTCCTCTCAGCAACTCCATTTTGTTGAGGGCTATATGGAACAATGACCTCCCTCTCAATCCCTGCTTCTCTGCAGAAGTCTTTGAACTCATTTGAAGTATATTCTCCTCCATTATCTGTCCTCGGGATCTCAATCTTCTTTCTTGTTTGATTTTCCACAAGAACCTTGAAATCCATGAACACATCGAAAACTTAACCCTTGGTCTTCAAGTAGAAGTTCCAAGTTTTGCGAGAACGATCATCAACAAAGATTGCATAGTATAAGTGTCCTCAAAGGGATTTCACAGGCATGGGCCCACATAGATCAAAATGAATAAGATGAAGGATCTCTTTAGATTTGCTGCCACTAGAAGGGAATGGTCCCTTGACATTCTTCCCACTGGCATATCCCTAACATACACCTTCATGATCAACTTGCATCCTAGGTATCCATGTCACCATCCTGCTCACAATAGGCAAAGTTTTATAATGAAGGTAAGCAAATCTCTAGTGCCAAAGTTCACACTAATTTGTATTATCATGGACCAATGCTTGAATTGGTCATCCACAAACTTTGTATAGGCCATCATCCCTGACACCCATTGTGAAGGTTGCCCTCATGCTAGAATTCCTTGGCCATGCAAAGACTTTTCCATCAATGAATGCAACTCTAAACCCTCTGTCTTCCATGGCAAAGATGGAGACAAGAATCTTCTTTAGGCTTGGCACATACAACACATCTTGTAGAAGAATGGTTTGGCCAAAATTCAAATGAAAAGGCGCAGAGCTAGGCCTTGCTCCTTAATGGTTGGCTTCGCGACGGCACAGGCAGTGCAGGATCTGATACATTTTCCAACATCCTGTTGGAGATTTGGCCAATAAAAATACTCTTGCAGTACTGCCACTGTCTTCTCTACACCAAAGTGTCCTGCAACCCAACTGTAGTGCGCCTCCCAAATCAGCTTGGCAAGCTCGCTTGAAGGAACACAAAGGTATCCCAGATGGCATAACAGCGCGTCCTGGAGATGGAATTCTGGAACTTGGTTGCCATCCATCAACATCTAGTATGTGGTGGCGAATTTTGGATCATTTTTGTAAAATTGTGGCCATCCAGAAGTCTCATGCTCACAAGAGTCGAGAACAGTGGTCAACGCCACAACCGGCGGCCGACTGAGGCAATCTGCAACATTATTAGTGTTTCCCTTCTTGTACTTAATGATCAAATGGAATTGTTGCAAATATGTGGACCATTTTTCATGGCGATTGTTTTGCAACTTTCCTTGTGTCTGCATAAGCTCAAGAGGTCGATGATCTATATGGATGATTGTTTCTTTCCCCATAATGTAATGTTTCCACTGTGGACAAGCCTACACGATGGAATACATTTCCTTATTGTATGTGGGGTATTTTTGAATCGTATCAAAGAGCATCTCACTATGATAGCCCACCAGATGCGCTTGTTTGGTGAGAACTGCACCAATCGCATAGTAAGAGGATTTATTGGATTTGTGCAACCAAGGCATCAACCTCAAAGGAAAAACTAAAGTCTGGACTATCCTTGCGGCCTATTTATTTTCAAAACCTCTACAAAGTACTTAGTGCATTAGTCATTGATCTAAGTCACTCTCCTTAGGGCATCCTTCTGAAGCTCGACTTAGGATTTCCTGCTACGACACAAATCTCTGAAATTTAATCTGAATATTGAACTTTTGATATACCCCTTTATTTTGAACCATTCCTTGAAAACCGAGTTGGTTAGAGCATGAGTTTTGAGGCCTTAAGTGAGGTCCTATAGCCCTCATTTGTACACCAAATTAAATATAAAAAAAAAATGGTCCTTCTTTTGAAGCTTTGTTCGACACCTTAACTCACAGTTAAAAGGTGTATCTAGTAGCATGGTTGGGTAAAAAGGATCTAAGAAAAGGGGTTGCTGGCTGCCGGCTGAAGACAAATCTAGGAGAAAATTTCTCCTATGGGTGTCACCCACTGGTGGTGGGTAACAAGAACCAAAACCCAAATATTGCTGAGTAAAAAAGTACAAGTTCCTACTCTAACTCAACCAAGAAAAACTACTCTAAGACAACCTCTCTTGGCTGATTTTACTGCTGCTAGGACAGCAGTAAAATGAAGCCTTCAAATGCTAGATATATCAATGAAACACTTAGAAATGTAACCAAAAAATATTTAGAAAAATTATGCAACTTTGTATGAGGAAAGAAGAGAGAGTTTTGGGGCCTTTCAAGGCACTTGGAGGCACTTGATGCTAAGGGGGAAAAATGCTTTGTTTGTGATTGAAGATGGATGCTCCAACCGAGGAGGTCCCCGATCTCCAAGCTAGAGGAACCTATAAAAACTTGTGATCTTGCCAAGAAATTAGTAGTCATAGGTGTAACTTGCATAATGAAAGAGTAAACAGGCTATTCAACCAAGAAACACATGTAATATTCAATTCAAGAATGCAAGCTAACAAGAAGACAACAAGCAATTCTCTTCTTCTTTGGACAACAATGTCCATATTAAAGCTTAGGATACAAACTCAAAGCAATGAAATTAAAATGATACAAGGTTACCTCAAGAAATGCTCCAAGCAAGCCACACAATTCACAACACCATAAGCCTCCAAAGCCTTCTTTCAAAAATGAAAGATGGCACAATTACAAAGGAGCAACACTTCCCCAAGCTCTCAAGCTTCAATCTAGCCACTTATAGAGGAGCTTCAAGAAGAGAAGGGTGGAGATCTCAAAAAAATGATGATCCAAAGAGAGGTACAAATTGATCCAAGTGGAGGGAGGAGATCCCAAGGCAGCTACGTGAATCCCCAAGTGGCAAGAGAATGATCTCCAAGTGGAGTATGAGCTACCAAGAAAGGGCTACATATCTCCCAAAGAGCTTATGTGCATGTCTCCAAGTGTGGGTTGCGTATCTAAGTGTAGTGTGGAGTGGGATTGGCTTGCCACATACCCCACACACTCCTCTTAAACACAACCCTTCAACAAGTGTAACTCGACCTCATTAATGAGGCAACTCGACCCTCAATTATGGGCCTCCAACTCGCACTCCAAACTAGCAGCAACTTGACCTCCATGTGGCAGCCAACTCGTGCTTGATTAATGAGGCCAATTTGACCTCCATATGGGCCTCTAACTCAACCCTCAACTGCCTCTTGTTGCTTAGTCACTCTTCTTAATTGTTTGAGAGACTCAATTAACATGTTTCCGACATGTTCCTAGATTATTAAATTATGATTTTTCTTCTATTTTTCTCACTTTTGAGTAAAAGTGATTTT
This sequence comes from Pinus tabuliformis, assembly GCA_031772625.1. Taxonomy (NCBI): domain Eukaryota; kingdom Viridiplantae; phylum Streptophyta; class Pinopsida; order Pinales; family Pinaceae; genus Pinus; species Pinus tabuliformis. The sequence goes on along the minus strand of CM062820.1, from coordinate 1,405,397,487 downwards.
CCATGGGGAAAATTAAATATTTTCCACCCCAAAGTGGGTACTAGAATAATGTTAGTATTCTAAGCATGAAAATTGAGTACTCACATGCCATGCAAGTCTTCCTAATGCCACTTTTTATTTGTTACATAAAAATTAATTAAAAATTCCCATCCTGCGAGAAAATTTTAATTATTAAAAAATCCTACTAGAACCTAATGCAATTCCGTGAGATTTAAGATAATGTCCAGCATGGTAATATACATTGAGCCTAGACTTAGAAAACACACTCAAGGCCCAATTATTAAGACACACTCCAGCTTTATAGGTTGTGAGAGAAAAAACTCAATTGATTATTTGCCGCTAAAACGCAGAAATAATTAATTAAGTGAGAAAAAAACACACTCTGGAGCAGGTTCCTTAGTAACCAAGTCCCAAGGGTCTAAGCCTTTTACATAAGTTCATCATGCTAGCGACATTTTATACAACTCCCCCATGGGGGTACAAAATTTGCATGAAGAAAGAAGGGAGAAGAAGATGAAGGAAGAGAGAGATAAGAGGAAAGATAGCCTTGTTAGGCTTCTAGTCTTGAAAAATTTTGATAAGTGCCTTCTCCATCGGGCAATGGAGTCCTTATTCTACTAAGTACAATTAAGCAGGTAACAAAGCTCATGCTGGGTTTTTGCCCACGTGCTAATGTGTACGTCTCGACCATCTTTTGCAGTTTGATATTCTTTGATTTTCTTTTGTGGCCATTATTTGTTAATTCCTTTTCTTTTAACCGCATCAACCTCCCAAGGCCAAGTTTCGGGCCCTACCCAAGTATGAGGATTTATGGGAGCCAAATCCCAGAGAATCAATGGTCAGTTGAACCCGAAGAATGGAGGCGGAATATAGGGCTTGTAATATAATATCGAAAGTGGTAAGTATGGAATGGGGATAGATGGAAACACGCTATCTCAATCGGGGCTTCCAGAGTAGTGCCTCTCCTATACCCATCAAGCCATTAGGGGAGGTCCCACTGGATTAGGATCGAAGATTAGCCCCCCATTTAAGGTGAGGGAACAAGATCACGGTCAAAACCCCTCCTTCCAGTTCACCCCATCATCCATGCCCAAAGCCCAAATACAAACAAGCATAAGCACCCAATTGCAAAATGAATAAAGTACCTTTTGGTCATAAACCCACCTTCATGTGCTCCTGTGAGGTGGGTGAGAAGACATATGACTGATGCAAGTGGCAGAGATATGAATTGCACATTGCCATTGGCTAGTGATGGTTATTGGGGCTGCTCACTGACTGGCTTGATGGGACAAAAAAAATTTCCTATGGGATCACCCACTTTAGTGGGTAAAATCTAGCTCCAACTGGAACATGAGCTCACCATAGACTGCATGATCCATGTACTTGAACAGGGAGTTTATGAGAACTCCATAAATCTCTAGAACCGTAGACCTATAACCTGCACATTGCAACAAACTTGTTTGGGAGCATGTGCATTGGGTGTAGGGTATCACCCATGTTTTACACAAGAGTATAAATCCATGCATAAAATAAAATATATTCTAAATGTGGTCTAATCTACATGAAACATGATATGAATGTTATTAGCGATGCTCACACAATATGCAATGCACCTACACTACCATGCATAATCGATATACAGTGCATGAGATAAGTATAACCATATAACCAATGTAACTAGCATATCATTAGATCAATATAACATCATTTGCCCCTAAGATTGATCATGAGATAAAACAAGAAGGCATAACAATCACCAATGCAAGTCTTACATGCAAAATCACCAAGGTGGTAGATGGGGAGAACCACAAATTATGAAAAGGCATCGAATCATGCCTACACCATTGGATCCTTCCTTCAAGCTTAAATATGGAGAAATAAATGATTAAGTTAAGGTATTTCTTGTCAAAAACCTTCTTAGGCATGCAACTCTCCTTGATGTCCTTAGTGATATGCTGGAGGCAATATGATGAGGAAAGGGCTAGCACAGAGAAGCTCGAGACTAGGTTGTTTGTCACGACAATCATATTCAAAAGGATCAACCAATGTTGGTTCATTGTGCTCAAAATCCATGTAGTCCGAATATAGCTGATAGATGACAACGGGAAGCTCTAAAGGTGGCTCAAACACATCAATAATCATGTCTTCTTGTTTACATGGAGTAGAAGGTAAGACAAGGACATCATTAAACGACACGTTTAGCACAAGATATCTCTTGATCAATGCACAGGACTATGACACGTTTAGCATTAGCATATCCATTGATCAACGCACAGGACTATGACACATTTAGCATTGGCATATCCCTTGATCAATGCACAAGACTATGACACATTTAGCATTGGTATATCCCTTAATCAATGCACAGGACTACAACATGTTTAGCATACAGGTAAATCCCTTGATCAATGAACGAGACGATGACACGTTTAGCATACAAGCAAATCCCTTGATCCATGCACAGGACTACAACACATTTAGCAATGATCATAAGACTATGATACGTTAATCATTGGTATATCCCTTAATTAATGCACAAGACTACAACACGTTTAGCATTGGTAAATCCCTTGATCAATTCATAGGACTACGACACGTTCGTTTAGCATTGGTATATCCCTTGATCAATGCACAAGACTACGACACATTTAGCATTGATAATTTGGTGTATCCCTTGATCAATGCACAGGACTACGACATGTTCATTTAGCATTGTTATATCCCTTGATCAATGCACAAGACTACAACGCATTCGTTTAGCATTGGTATATCCCTTGAGCAATGCATAGGACTACATCACATTCATTTAGCATTGGTATATCACTTGATCAATACACAAGACTACGACATGTTTAGGATATGTTTAGGATAAAGGCAAATCCCTTAATCAATGCACAAGACTACGACACGTTTAGTATTGATCATAGGACTATGACACGTTTAGCATTGGCATATCCATTGATCAATGCACGAGTCTATGACACGTTTAGCATTGGTATATCCCTTGATCAATGCACGATCAATGCACAAGTCTATGACACGTTTAGCATTGGTATATCCCTTGATAAATGCACAAGACTATGGCACATTCATTTAGCATTGGTATATCCCTTGATCAATGCAAAGGTCTACAACACGTTTAACATTAGCATATCCCTTGATCAATGCAAATGTCTACAACACGTTTAACATTAGCATATCCCTCGACCAATGCAAAGGTCTACAACACGTTTAACATTAGTATATCCCTTGATCAATGCGCGGGACTACGACAGGGTCATTTAGCACTGGTATATCTCTTGACCAATGCACAGGACTACGAAAAGTTTACACGTTTAGCATTGGAATTGGTATATCCCTTGATCAATGCTCAAGACTACGACACTTTAGCATTGGTAAACGATCATATAGCGATCCTGACCACCCTGTCAAATATATGAACAATTATGTGAAGAGACGGGAGCCCTACACTCACATGCTATTAGCATTGATCCCACATGCCTTTGATCTGTTGTTCCTTACAATGCCGGCTCATTGTGGGATGATGGTGCTATTGTGGGTCAGGCACGGGTCTGTGACATTGCTTAGCCAGGTAATCCTTCTCACTACTTCTCATCTCTTCCTTCGTCGGTCTCATAGCATCAAGAATTTGCCAGGGAAACCACCTCAATGGTGAACTACTAGTCTTCCAGATTCTAAAAGGGTTCTTGTTGACGTTGAGCTCAGAGGTTGTGGGCAATGTCAGTGTGTGGATTCAGGGATTTGGCATTCACTGAAATTGAATGCTGAGAGGTTTATCCAGGCTTTTATTCTGGGCCAATAGAGATTACAGTGCTCACAGGGTACAAGGAATGCGGCAGTTACTGTTGACAGTGCATATTTTACTTGCTGAAGGTGTTATTTCTACAGGGCAACATATGGATTCGAGAAATTGACACGAAATACAAAGTATTAAGAAGTAGCAAAGAACACATCCAACGTAACAGGGATTGCCTCTTTAAACTTATTGCAAAAATCCATGAAATTGAAAGTCAGATAACATCACAGATTGCAGAATTCAAAGGGTTTTTGGTGGACTTAAAATATCAATTGGCAGTTGAGGATGCTCAATGCAACCTTCTCCAGAATTTGACACTTAAACTAAATAACGTTGACCAGTCAATAACTTCGAACCAAAGGGCTTCTGCGAACTCGTAAGGAGCAGATCTATAGAAGGATGCATCAATTTATAAGGAAATGGTACCCGTGAGTTCGGAAGCTAAACCAGCAAGTACAGGTTTGGGGATGCTACCACCCACTATGCTTATTGCTTATTTAAATGTTTTTCAGGACTATTTTAAAAATAAGGCACGTTTTATAGAATATATTGTATAAAGAAGCATTGGATAATTTTGCAGAAGGTTAAGACCAATTTGTGTTTTGGGCCTGTATCAGGGTCTATGGACTATGCAACTGAAATTTTGAAACTATATAAAACAATATCATGTGCAATCTCTGCTGTAGCTTTTGCCGTAACAATTTAATAATGCAATTTACCCTATTACTGTTAAAATAAGCAAAATAAATAAAACCAACTGCTCAATATAATTCTAAATGTTTAAACGCTCTGTTTTCAATAATAATTTAATTTTAAGGTGATGGTGAAACCAGACAGTAAATGGGTGTATGAGATTTTTTTTGAGACAATGGACCCTCTGCAAAGCTATTTGACTGTTAAATTTTATAAAAATGTACATACTGTATCCGAAATGTACATACTCTATGCTTGAACTTCCGACTCCTAAGAGGATTCTAAGAAGATCGGGCCCATTCAAGCTTAACATTAACAAGAACCCTTCAGACAACAATTTAATGTTAAGACCCGCTTAACGCATACCCGTTACAATTCAGCTGAATTCTCTTTAAATGTGAACGGTTATACTACTTGAGAGACAGGTTCGCCAAGGATTTCGGAGTACTAACAAATTCGAGAGCTTTGCAATACTGACAAGAAGAGCTGAATGAAATTATATTCTTAGTCAGCGGCGAACATATGGACATGACTGGCATTGCTGAACGTGAACTGCTAATTTCGCCATTAAATTCTGCAGGGAGTACAGGAAATGCACATAATTACGATGAATAACTACAAACAACTACGACCTGTCGTAAACTGAATACAGAAGCTGCGTTAAAAGCGTGAGAGATTGGATGAATAACTGACGAAGAATACCTTGGAGAACGGGAGAGGACAGTCCTCTGAGTGTGCAAGCCATTTGCATCGCCATTCCCTTTCAAAACAGAATTTGAATGAATGAAGGAAAACCCGAGTTGGGGTTTTATCTAAAGAAGTATTCACTAGTTGCTCTGCTACCCTTCAAACGTTATCGTCATGTGTATGATACCATCAAATGAAGTAATGCGGTGTAAATGTTGCGGAAGCGCATCTTGATCAAGATTTAGCTCCCAGTTCATTTTAATTTAGATTTACCTTCGATGGTGTTTATGGATCTTTCTTAGGTAGATATGCTTGTTATATGAATGAGATTTTAATGTCAATGGAACTGAAAAAAAAAATAGAATATGGCATCACCACTGTACATTTTATAATTTAATTTATTTTCTTATTTAAATTAATGATAAGTTACTTTATTCTTTTAATAGTTTTCTACAATACCAATAAATTGTTGCTAACATATTGTCTCTAATGTCCTTGCAAGCATCATATTTTAAAATTAAATGTTTTCTAATTCCATTACTTCGGCAGTGCAAAAAATGTACATGCATTTTTCCCAAGTTTCTTTAGATTTTTCCCATTGTCTCATTTTACACCAAAGTTGATGCGAGTTAGTTCTTAATTGAGCAATAAGAATCCTTGCTATCCACGAAATGTTAGCTCCAATGTACTCTTTTTGTTGGGAATCACGAGTAAAGTTGAATTCCTCAACATAGAAGAAAGAAAGAAATGATTTTTACGTCCATGAAGCTAAAGATAGCCTATGAGATAGGTTGCTTCTTCATTTGCTTGATGTATTCGGCCCTTTTTCTGTGAAGCTTCAAAATAAATGCTCCTAGCTTCTCGACAAACCCCTCACTAAATATATTATCCCAAGAGCTAGTTGTCAGCATATCTTCATAACTTTCCTTGTTGTCTTTGAAGGCCTCACATTCTAAAATGAAATGTTTTTATGTTTCCACTTTTCCGGAAGAACAAAAAATGCATACTCTTTCCTCCCACACTTCCTTTGGCTTTTTCTAGCACCCTGTTTCACAACGGAGTTGATGAGAATTAGTCCTTAACTAAGCAATAAGAATTTTGGCTCTCCAAGAGATATTGGCCTCTATGTATGCTTTTGGTTGATGACTATGAGAGGGATTAAACACTTCAATATAGTAATTTTTCTTTCTTCCTATCTCCTTATCCCAAGTACGCTTGTGGAACTTTTCCATAACAAGAGTTTTTATCTCTTTGTTGTTTATGGGACACACATTCAAGCAAATATCCCATTTACTAAACCATTTGTTATTTTGTTGCATCCAAGTTTTTTTGCTCTTGCACAATCTATCATTAAAGACAACCTTGGGCCATCTACCCCCTTCCATTTGCTCAAATTTTTTTAAGTACCTTATGACTCGCACCATGGCAATTGCTTCAATAGGAGCAGTCTCTGTTTCACTTAACAAGATATCATAAGAAACTGCACTTTTAATCTTAAATTTGTTTGTAATCAAACGCTTCTGAATTTTCTCAATTTGTCTCCACTGCATGTCGGATGTATTGTTGGCCCATAGTTCACAACCATAGAGAATCATCGGAATCACTAGAGCCCAAAAAGAGTTTGAGTGGTTTTCCAGCCCCATAACTCTACCTATCTACACCTATTTTGAAAAGCATAAAATGCTTTCCAACCCCCCAAAGTTCTTTTCGTTCTACAACCATTCCAGCATAGATTTTTGTTGAAGTCAATTCTGAGGTATTTGTAATCTGCAACTTCTTCCAAAATGTTGTCTTCAAAGTAGAACTTATGCTGGTTATGTTTTCTTTTCTTAGAGAAGACCACTACTTATGTTTTGTTGATATTTACTTGCATCCCCACACTTCTATAAAAATGCTCGATAATAAGTGCTCTTGCAAACCAAGAGTCGATTTAGCAATCAGAATAAGGTCATATGCATACAAAAGAAGCCTTATAACAAACTTGCCCAAATAGATACCATCACCCCCTTGTGAATTTAACCACTCCTCAAGCTTGTTGATATATAAACTAAAAAGGGTAGGAGACAGCGAGCAACCTTGCTTGACCCCAATATCGCTTCCAAAACTTTCAAAAATCCCTACTGAAGTTCTAATTTTGAAGTTCACCTCTTCATACAGCCTATGCACAGCTGCTCTCAAATGTTTAGGAACCCCAAGTTCCTCCATTTTGTGCCAAAGCTTATCCCTAGGAATCGAGTTAAACGCATTTCTAAAATCAACAAAGCAGCAAAATACTTCTTCCTTTTGTCTCCCAAACTTTTTCAATGATGTGCCTTACAGTTATACAATGATCAATTGTGGAATGTTTAGGTCTAAAACCTGCTTGCCCTTTAGCATGCTTATCTCTTTCTTCTGCCCACTTGCTAATTTTTTTTCTAGCATGCTTCCAAATAGCTTTGCAAACAAAGGGTTTATCATGATGGTCCTATAATTGGAGGGATTATTGACATCACCGCTCTTGAAAAGAGGTATTGCCAGACTAGTTGTCCAATCTGTGGGGAGCCCTTATTGTTGAAGATTTTTGTAATGTGAGGTGCAAGAATACCCTATGGAATCACTTCTTCTAAAAAAAGCCTATGGAAGTATTATTCTCCATTTTATAATTCAATTATTTTCTTATTTAAATTGATGATCAGTGACTTTATTCTTTTAATGGTTCTCTCGATGAAAAGACAATACCAATAAATTTGTGTTAACATATTGTCTCTTATGTCCTTGAAAGCATCACATTCTAAAATTAAATGTTTTCCAATTTCATTGCCTCGGAAGTGCAAAAAACACACATGCATTCTTCCCAAGCTTCTTTAGATCTTTCCCATTGTCTCATTTTACACCAAAGTTGATGCAATTTACTTCTTAATTGAGCAATAAGAATCTTTGTTATCCACAAAATGTTAGCTCCAATGTACTCTTTTTGTTGGGAATCACGAGTAAAGTTGAATTCCTTAACATAGTACTTCTTCTTTCTACCCAACTCTTTTCCCCATATACGCTTGTGAAACTTCTCCATAACAAAATTCTTGAACTCCTTACTATTTGTGGGACAGATATTGAGGTAGATATTCCATTTATGCATCCATTTGTTGTTTTGCCTTGTCCATGTCTTTTTGGCACTCATGCCTTCATTGAAGACAACATTAGGCCATCTGCCTTTTTTTATGTGTGGTTCACAGATACAAAAAATCGTTGGCCACTACGTCCATGGAAACTATCCGAGCAGATCCACCCTAAGGGATCACTTCCCGCAGACTCATTAGCAAAGCCTAAACCCAAGAGCATCAAGGAAAATTGACCTCATGGCCTCCCATTGGAAAGGTTCTTTAACGACGTGAACTCGACCAATTGAGCTAACCCTTGGGCTAACTTTAGGCCATATACCTACTCCCATTTGTTCAATTATTTTCAGATATTTGTAGAATGCACCATAGCAATTGCTTTGTGTTGGCTTGTGTTATATTCTTTCCACGACTAGCCTACATAGTTAACCGAGGGGTTAGAGGGAGCGCAGAGCCTCCCCTCCGTTGCACCGGTTGTGCAGCGAGGGGGTCACAGGGGGGGTTTGAGGGGGGTTGGCAGCCCCCTCTACGGGGTCCAGGGCAGCGCCCTGGGCAAAAAAAAATTGGACCCTATATTAGGTTGGGCGGACCTACCTATGGTTTTGTGCATGGTTTTCGCACATGGTTTTGGACGTGATGGTTTTCGGTCCATGGTATTGGATGCTTCGGCATGTATAAATATGTATTGTAATATTGAAAGGAACAGAATGAAAAATCAAGCTGGTAGTCCCGGTTTTGGGATCCAAGGGAAAATCTCTGTGTATATGTGTTTTATGTGTTATGCTCTCACATTGTTTATTTTTTGTGTTTTAGAATTCGTATGTAGGTAATTTATGTACGAGGTTAAAACCTACATTTGGTATCAGAGTTGTTTTGGCTTCAAGGGGACGCTTTTATTGTTGAGGGGTCTCGCTCGGGCCTGTGGTAGACCCTGTTCAGTGGGAGATCTGCGGGATTGATTCTGGTGGTGAAAGAAGATGGCAAGCAGTGGAAAGATAGAGATCGAGAAATTTAATGGTCAGAGTTTTGAGTTGTGGAAACTCAAGATGGAGGATCTGTTGGTGTATAAAGATCAGTGGATCGTGGTAGATCCGGGTACTAAACCAACGGGAGTGTCCGATGAAGAATGGAAGAAGTTGGATTGGAAGGCAAAGAGCACAATACGATTGTGTGTCTTAGATTCAATATTGTTGAATGTATTAGGGGAAGTTACAGCTAAGGCTTTGTGGGAAAAGTTAGGGACTTTGTACCAATCTAAGTCTCTGGTGAATAAACTGTTCCTACGGAAAAAGCTGTATAACCTGAGGATGAAAAATGGAGACTCAGTGACAGAGCATCTGAATGCATTTAATACTGTGGTAAGTCAGTTATTATCTGTTGATATTAAAATTTCAGATGAAGATAAGTGCATCAGTTTGTTGTGTTCTCTACCAAATTCGTGGGATAGTCTGGTTATTGCAATAGGTAGCAATGTAACTGCCTTGCAATTTGATGAAATAGTCTCATCCTTGCTGACGGAGGAGATGAGACGGAAAAATATGGAGAGCCAGAATGGTGATGCCTTGTCTGTATGAGGACGGTCCCAGAATAGAAACAAAAATAAGTCATCGAGTGGGAGATCTAAATCTAGAGGGAGATCTAAATCCCTAGGAAAACCTATAAAGGTGGTGTGCTGGAAATGCAGAAAGGAAGGGCACTACAAAAGGGACTATAAATCTAAAGCTCCTCACAAAGGAAAGGGATCTGATGATGCTCCTTCTGCAGAGGCAAAAACCACCTCAGATGAAGGTGGGGATGTGTACTTGGCTTCTTCAAGTACACATGTAGATCATGAATCACGGTTAATTGACTCAGGTGCATCCTTTCACTTCACTCCCCATCGAGAGTGGTTATGCAAGTATGAGAAATATGATGGTGGTGATGTCTTCTTGGGGGATGACAAGAAGGCTAGAATCGTTGGTCGCGGAAAAGTAAAGTTGAAGGTGCAAAGTGGTAGGGTTAGAACACTTCCGGGTGTTCTGCATGTTCTTGCATTGGCTAGAAATCTAATTTCCGTAAGCAAGCTGGATGATGTAGGTGTAAAAATAGTGTTCGAGAAAGATACCTGCAAGATGGTTCGGGGAGCACTGGTATTGATGCGGGGAGTTCGGATTGGAACTCTGTACAAGCTACAAGGTAGCACTTTTATTGATGGGTGCAACAGTTCTGTGGTTCCTGAAAGTGGAGCAGAAAATCTAGTGGTCTCTGGAGAAAAGACCACGCTATGGCATCAAAGGCTTGGACATATTGGAGAGAAGGGCCTTCGAATACTTCATGGTAAAGGTATGGTAGAAGGTATGACTAATAGCTCTCTGGATTTTGATTTCTGTGAAAATTATGTATATGGGAAGCAGAATCAGGTGAATTTCCCCTCTAGTGGTAAGAGGTTGAAACAGATATTAGAGCTTGTGCATAGTGATGTGTTTGGACTTGTGAAGGTTCCATCACTGGGTAAGTTTGTGTACTATGTATCATTTATAGATGACTTCTCAAGGAATACATGGATATATTTCCTTAAGAAGAAATCTGAAGCCTTTAACAGGTTTAAAGAATTTAAGGCTCTGTTGGAAAACCAAACAGAGAAGAAGATAAAGGTGTTGAGGTCAGATAACGGTGGAGAGTTTTGCAGCAAGGAATTTGAAGAATTCTGTAAGAAGTGTGGTATAACATGACAGAAGACTACTCCATATACACTTGAGCAAAATGGAGTTGCAGAAAGAACGAATAAGACGTTGATGGAAAGGGCAAGAAGCATGCTCAGTGGTGTCGGGTTAGGACATGAATTCTAGGCAGAGGCGGTGGAGACATCATGTTACCTAGTCAACAGATCACCTTCATCAGCATTGGAGGATAAGACTCCACAAGAGGTATGGACTGGTAAGAAACCCTCTCTTTCACATCTGAGGGTATTTGGATGTGATGCATATGTACATGTTCCAAAGGAGAAAAGAACAAAGTTGGATAGTAAATCTGAAAAGTGCATCTTTATTGGGTATAAGGATGGTTTAAAGCGTTATAAGCTTTGGAACCCAGTAACAAGAAAGGTTGTGTATAGCCGAGATGTGGTGTTCAGAGAGATGAAAAATGTTAAACATGAAGTACAACCAAAGGAACCTGAGAAGATAGAGTTTGAGCTTAAGGAGAAAGAATCAGACTCTACAATAGAGGATGAATTTGAAGATGAAGAGCCACGAACTCCGGGTGTGAGAAGATCAGTTCGAGAAAGAAGGTAGCTAGAAAGGTATAGTCCATCTGCTTTCTGTTCAAATTTTGCTTTATCTATTACTGATGATGATCCCAGAACAGTGAAAGAAGCAGTAGATTCATAGGATGGAAAACTCTGGAAAGAGGCCATGGTTGATGAAATGACATCTTTGCACAAAAATGAGGCTTAGGATCTGGTGGAGTCGTCGGATGGAAGGAAACCCATTGGTAGCAAATGGGTGTTCAAGAAGAAGACAAATGTAGAAGGAAAGGTGGAGAAATACAAAGCTCGGTTGGTAGCAAAAGGTTATTCCTAGGTGTCGGGAATTGATTTTGGTGATATTTTTTCTCCTGTTGCCAAGGTAGTTTCTATTAGATTACTTTTATCTGTTGTTGTTGCTTTTGATTTTGAGGTAGAATAGATGGATATGAAGACAACATTTCTCCACAGGGATCTAGAAGAGGAGATCTACATGAAGCAACCTGAAGGCTTTGTGATGAAGGGTAAGAAAGAATTGGTATGCAAGTTAAAGAAGTCTATGTATGGGCTAAAACAATTACCAAGGATGTGGTATCAGAAATTTGATACATTTATACGGGGACTTGGCTTTACCATAAGCAAAGAAGATGACTGTGTGAATTTTAAATTAATTGGTGGCTGTGTTATTTATCTAGTCTTGTATGTGGATGATATGTTGTTGGTTGGAAATGACAAAGAAATTATCCAAGATTTGAAGACCCAATTGTCCTCCAAATTCAACATGAAAGATCTTGGTGCTGCAAACTATATTTTGGGCATGGAAATTAAAAGAGATCGGGCAAAGAGGAAGCTCTAGTTAAACCAGAGGAAGTATGTCGAGATTGTTAGCTCTGCTATGTTCTTTGATATTTCATGGATCAAAATAGGTGTTGAGCAGTGCTGGTTTGGTTGTGCAAGGCTGGCAGCAGTTTTTCATGCTTTCTCCTTCATTTTCCCTCTTCTCCTTATAACTCCCACACCTCCATTTCCTCCTTCCCTTTAAATTCTCCTCATTCTCCTTTAAGCCCCTTTGTCCTTCGTTTTCCTCCCATAACCCCGCATAAACCTTTAAATCGGCTTTTGGGCGCGTTCTTTGTTATAATTTTATAAACCCCCGATAACCCTATAAAATCCCATATTAATCCATTTTTTTTAAATCCCGGCGCTAAGGCCCTAACCCATTATAACGCGCGGATATAATAAAAACATAGCCTGGTGGGCCTTTTACCTGTCACATCAATCCAAAGTGCACTTTTAAAACTTGGTTGTCCGATCATCCCGCCTTATCATCCGACGGTATTCGCAAGCCTTCACCCGTAAACTGCTCATTTGTTAGCCCGCGGGAAAGTGGTTTTCCCCGCCGACCTACCTACCACACGTCGTCATATTATTGTATCGCTCCTCCATGTACCATTACCGCCTTCCCCCAAAAAGCGGTGCGGGGAAACCGCTTACCACCCTTCCGGTACGGTTCCCCGTGCATTAACTGCTGATCATCTTTGCCGCCCATCAACCGTCCAATCGTCAATCTTGCGATCGAACGGCCCTCGTCCCTCCATTCTTGTTTGCTCTCGATGGCTTCCATATGCCGATCTCCGCCGTTCGATTTGTTAGATCCATGACTAATATTCAATCGCGCTCCTGTTTTCTCCCAACGCTACCCGCCAAGTGATCTTGGCCATCCATCTAAGCTATCCAATGGTCAGTATTCATTTGCAGGTCATCGTCCAGTTTCATGCAATTTTCAGTGTTTTTGACCTGTCTTGTGCACACGAAGAAGGAAGAGATGACACGGCAATCTACACATTTAATCCTCAACAACTTCATTCAAAGAACAACACGGTCAAGGACAAGAAAGTACTGCCTCGAGCAGTTGAATTCATTCAGTAGTTATGGACATTTATTCATGAAACATTCCACCTGTTCAAGGAGTACACCAGAGCACCAGGAAGGCAGATTTTGTTCATTAAAATGCGCAGTTTGCAGCAGAGACCCATACCTAATTGTAAATGTGGTTGGTGGTCAGTTATGACCCCTCCATGCATAGGGCAGCAGAGCTATTTTGTAGACAAACTTCATATATACTGAGAATCAAGATGTAATGGGGTTGATGAGTGTTATTTTGTTGTAAGCTTCAACTTCTGGAGACTGTAACTACTATGTAACCTGCAGCTTCTGGTCTTCATTTCCAGCTAATGCAAGCTTCTTTTGTTGTTAATTGCCCACTGTCCACTTCTTCTTCTTGTTCCAGGCTATGCTTGTTTTGCATTTATTCATGTGCTGTTAATGTTTAGCATTAGAAGGGTTGTCATCCCACCTCTGTGTTAGGATTTAGCATGTATCATTGAATTTGTATGTAGGTTTCTGTTACTTTAATGCCAAAGAGTTGTCATCCTGTCTGTGCATTAGGAAATAGATTTACAGACCTTTTAACTGGTTGCAGCTAGCCATCACAGGGTCCTGTGCATCTGCTGGTGTGGTCAGTCTTCTCCATCATCACATTTTTCTTAAACTGTGAGTCATTGGTGGTTAAAAACCTTGTAGTCTAGGGGTGTTCACCCATGTCTGAGGTTAAGCATAGTAGAAGTGGTTATATGGATTGAATATGCAGCATTTCTTTCATTCATCCACCATTTATCCAACATTTTGTTGAGTTTGTAATGTTCCCGAGCATCTCTAAGATACAACCTAGGAGAGTTTCTTGGGGTAATAACATTAATTGGCGTCGTTGCCGGGGAGAGGAGAATCAAAGCTCAGCTTCCCTCAGAGAACGACACAACTTCAAGCTTTAATGATAGACAAGGTTTGAACACATATTGTGGTTGTAATCATCTATCTGGCGACTCCACATTGAAGTTCTGGCTCAGTTTGTGAGACACACTCGAAGGAATCCTTAGAAATTACCAGCTGAACCAGTGCCTGAACCTGAGAGGATTGTTAAATCGAAGAAAGCATCACAGAAAGGGGCATTAGGGTCAAGTAAGCCTAAGAAGTCTCATGCATCTCTGAAAGATAAAGTTATTGCTGAAGATTTACAGTTTGAAGATTTAGAGCACAACACTGTTAATAGGGAAAAATCTTCAGAGATTAGTTCAGCCCCTTGTATAGTTAGTTCCCCTTTGAATATCAGTCCAAAGAAAGCTTCCCATTCAGTCCAAAACATCCCTTTATCTCTCCTATCCATCACATTACTCCCTACCATTCAATCTGCTAGTATTCTTCCAAATATTCCAATCATGGCAGGACAACAAGCACCTACCAGGATAGGAAGAATTGTAGCTGCCAGATATGGACCTTTAGTCTTTCCTGTTCCTTTAAATCCTATGCCTGTGGGAGAATATCATAAATATATGCCTAAATTCACTAGCACAGAGGGAGTAACAGCAGAAGAACACCTTGAAGCTTTTTACAGTTACACTGATAATTTAGATATAAGTCAAAATGATGTGTGGATGAGAGTTTTTGTCCAGAGCCTTAATGGAGAGGCTAGAAAGTGGTTTAGAGAATTACCCCAGAGATCTAAAATAGATATTGAAGCATTAGATGATGCATTTTTGAAGCAATGGGGAGATAAAAAGGACTTGTTGTATTACCACGCATAGTTTGGTAATCTGAAGAGGGAAAATGGGGAATCAATACCTGATTTTAATAAAAGATTCAATCGAATGTATAGTAAGATACCAACTGAGGTAAAACCTACTCCTACCTCTGCCAAACTCACTTATGCCAATGCTTTTGACTCTGATTTCTGCTTGTTATTGAGAGAAATGAGATGTGCCACTCTAGCCGATATGCAGGATGCAACACTAGAAGTAGAGTCTAATATCATGGCAGTAGAAATTTGAAAAATCAAGCTGACAGGAGGAGACAGAGAGATCAGGCTTCTACTTCTTCTGCATCATCTTCGGAGCCTAAATTAGACAAATGACTAAGATGATAAAGTCATTGGCTGCTGAAATTTCTAAGCTAAAGGTTGAGCAGAACTCAGGGAAAACAAGGCAGCTGAACGCATTTGCTCCAAGAAATCCAAATCCTTTCAGAAGAGCAAATGAGCAGTTACAAATTATGCAGAGGGGTGAAGAATCAAAAGAAGAACAGAAAGTCAAAGCTCCTTTCCAAAATGTAGTCATGGAGGAGGAACAATTTGAAGAAGATGAGGATGAAATTCACTGCATGGAAGATAAAGGCAACGCTGCATTTTTTACATTGGCTGAGTATGAACAATCATTGCTGCAGGAACAAGACAGTCAAGAATGGGACAGAGGAGTTGTTCTACAATCTGGTGAACAACAACAAAGATATAACCTGAGGTTGAATGCAAAGAATGTCAAAGAAAATCCTGCACAAAGAGCTGTTGTCCAAACAGAACCTTAGAATATTAAGTAGAGAAGACCAGCAGCTGATCCAGTCATCCTCAAAGCTCCAGTTCAAGAGGTAAAAGGTTCTGATAAGTTACCTTCTTCTTTCAGCTTTGAGTCAGAAGTTCAGAAATTGAAAATCTCTGTGCCTCTGGTAGAGTTGGTAAAGAGTGAAGTATTTAGGAAGCCTATCCTTGAAGCCCTTGAGCTAGAAACCAAACAAATCTCCACTGACTCTGTTAATTTGCAAGATGACAAGCCTGCCATTGTGCTCAGCCCTATGATTGAACCTGCTGATAATAATTCTCCATCTTTTTATGTCTCATTGACCATTCATGATAAAATCCTTCACAATTTCCTGCTAGACACAGGAGCCAGCCACAATTTAATGCCTAAAGCTGTCATGGAAGAGTTAGGCCTTGATATCACTAGACCCTATCATGATTTATTCTCTTTTGATTCAAGGGGGGTCAAATGTATTGGATTGATTAAATATCTGGCCATTACCTTAACTCAACTGCCCATGAAGAGTATGATGATGGATATTGTGGTAGCAGATGTCCCTCCTAAGTTTGGCATGCTGTTGTCCAGAGGGTGGATTAAGAGACTAGGTGGGACATTACAAAATGATCTATCATATGCCACTGTCACAATTTTTGGAGGAGAAAGCAGGAGATTGTACAGAGAAGCACAATTGACATACATCATTAGTGATGAGAAGAATCCTACAAATCATCCCATTTATGCAGTGGACACTGATTTTGGAGCATGTATTCTCCAAATAGAAGAATCTCAGAAGGTCGTAATGCAGATCAGAAAACCAACAGTTCAGGCCGAGAAAGAGCAAGGAAGTCAGATTTGGGAGTTGTTCTTTGATGGAGCATGTTCCAAGGAGACTGCAGGAGCAGGGGTGGTGCTAGTATCTCCAAAGAAAGAAAGTATTCAGCTGTCTTTTAAGCTAGTTTTTCAAGTGACAAACAACATAACATAATATGAAGCACTGTTGTTGGGCCTTAATGCAACCAAAGACAGAGAAATCAAGAGTATAAAGGTATTTGGAGATGTTGATCTGATTATCCAGCAAGTAAATAAAAAATTTCAAGCAGAGCACCCAGATGATCAAGAAAAGACTGCATTTACCATTCCTTGGGGCACTTTTATGTATGCCAAAATGCCTTTCGGATTAATGAATGCTGGAGCCACCTTTCAGAGAGTTATGGATATAGCATTTATGGGAGAGAAGGACAAATTTGTGCTTATCTACCTTGATGATATAACAATTTACTCTAGCAACCTTCAAAATCATTTACAGCATTTGAAAAAAGTGTTTCTAGAGTGCAGAAGGTTTGGAATCTCAGTCAATCCCAAAAAATCTCAATTTGCTTTAAATGAAGGCAAGCTGTTAGGACATATTGTGTCTGCTACAAGTGTTCAGATTGACCCAGAAAAAGTCAAAGAAATACAAACTTTGTCTGTCCCGAGATCAAAGAAGGATATTCAGTCTTTTTTGGACAAAATAAATTTTGTCTGGAGCTTTATACCAAATTTTGCTGAATTAGTGAAGCATATTACCTCCATGTTGAGAAAAGGATTAGAGGTAAGATGGACTGAAACAGCAAGAAAATCATTTGATTCCATCAAAAATGCTATAATGGAAGCTCCCACATTAATAAGTCCAAATTACAGCAAGGAGTTTCATGTGTTTTCATTTGCCTCTGAAGACACTATTGCAACAGTTTTATTGCAGCAAGATGAAGAAGGTTCAGAACATCTAGTGGCATTTTTTAGCAAGAACTTGAGGCATGCTGAACTAAGGTATGATATTATAGAAAAATGGGCATATGCTCTTATTAAATCCTTAAAGGCTTTTAGAGTTTATATCTTGCATTCAAAAATAATTGCATATGTGCCTTCTGCTGCAATAAAAGATGTCCTAACACAACCTGATGCTGATGGAAGAAGGGCAAAATGGATTGCAAAGATGATAGAATTTAACATAGAGCTGAAGCCCACTAAGCTGGTCAGAGGTCACGGACTTGCCAAATTATTAGCTGAAGAAAATTGCAGGTCGTTAGACATTGATTTCCTATATGCAAATGCAGAAAATGGTCAGGCAGAAGAGGAGGAAACAACTAAAACAGATGGAAAACAATTAGTGGCCGAAAATCTAGCTTCATGTAACTGGTATGCTGAAATAATTAATTTCTTGCTGAAGCTAGAGATCCCTTCAGGATTTACTCAAAGTTAGGCCAGAACTTTAAAACTTAGAGCAACAAAGTATTGTATTATGGAAAATCTGCTCTACTGGAGGGATCCATCTGGAATATTTTTAAGGTGTCTGGACAAAGAACATCAAAAGAAGTTATGTATCAATTTCATTCTAGCATGTGTGGAGGGCACCATTATTGGAAAACTACAGCCCATAAAATTCTCAGAGCTGGGTACTATTGGCCCACTTTATTTTCTGATGTGTTTGCTTTTGTTAAATCTTGTGACAGGTGCCAAAGATTTGAAGGAAAACAGCAGTTGAAATCCCTGCCCTTAAAACCAATACTTGCAAAAGGACCTTTTCAATAGTGGGGCTTGGATTTTATTGGAGAAATCAATCCACATTCCAGTGGCCAGCACAGGTGGATATTAGTAGCCACTAATTATTTCACTAAGTGGATTGAAGCAGTCCCTACCAGGAAGGCTGATCATAATGTGGTCATGAAGTTTTTAATTGAAAATATCTTCAGCAAATTTGGTTGTCCACATAAACTAATCACAGATAATGTAGCAGCTTTCCGGGCAAAAGAATTGGTGGAAATGTGTGATTCAATGGGAATTAAACTTGTTCATTCCACCTCATGTTATCCACAGGGAAATGGTCTAGCAGAATCTCTAATAAAAGTCTGATCAGGATAATTAAAAAGCTATTAGAGGACAATAAAAAGAATTGGGATTCAAAGCTCAAGTATGCACTGTGGGCTGACAGGGTGACCATTAAAAAATCCACAGGCAATTCTCCTTTCAAGATGGTATATGGCGCTGATGTTGTATTCCATATTCAGTTAACTCTCCCTATGGCAAAATTCCTTCAAACAGAGCAGGATGAGGAAGAGGAAATGGCAAAAAGGATCACTGATCTAGTAGAAATACATCAGATTAGAGAACAACTGGTTGAAAAGCTGCAGCACATCAGAAAAGGATCAAGGAAGCCTTTGACAGGAAGGAAAAAATAAATAATTTCCAGATTGGTGACTTGGTTTTGAGATGGGATGCACTGAAGGAGAAGAAAAGCAATCATGAGAAATTTGATGCTTTCTAGACAGGGCCTTTCATCATTTCACAGGTTCAAGGGAACAATACCTTCATACTGAAAAGTATGGGAGGAGAGACAGTTTTTGATGGCCCAGTTAATGGGCGGTTTTTGAAAGTTTATGTTGTTTAAGGTCTTTGGCCTTAAAGGTTGTAAATATTGTGTTTTTATCAGCTTTGGTATAGATGAAATAGACTCCATGCCCAATGGAACACTAGGAATTTTGGCTAATTTGTTTTTAGCTGGAAAGGCATTGATCTGCAGGTTCTTGAGACCTCACAGGGAGGATCTCATCCCCAGAAGGAGCTAGTGTTAGCTCTGCTATGTTGTTTGATATTTCATGGATCAAAATAGGTGTTGAGCAGTGCTGGTTTGGTTACGCAAGGCTGGCAGCAGTTTTTCATGCTTTCTCCTTCATTTTCCCTCTTCTCCTTATAACTCCCACACCTCCATTTCCTCCTTCCCCTTAAATTCTCCTCATTCTCCTTTAAGCTCCTTTGTCCTTGGTTTTCCTCCCATAACCCCACATAAACCTTTAAATCGGCTTTTGGGCGCGTTCTTTGTTATAATTTTATAAACCCCCGATAACCCTATAAAATCCTGTATTAATCCATTTTTATTTAAATCCCGGTGCTAAGGCCCTAACCCATTATAACGCACGGATATAATAAACACATAGCCTGGTGGGCCTTTTACCTGTCACATCAATCCAAAGCGCACTTTTAAAACTCGGTCGTCCGATCATCCCACCTCATCATCCGACGGTGTTCGTAAGCCTTCACCCCGTAAACTACTCGTTCGTTAGCTCGCGGGAAAGCGGTTTTCCCCGCCGACCTACCTACCACGTGTCGTCATATTATTGTATCGCTCCTCCATGTACCATTACCACCTTCCCCTGAAAAGCGGTGCGGGGAAACCGCTTACCGCCCTTCCGGTACGGTTCCCCGCATGTTAACTGCCGATCATGTCAACCGTCTGATCGTCAATCTTGCGATCGAACAGCCCTCGTCCCTCCATTCCTGTTTGCTCTTGATGGCTTCCATACGCCGATCTTCGCCATCTGATTTGTCAGATCCACGGCTAATATTCAATCGCGCTCCTGTTTTCTCCCAACACTACCCGCCAAGTGATCTTGGCCGTCTATCTGAGCTATCCAACGATCAGTATTCATTTGCAGGTCACCGTCCAGTTTCACACAATTTTCAGTGTTTTTGGCCTGTCCTGTGCACGCGAAGAAGGAAGAGATGACCCAACAATCTGCACATTTAATCCTCAGCAACTTCATTCAAATAACACCACGGTCAAGGACGAGAAAGTACTGCCTCGAGTAGTTGAATTCATTCAGCAGTTATGGACATTTATTCATGAAACATTCCACCTATTCAAGGAGTACACCAGAGTACCAGGAAGGCAGATTTTATTCATTAAAATGTGCAGTTTGCAACAGAGACCCATACCTAATTGTAAATGTGGTTGGTGGTCAGTTATGACCCCTCCATACATAGGGCAGCAGAGCTATTTTGTAAACAAACTTCATATATACTGAGAATCAAGATGTAATGGGGTTGTTGTAAGCTTCAACTTCTGGAGACTGTAACTACTGTGTAACATGCAGCTTCTGGTCTTCATTTCCAGCTAATGCAAGCTTCTTTTGTTGTTAATTGCTCACTGTCCACTTCTTCTTCTTGTTCCAGGTTGTGCCTGTTTTGCATTTATTCATGTGCTGTTAATGTTTAGCATTAGAGGGGCTGTCATCCCACCTTTGTGTTAGGATTTAGCATGTATCTTTGAATTTGTATGCAGGTTTCTGTTATTTTAATGCCAAAGAGTTGTCATCCTGTACATGCATTAGGAAATAGATTTACAGGCCTGTTAACTGGTTGCAACCGGCCATCACAGGGTCCTGTGCATTTGCTGGTGTGGTCAGTCTTCTCCATCATCACATTTTTCTTAAATTGTGAATAATTGGTGGTTAAAAGCCTTGTAGTCTGGGGGTGTTCACCCATGTCTGGGGTTAAGCATAGTAGAAGTGGTTATTTGGCTTGAATATGCAGCATTTCTTTCATTCATCCACCATTTATCCAACATTTTGTTGAGTTTGTAATGTTCCTGAGCATCTCTAAGATACAACCTAGGAGAGTTTCTTTGGGTGATAACATAAACAATACTACAAAGGTTTAATATGCAAGATAGTAAACCGGTGAAGGATCCTATTCCTGTAGGTGTGAATATATCTGTTGAACAGTGTCCCAAGACACAAGAAGAGGAAGAGGATATGTCATGTGTTCCATGTTGGCTTGTTGGGGCCTGACCCAGGTTAAGAGGTGATTTAGTGAAACAAATCCTGGTACTACTGGCCCTTTTGGCAATAGTCCGCAGAGAGTAGACTAAGGCCTCACCTGAAGTAGTATGGGAGGGTGCTAGAACCAGGTTTCCACACCCTAGAGATGTCTGATGTTTTCAAGTGGTCCACGGTTCAACCGTGCACGTACGTCGCTACGCACACTTAACCGTACCTCGCAACCTGAGATGTTGCCTTCGCGCAACCCTACTCGGGGGCCGAACAATGTTATAACCCAAGGCCTTACTAGTAACCCAATATTAGTTAATTAACTTAGCTTATTTGTATGCTTTCAGTTATACTTAGCAATGTTCACAATTCATACAAGTGCACGTAGTAAATAAATATTATAATTGCAATTCATATCCAATAGATAATAACGCAAGAAAAATACACGTAATTTAGATAAAACTTCTCTTTATTATTCTCTTCCTTCGACTACAGACTCTATTCTGCCCTGCGCACTTAGCTGCAGAGGTCCACGCACTCAGCTGCGTACTCTTCTAGGCCTCTGCGCACTCAGCTGCGTACTCTTATAAGCCTCTGCGCACTCAGCTGCAGAGCCTCTTCCTACTTGTTACACAGCAATTTGTCATCGTTTTTCACCGTCCCTATTACCCCTCACCCGCACAATGGAGGACTCATTCCGGGACCTGTGAGAAGTGACATGACCTGAAACCACTTGTATCATATTCCTCTAAGTATGAGCTTCATTTGCCCTGAAGACATCTCCTGCAAAATATCCATGAAAACAGCTATTTTTGCATTAGCGCGGGTCCACAGTTCACTGCCCGCGCCAATGAGGGAAATCCTCTAAAAAGGGCGTGCCATTGGCGCTCTGTCCCAGAGTCGCACTCGCGCCAACCGAATTGAGTAAAGTTTTTAACCAAAAAGCTTCCAAAGGTTCTCTTCAACCCATTCACCAATTGATTCTATGTTGAGCTAGGATGGTTTGGCTTCGAATCTCCATAGAAAGGAAAGTGGTTTGCCACCTTTCATGGAAGTTTCCAAGTGATGAAGCCAATCCCATGAATAGTGTGGTTGATCTTATCTCTTTCTCCTCTATCTATAAAAGCTTGCCTCTATGCCTTGAGCAAGCTAGTTACAGTAGTTCCAGTTCCAGCATAGTGATAGAGAATTCCAGGAGTTCAAGAGTTTGAAGCTACAAGAGCCTTCTTTGCACCCATAAGGCCAAATCTAAGTGAGGAGATTCTTGTCACCCAAGAGAGAGAGGCTTGTTTCCCATCCTAACAAGCTTTGCAAGACTTGTGTAGCTGACTACCCAGCCAAAGGAGGATTTAACGTCAGAACTATGGTTGTATTCTTCTTTGTTATTTATCAATAATAGATGACTATGATTATGGTTCCACTCTCATTGTTCTATGATTGATGTTGAGTTATATCTTTTCCGACTGATATATAATTGCATCTATTGGATTTTATGCTTGTATTTGTGTTGTTCTTTGCATTTGCAGGTGTCCAATCACGGAGATCGTGGGGATCGTGACTAGCCGAAGCAAAGGAATGAGAGCGACATCTCTTCTACGAATATTAGCGTTGGAATCCAAGTAGGTTCTCATCATCCACCTTTAATTTGCAATCAGGAACTTGCGTGATAGCATTGTGTGATTGTTGCTAGACCCGGTCTGGGCTAGTAGGGATCGTCTCTGTCCGTAGAGAGGATTTACCTCCACAACAATTTGGCGACTCCACTGGGGAGTTAGCTTCCTGGATGTACTTGTGCAAGCAGCCACGGTATTTGAGTACCAAATGTTGCTCTGAATCCTTGATACCCAACTTTGTGCGAAGAGTATGGAAAAGATTGGTGAACTCCGGCACGTCTTGGTACCTTCCCTGCCGCAGTGTGGTCCACTTTATGTATTCATCCTCATAGCTTCCGACAGGGTAGTACTGCTCCTTGATGGCATCCCGGAACGAATCCCAGGTGGGTGCGGCTGAAAATAGTGAGCCAGTACTTTCATCCTTCTGCTCGCAGTAGGTTTCCCACCAGTCCTTGACGTGGGGGGCTGCTTTGAGAAGAGCAAAAACAATCTTTTCCCGACTCGAAAATTCATGAACAGAAAAATAACCCTCTACTAGATTTAACCATTTATCTACGACATCTGCGTCTATCTGACCCTCGAATATGGGGATTTCAAAATTAACTTGTACCTTAAAGGGTGTGGCGTTTCCAGAGTAGCTGCTGGAAGCCGATGCGTTGCTTCTGGGTAGCCGCTGAAGGATCTGGGCAAAGCTGTCCAACATCGCGTTCCGTTGTCGCTCGAGGGCTTCTTCGAGCAATATTTTGATGGGATCTCCTGCCCCCTCGTCTCTCTTCTCGTCCGCCATGGGAGGCCGTCGGGATTTGCGAGGTTGGTCTTGCAAAGGTTCAACCAGTTCAAGCCCTAACTCCTTATATCCCGACCTTGTTGGGGACAAGCAAAGAAAAACAGAAAAAAAGCAGACCGCTCTGATACCACTGATCCGGATTTAAACAGGAACACAACAAATCACAGAGATAACCATATACACAAAGATGCAGCAGAAATAATACTTCATTTCATTAATGGAAAATACTGAAATATGCTTACAACCAGAAATGGAAATAAACCATCTAGGGCGATGGTAGCTTATCTCTGAGAAGAGATGTGATGGCTACATGCCTCTGAACTGTGTTACAATGAGGCTCGAAGGCCTATTTATTGTTGAGAAACAATGGAAAACCCTTAACATTCCAAAAACCTAAACCTAGGAGATGAAACGCCAAACTGTGGGCCCCGTTTGGGGTAAATTGGTACATCAACTTCCCGGGGTCGTAACTTTGGCACATGATCTCCGTTTGACGCGTACAATAGCTCATTAGAAAGATCTATCCGAGCACTATCATTGTTGGAACGGGCAACATCGGTCCATTGTTTAGGGCCTCAAAACGGCTTCGGAAGTTCAAGACCCAAAAACTGCTAAAAATAGTAAGTTGTGCTACAATTAAGGAAACTGAAAATGCTGAGAAAGACAATGGTGGGGGTCCAAATGGACTTGGCAGGTGGCCACCAATATCCACCTGGATCACTCCTCCCCCCTTAGGAAGCAATGGTCCCCATTGTGTTGAGCTCCTCCATGAGATGAGGAAACTTCTGCTGAACTTGTTCCCTGGTGAGCCACTTTCCCTGCTGAAGGAGTTGGCCTGCTTTGACAACTCGATACAGTTGGATATTCTGTTGGCGAGTGTTCTTGATCTGTGTGTCCATGATCCGATCAGTTGCAGCTTGTTCCATGCAATCTGGATTTAATTCTGTTGGTTTGAGCTGTTCTGCAATGTTGGATGTGTCTAGCAATGGTGGAAAGTATGGCCGAAGGCGGTCCACATTGAACACTGGGTGCAGGCCAAGGAATGAGGGAATGCTGAGTGTTGAGTCTTGAAAATGTCATTCATTTCCATTACACTTTCACTATTATGTCCATTATATCACCTCCATTTCACCTCCATTTCACTACTATGTCACCACATTCATCCCACTTTCATTATCATTGGGCTACCTTTATGTTTTTCCAATATTTATTATTTCTAAGCCTTTTAAGTGAATTTGTGGTTAAACATTAGAAAATAATGTGCATATGCTTATACCTAACAAGTGGGTTGAGTTTGTTGACATGTGTAGGTTGAAAGGAGACTTCTAGAAGACCCTTATGTGGCACTCTAAGGCCAAATTCGAATTTGGTTGGAAGGAATCATGGGATCATGAGGATATGTGTCACATCTCCTAATTGTATTGTAACTCTAAAAGACATGTGTCTTATCAGCTCCTATTTTGATTAGGACTCTAGAGGTAGAGGGAGAGATTCATGGATTATCATTAATGAGAAGGCTCTCATCTTTTTGTATAAATAGGAGGTCTCTCTCCTTCATTAGTTAGTCTTTTTAGTCTCTTTAAGTCTCTTTAGTCTCTTTTTAGTCTCTCTTTGGAGAGCTTTGTTGTACTTTGCACTTTTGAAGAAATTGAATAAAGATTTGATGTTCTCAACATGGAAGGAGATGTGAAGTAGATGTCATGGAGGATATTAGGATGTAAGTAGATTAGATTTCATTTTGTAAATATTGCTTTGTAGAATGTAAGGTAGATTAGATTTTCATTCATGCAATTTTAAGTATGCTTTGATTTCATAGGTAGAAGGGGGCCCCTGCCTTGTACAGTTTGAATTATTGCATTTTATTTTCTCCCGGGATTTGTTTTTATGTTTATGTATTTGCTTTACAAACTAATGGTATTTGAAGTTGACAGGTTCAAGCTGCTGCCTTTGTTTTTCTAGCTGATTTTTAGTCTTATTTCTCAAAGTTCTGCTAACACATGAATGATCTTTTATCATAAACTGTTATCTTTTAAGGATCAGAATACCACTAACTTGCAGTTGGTTTTGAGTGCTTTTTAGACTAATCTTTCACTACTTTCTAATCATACTTTGCATAGTACATATGGCTGAAGTAGAGAGTTAGAAAGAGCAAAACGTTATCACTAGTCTTTAAAGTAGATTTTTCTCATTTTTAATCACTTTTCTAATTCAACTTGAGCTACTTCCTAATCATACTTTGCATAGTACATATGGCAGAAGTAGAGAATTAGGGAGAGATAATCATTATCTTTGGTTTTAAAAGTGACTTTCTTTTCTTTTATTTGCAGCAGCATGAATGGTGTCTAGTGCCATTGGAAGTGGTCATTTACTTTCAAGTCATTTCAAGTTCTTTGCTTTCAGTTTCATTTCAAGTTATTTCTTTCAAGCTCTTTCTTTGCAAGTTTAAAGTTTGATTACTTTCTAGACTTATTTCTAACTACTTCCTAATCGTGCTTTACACAGCACATGTGTTTGAAGCAGAGTTTTAGGAAGAGTTGAACATTATAACTGGTCTTTAAAGTGGTTTTTCTTACTTGTCACCTTAGAGCTTGACTACTTTTTGGACTTATTTCTGACTACTTCTTAATCGTGCTTTACACAGCACATGTGTTTGAAGCAGAGTTTTATGAAGAGTTGAACATAAACTATAAAACAACGAAGTAAGAGAAAGGTTAACTAAGCACATATAGTGCACCACACTTCATCAGTTTACGATACCCGGATTGATAATTTATGTAGAGCAATTTAAGACGTTAAATTGACTAAACATTTTGGCGCCGTTGCCGGGGAAGTGTAATTAGGAGACCTTATTTCTTACATCTGAAAAAAAAAAAAAATTAATAATCCTTGAGTATGCTCTCCTCTTGCACTTTGTGTGATCTGGAGGATCAGAAAAAGGATTGTTAAGTAAAAAAAGACAAAATAATAATTTTTGAGTATGCTCTCCTCCTGCACTCTGTGTGATCTGGAGGATCAGAAAAAGAATTGTTAAAAAAAAAGAAAAAAAAAGAGAGAAAAATAGGAGACAAAATAAACTTCATCACTTCAATTGATTCAATAAAAAAAAAAAAATTGAAAAAAAAAATGAAAAAATAAAACTCAAGTGCTTTGATAGGTTCAAATTGTCCAAAATTGTCTGGTTATGCTTTGTAGTGGTCTTCAAAACACTGTATCTTGTTCAAATAAGGTTTTGCAACTTAGTTGCAGAAACTGCCCTGATCCCGCAGCTATCTGACAATCCCGCAGCTGTTTCAAGGTTTAACAGGTTACAGGCATCTAATGAAAAAACCGACCACATGGGCATCTCCAGAATTGTCCCGACATGGATCCTATCCTAGTCACCCAGCTCAGATCGATGAAAAACCAGCCTAGGACCTTAGTCAAAGTCTTGTTTTTAACATGTTTTTCTTGAAGTATTTGCTGCCTGAAATTGAAAATCATTAATCCTTTTTATAAAAATTTTACAATTTCAGAGAAGAAAAAAGAGAGAAAAACAATCTATGGCTATCTCCATTCTTAGTTTTCACTGTGGCTTAAATAAAAAAAAAAAATATATATATATATATATAATATGCCTCCCTGTTTAAGCTTTGACCTGTTGATTCCTGTAGGAGGCATTCATCATTTAGTGGCAGATTTCTGAGTTGATTTCACCTTTGGATAGCTACCTTATCAATTAGAAGCAGAGAATTAAACTTACTAATGATGGGCAAGAGCATATGGAAGAGATAGTTGAGCATCTGGTTGTGAAACTTCCCATTGCTTTACTAAATCATCCTTTATTTTCTCAACTGAGACCCTCAACCAAATTGAAGTACTGCAATAATCCCTGTAATCCATTTGGAGAACCGTTGATGTTAAAGCTTCTAAATGCACAGTGGTCACATCTATCCTTAGAGGGCTAAAGATGCGGACAGCTGCGAGACTGTTTGCATTCTTGAGAA
The DNA here is from genome assembly GCA_031772625.1 of Pinus tabuliformis. Taxonomy (NCBI): domain Eukaryota; kingdom Viridiplantae; phylum Streptophyta; class Pinopsida; order Pinales; family Pinaceae; genus Pinus; species Pinus tabuliformis. The sequence goes on along the minus strand of CM062820.1, from coordinate 1,405,369,601 downwards.
AGTGGAATTTGTGAGAGTCCTTATCAAAGGGGACGTACAGGAAAACGTCTGTATTATTATACATATTCAGTACATATTTCAGCAGAGAAGGCCCTGTAAGCTCAAACTTCCTCGCTCCACCTACTAAACATACGGCAAAACAATAGATCAGATAAGAAAAACGAATGCAAAAAGTGCAGAACAGAAAAAATTAACTCAGAGAAAAAACGCAAACAGCAGAAAAACGTCAAACTTTACACGCTCGATTTGCCCAAATGGTAGCGAATTTCAAAAAAATAAAACATGGGTTTTGTTGCCAGGTGGGTTAATTAGATAACCCAGAAACCGTTTGGGAAAATTCGTGGTGGTCTGGGAGAAATGTTCGGTTCTTTGGAGCCCGTTTTTGACTGCCGCGCGTGAAAAATTGAGTTATTAACTGGTTGTTTGAATAACTCCGCGTGCCTGAGGGAAAGAGTTCTAATGGGGATCAATTACATGCTGGCATAAACAATAAATTACATGACTTTACACCTGTTTAGAGACGTGTTTCAATCAAACACGACTCTCGGTCATTAATCGCTGCCGGTTAATTTTCGCATCTCCGGCAAGAAACCGAAACAGAAAAGGCAGAGGGTTTTGAGATCGATTCACCTTACTTGCACTGCAAAAGTGATCAGGAAGACTATGAGGTTGTGCGAAGAGGGGGCAAGTACAGCGAGGTTTTTAAGGGTGTCAATAGCATTAACAATGAGCGATGCGTTATCAAGCTCTTGAAACCTGTCAAGAAGAAGAAGATCAAGAGAGAGATCAAAATATTGCAAAACCTTTGTGGAGGTCCAAATATTGTGAAGCTGCTTGATATAGTTCGGGACCGGCAATCTAAAAACTCCTAGCTTGATTTTTGAATATGTAAACAGTATTTTCTACACTCTGCAATCCCGCAGCCATTTAGCGATCCCGCAGCTGTTTTGTTAAACTCTAGGTTGTAGGTGTCATCAGGCAAAACAGGTCACATGGGTAGCTAGGGAAATGTCAGTACATGGATGGTGTCCTATTCATTCGGTCAAATTTGCTGAAAAAGACCCCGGTCAAAGGGAAGTCAAATTGGGTGTTATAACAAAGTCGCCACACTGAGTCGCCACACTAAGTCGCTGCATGTCAAGAAAAAATAATAATTTTGAATCAATGAAATGAACAAGTTATTTTCTCACTTTTCTGAAGGTATTGATTAATTTTGGACTGATAATGAAATTGAATGGCTAACTTTTTATTCAAGATTTTTAGCTACAGAGCTGTTCCTCAATTCCGCAGCCAGAAAAACCTCATTGTTCAAATCAGCCAATCTTTCTCATACAAAATCAGATTTTGATGATTTAAGTACCATTGGAAAGATCTCAACAAGATCTATACAATGAGAAATATATCATTAGAGTTTGAAATGGCAACTAATGAAATAAATTGCTGAAAAGAAGCAACATCAACTTGAGGCACTAATTCCAAAGCAGGTATAAATTCTTTTGATTTTTCCTTTGAGAACTTGTTTCATTAATACAAATTCTTAGTTTTGTGTGTAAATATCATAACTAGAGAGATTGATCACCTCTCTCCTTTGATAATCTTACATTCCATTGCAGAGGAAGTATTAGTTTTTTTTGCAGGTTCCAGGAGGAAGGACAAATGACTACAAGGGAATGATGTCTCTCTAAGAGACCAATTTGTTTCATAAGAGGATGATCCGCAACAAAGAGGAAATATGCTGATGCAAAATCAGATCCAAATACTTGAAAAACTTTCAGATACTATTGTCTCCATCACATCCATACTTCATAATAAACCATTCACCTCATTCCACTTCATATTTTTCATTCACATACACTTTCCATATCTTTTTGTCCATTCATAACCCACCAATAAAAGCAAAAGGCTCATTCACATGCTTATTTCCCATTGTCATTTCTGTTCTCCATTGCCATTTTCCATTTTCACTTTCCATTCCTTGTCATTTTCATTCCGCAAATAAGCCCTGCTTCAATGCAAATTATTGAGTCCATAGTCCTTTGAGTCTAAGTTCTTTGTAAAAACACCTTGAGACTTGCATGCCTTAATGGCAAGACCTCATGCTGACAAACAATGGGAATACATTAATGTTCCTTGTTCGTTAGATCTTCTAGGTGACTCGACATCAGCAAATTCATTCGTACCTAGCAAGATGTGTTTGGGCATCTTGACTCTCATTGACATCAATGGTGAGAGTACTCGTGTTGACTAGTGGCATCCATTAATGGCCACTAAGCCAACAATTTCCTACTATGTTCGACATCAGAACATCTTTTCACATAGTAGGAATTGTGCCAATGAGTTTTGAAGACATGAAGACTATTATTTTCAACATTTTGGAGCAGATTCAGCAAGTTTTAGTAGAAGCAATAAAAAGCCATCTTATCTCTCTATCCATGACTCCTCTTGTTCAGCCACTTGAAGAAGAATATGATCAGAAGTTTTCAGCCACCACACACATACAACTCATCCATTCCAAAGGGTAAGTGAAGGTACGACATTTTCTAACTTTTAACCATAGAATTCCATAAAAAGCTAGAATGATACTTGTTGGAAAAACATTTCTCTTCCTCATTTCATAAAATTGCCAATACCATCAGTTGGGGGGGGGGGAATACATTCATATTCATATCTTTCCATGTCCATAACATATTCAAGAACTCACATACTTCCAACATATATTAATTATTACATTGCTATTATGAGCATACAATGGCTTTTGAAAAAGTGCTTAAATGATAAATTGGATACAAACAAAATCATGGTTGTCACACAAGAACCAACCATCATGCAATCCAATAAAGATATACTTTGCAACAATAATCAAAATATCATTATGCAAAGTTCAAAGATCAAAATAGAAGGCAACAAAAAAAAAAAAAAAAATGGTTGTAACACAAGAACCAACCATGTTGCAATTCAAGTAAAACACTTTGCAGAAATATGAAGTTATCAAATGATATCATGCAAAGTTAAGCCAAAGCTCAAGGATCAAAAGAGTCAATGTAATATATGTTGCATGAGGACATGCAATAGCTTCAGTTGGGGGGTATGTTGAGTCTTGAAAATGTCATTCATTTCCATTACACTTTCACTATTATGTCCATTATATCACTTCCATTTCACTACTATGTCACCACATTCATCCCACTTTCATTATCATTGGGCTACCTTTATGTTTTTCCAATATTTATTATTTCTAAGCCTTTTAAGTGAATTTGTGGTTAAACATTAGAAAATAATGTGCATATGCTTATACCTAACAAGTGGGTTGAGTTTGTTGACATGTGTAGGTTGAAAGGAGACTTCTAGAAGACCCTTATGTGGCACTCTAAGGCCAAATTCGAATTTGGTTGGAAGGAATCATGGGATCATGAGGATATGTGTCACATCTCCTAATTGTATTGTAACTCTAAAAGACATGTGTCTTATCAGCTCCTATTTTGATTAGGACTCTAGAGGTAGAGGGAGAGATTCATGGATTATCATTAATGAGAAGGCTCTCATCTTTTTGTATAAATAAGAGGTCTCTCTCCTTCATTAGTTAGTCTCTTTAGTCTCTTTTAGTCTCTTTAGTCTCTTTTTAGTCTCTCTTTGGAGAGCTTTGTTGTACTTTGCACTTTTGAAGAAATTGAATAAAGCTTTGATGTTCTCAACATGGAAGGAGATGTGAAGTAGATGTCATGGAGGATATTAGGATGTAAGTAGATTAGATTTCATTTTGTAAATATTGCTTTGTAGAATGTAAGGTAGATTAGATTTTCATTCATGCAATTTTAAGTATGCTTTGATTTCATAGGTAGAAGGGGGCCCCTGCCTTGTACAGTTTGAATTATTGCATTTTATTTTCTCCCGGGATTTGTTTTTATGTTTATGTATTTGCTTTACAAACTAATGGTATTTGAAGTTGACAGGTTCAAGCTGCTGCCTTTGTTTTTATAGCTGATTTTTAGTCTTATTTCTCAAAGTTCTGCTAACACATGAATGATCTTTTATCATAAACTGTTATCTTTTAAGGATCAGAATACCACTAACTTGCAGTTGGCTTTGAGTGCTTTTTAGACTAATCTTTCACTACTTTCTAATCATACTTTGCATAGTACATATGGCTGAAGTAGAGAGTTAGAAAGAGCAAAACGTTATCACTAGTCTTTAAAGTAGATTTTTCTCATTTTTAATCACTTTTCTAATTCAACTTGAGCTACTTCCTAATCATACTTTGCATAATACATATGGCAAAAGTAGAGAATTAGGGAGAGATAATCATTATCTTTGGTTTTAAAAGTGACTTTCTTTTATTTTATTTGCAGCAGCATGAATGGTGTCTAGTGCCATTGGAAGTGGTCATTTACTTTCAAGTCATTTCAAGTTCTTTGCTTTCAGTTTCATTTCAAGTTATTTCTTTCAAGCTCTTTCTTTGCAAGTTTAAAGTTTGATTACTTTCTAGACTTATTTCTAACTACTTCCTAATCGTGCTTTACACAGCACATGTGTTTGAAGCAGAGTTTTAGGAAGAGTTGAACATTATAACTGGTCTTTAAAGTGGTTTTTCTTACTTGTCACCTTAGAGCTTGACTACTTTTTGGACTTATTTCTGACTACTTCTTAATCGTGCTTTACACAGCACATGTGTTTGAAGCAGAGTTTTAGGAAGAGTTGAACATAAACTATAAAACAACGAAGTAAGAGAAAGGTTAACTAAGCACATATAGTGCACCACACTTCATCAGTTTACGATACCCGGATTGATAATTTATGTAGAGCAATTTAAGACGTTAAATTGACTAAACACTGAGCTCAAATGCATTGTCTCCCATAGCCTTAGTAATGGTGTAAGGACCATATCGGAGTGGTCTCAATTTCCGATAGGCTCCAGTAAGGCGTTCCTTTTGCAAATGCAACCAGACTTTGTCGCCCACCTGAAACTTGTGTGGCACCCAGTGTTGATCATGTCGCTGCTTGTACTTGGCATTTGATTTCTCAAGAATGTCATGGACCTGCTGGCGAATATGTTGGATGCACTCAATGAAGCTGGTGGCCTTATCTGTTTCGGACTGGACATGAGCTGAATTCATGTGAGTAGCTGCAAGTGGCATGGCCACATCAATGGGGCATAGTGGCTGGAATCCCAAACCCACCTGAAAAGGGCTATGGCCAGTGGAGCTGTGAAGAGCTCGGTTGTAGCTGTGCTGAACATAGGGGAGGCTCTCGTCCCATGTGCATGGATGCTTTGAGTTATACATGTGCAGAATGTGCACAATCATCCTGTTGACAACCTCTGTCTGGCCATCAGTTTGAGGATGGAAGGCTGTGGACTTCGTGAGTTTGGTGTCCAACATTGACCAGAGACTGGACCAAAATGTGCTGAGAAACCGACTGTCCCGATCTGAGATGATAGACTGTGGGATCCCAAAGTGCACCCACACTCGTTCAAAGAAGATTTTAGCAGTGGCTTCTGCTGTGATATTCTTCTTGCAGGCCACCATAATGGCCATCTTCGAGAACCTGTCGACGACCACAAAAACATAGTCATTTCCATGCTTAGTGGAAGGAAGGCCTGACATGTAATCCATGGAGATGGATTCCCAAGGTCGACTCGGGGTAGGCAACGGGGTATAGAGGTCGTGCTTCTTAATGGTCGGTTTGGCAATGGCACAGGCAATACATGATCGGATGTACTTCCCAACATCCTGTCGAAGATTCGGCCAATAGAAATAATTTTGCAGTACTGCCACTGTTTTCTCGACCCCGAAATGCCCAGCAGCCTGACTGTAGTGTGCTTCCCAAATCATCTTGGCACGCTCGCTTGAAGGAACACAAAGGTGACCGAGGTGGCATAATAGGGCATCCTGGAGGTGAAAATCTGCAACATGCCGACCCTCCAAGAGTGTCTGGTATGTGTGGCCGAATTCTGGGTCGCTTTTATAGAGAAGTGGCCAATCAGAAGTCTCGTGCCCACAAGAGTTGAGCACGGTGGTTAGCGCCATGATCGGTGGTCGACTGAGGCAATCTGCAACATTATTGGTGCTGCCCTTTTTATACTTGATATTCAAGTGAAACTGTTGCAGGTATGTAGACCACTTCTGATGGCGATCATTCTGCAATTTCCCTTGTGTCTGTATGAACTGCAGAGGTCGGTGGTCTGTGTGGATGACCGTTTCCTTCCCCAAAATGTAATGCTTCCATTGTCGGCAGGCTTGTACAATGGAATACATCTCTTTATCATAAGTGGGGTACTTCCGGACTGTGTCTGAAAGTGTTTCACTGTGATATGCCACTGGATGTCCATGTTGAGTAAGGACTGCCCCAATAGCATAGTCAGAGGCATCTGTCTCGACCTCAAATGGTTGTTGTAAATCTGGTAACGCGAGCACTGGTGCCGTGCAGAGGCGATCCTTCAACTCCCTGAATGCCTTCTGTTGAGATTCAGACCAAAGGAATTTTGCTTTCGCCCCGCCCTTGGTGACTTGACTCAAGGGCCAAGAAATATGAGAAAACCCCAACACAAACCTGCGGTAGAAGTTGGCAAGACCTAGAAAGCTGCGGAGCTCTGTTAGAGTGGTTGGAGAGGGCCAATCCCGAATGACTTGGATCTTGGCTGGATCGACATGCACCCCCTGTTCATCAATGATGTATCCCAGATACTGAACCTGGGTCATGCCAAAAGTGCATTTCTCCAAATTGGCACATAGCTTGTGTTGCCGCAGTGTTTGGAGAACCTGTCGGATGTGGTGGAGGTGCTCTTCCCAACTCTGGCTGAAGATCAGAATGTCATCCAAGTATACTACTACAAAGGAGTTGGTGAATGGCCGCAAGATGTCATCCATTAGCCTCATAAAGGTTGCAGGAGCATTCGTCAATCCGAAAGGCATGACCAACCATTCGAAGAGGCCCTCCTTGGATTTGAAGGCAGTCTTCCACACATCGGAGGGTTCGATTGGTACCTGGTGATATCCTGACTTCAGATCGATCTTGCTGAAATATTTCGCCCCCTTTAGTTGGTCTAGGAGGTCATCAATCCGCGGGATCGGGTACCTATTACGGACAGTGATCTTGTTCAGCGCCCGATAGTCAATACAGAGTCTCCACGTCCCATCCTTCTTCTGTACCAACACAATCGGGCTCCCACAGGGCGATGAACTCGGACGGATGTGACCTTTCTGCAGGAGCTCCTGAATCTGCCTCTTGATTTCATTGTTCTCCAGAACGGAGCGCTGATAAATTGGTCCATTGGGTAGCGGCGCACCTGGGGTCAGATCGATGGAGTGCTTGACTTGACAGTGCAGAGGAACCCCTGCCGGGGAGGTGAAGATGTCCTCGTACTCCTCCACAACCTTGTCCATCTGTAGTTGTCGTGCAGAGGGACCCCGTTTGGAGGCTGCGACCACTGTCTTCTTCTTTCCTTGAGGGCGTATCATCAGGAAAACAAATTTCCTGGTTTTGGAAATGATCTTACTGCATTGTTTTGCAGTAATCAAAGAGATGGCGGTAGGTGGTGCTACCTCTGGTATCCTGAACAACTTATTTCCCAATGTAATAATAACAGCACGGGGCCTTGATTCATACACAGCATGTCGCTTCCACAAGTATGGTTGTCCTAGTAATACATCACAAACTTCAAGGGGAGCAATGTCACACAATACCTCATCCGTGAAGGGCTTGATGTTGTATGGAAGGCGACACTGCTGGCTCACGCGAAGATCTCGTCCTTGGTGAAGCCACCCAATGGTGTATGGTTGTGGATGTGCTGTGGTCGGTAAGCCCAACCGCTTCACGACCTCTGCCGAAATGAGGTTCTTTTGACTCCCGCTATCAACAATGAACTGTATCGGGGAGCCCTTTACCCACATCTGGGAGTGGAAGAGACGCTCCTCCTCCTCTGGATCTTCGGGTTCATTTTTCTGGATCTTTGCGGTAGCAACAGTGGCGCTGGGATCCGCATCAATGATCTGCTTCCCTTTTTCATACCCTTTATCGGGTTCTGACTCAGAGTCGGAACATGCATCTGATTCTGAAACCTTTAGCTCAGCCACCAGTGACTGCTTGGCCCGACACTCACTTGTGTTGTGAGTGGAGCTCTTATGGAACTCGCACCATTTTCCAGTGTCCTTTCTCGGCTTCGCGGCGTTGTTCTTTGCTTGCAGCTTCGGCTGGTTGTCTTGGGCTGTCCCGCCTTGGCTTTGTCCTTTGTTCTGTGGTTTAGGGGCACCTTTCCCCTGCTTTGGATTCGCAGATCCAAAGTCTCGCTTCTTTTGTTTAAACTTCTGCTCGACCTTGACGGCATATCGGTATGCTGCGCCGAGCGAGGGGATGTTTAGGAATTGTATTTCTTCCTGGATGTACTTGTGCAGGCAGCCACGGTATTTGAGTATCAAATGTTGCTCCGAATCCTTGATACCCAACTTTGTGCGAAGGGTATGGAAAAGATTGGTGAACTCCGGCACGTCTTGGTCCCTTCCCTGCCGCAGCGTGGTCCACTTTATGTATTCATCCTCATAGCTTCCGACAGGGTAGTACTGCTCCTTGATGGCATCCCGGAACGAATCCCAGGTGGGTGCGGCTGAAAATAGTGAGCCAGTACTTTCATCCTTCTGCTCGCAGTAGGTTTCCCACCAGTCCTTGACGTGGGGGGCTGCTTTGAGAAGAGCAAAAACAATCTTTTCCCGACTCGAAAATTCATGAACAGAAAAATAACCCTCTAGCAGATTTAACCATTTATCTACGGCATCTACGTCTATCTGACCCTCGAATATGGGGATTTCAAAATTAACTTGTACCTTAAAGGGTGTGGCGTTTCCAGAGTAGCTGCTGGAAGCCGATGCGTTGCTTCTGGGTAGCCGCTGAAGGATCTGGGCAAAGCTGTCCATCATCGCGTTCCGTTGTCGCTCGAGGGCTTCTTCGAGCAAGATTTTGATGGGATCTCCTGCCCCCTCGTCTTTCTTCTCGTCCGCCATGGGAGGCCGTCGGGATTTGCGAGGCTGGTCTTGCAAAGGTTCAACCAGTTCAAGCCCTAACTCCTTATATCCCGACCTTGTTGGGGACATGCAAAGAAAAACAGAGAAAAAGCAGACCGCTCTGATACCACTGATCCGGATTTAAACAGGAACGCAACAAATTACAGAGATAACCATATACACAAAGATGCAGCGGAAATAATACTTCATTTCATTAATGGAAAATACTGAAATATGCTTACAACCAGAAATGGAAATAAACCAGCTAGGGCGATGGTAGCTTATCTCTGAGAAGAGATGTGATGGCTACATGCCTCTGAACTGTGTTACAATGAGGCTCGAAGGCCTATTTATTGTTGAGAAACAATGGAAAACCCTTAACATTCCAAAACCTAACCCTAGGAGATGAAACGCCAAACTGTGGGCCCCGTTTGGGGTAAATTGGTACATCAACTTCCCGGGGTCGTAACTTTGGCATATGATCTCCGTTTGACGCGTACAATAGCTCATTAGAAAGATCTATCCGAGCACTATCATTGTTGGAACGAGCAACATCGGTCCATTCCATGGACCCATGTTGCCCTCGGATTCCCCAAAAAACGTCGTTTAGGGCCTCAAAACGGCTCCGGAAGTTCAGGACCCGAAAAACTGCTAAAAATAGTAAGTTGTGCTACAATTAAGGAAACTGAAAATGCTGAGAAAGACAATGGTGGGGGTCCAGGTGGACTTGGCAGGTGGCCACCAATATCCACCTGGATCATTCCTCCCCCCTTAGGAAGCAATGGTCCCCATTGCGTTGAGCTCCTCCATGAGATGAGGAAACTTCTGCTGAACTTGTTCCCTGGTGAGCCACTTGCCCTGCTGAAGGAGTTGGCCTGCTTTGACAACTCGATACAGTTGGATATTCTGTTGGCGAGTGTTCTTGATCTGTGTGTCCATGATCCGATCAGTTGCAGCTTGTTCCATGCAATCTGGATTTAATTCTGTGGGTTTGAGCTGTTCTGCAATGTCGGATGTGTCTAGCAATGGTGGAAAGTATGGCCGAAGGCGGTCCACATTGAACACTGGGTGCAGGCCAAGGAATGGGGGAATGCTGAGCTCAAATGCATTGTCTCCCATAGCCTTAGTAATGGTGTAAGGACCATATCAGAGTGGTCTCAATTTCCGATAGGCTCCAGTAAGGCGTTCCTTTTGCAAATGCAACCAGACTTTGTCGCCCACCTGAAACTTGTGTGGCACCCGTGTTGATCATGTCGCTGCTTGTACTTGGCATTTGATTTCTCAAGAATGTCATGGACCTGCTGGCGAATATGTTGGATGCGCTCAATGAAGCTGGTGGCCTTATCTGTTTCGGACTGGACATGAGCTGAATTCATGTGAGTAGCTGCAAGTGGCATGGCCACATCAATGGGGCATAGTGGCTGGAATCCCAAACCCACCTGAAAAGGGCTATGGCCAGTGGAGCTGTGAAGAGCTCGGTTGTAGCTGTGCTGAACATAGGGGAGGCTCTCGTCCCATGTGCGTGGATGCTTTGAGTTATACATGCGCAGAATGTGCACAATCATCCTATGTTGACAACCTCTGTCTGGCCATCAGTTTGAGGATGGAAGGCTGTGGACTTCGTGAGTTTGGTGTCCAGCATTGACCAGAGACTGGACCAAAATGTGCTGAGAAACCGACTGTCCCGATCTGAGATGATAGACTGTGGGATCCCAAAGTGCACCCACACTCGTTCAAAGAAGAGTTTAGCAGTGGCTTCTGCTGTGATATTCTTCTTGCAGGCCACCATAATGGCCATCTTCGAGAACCTGTCGACGACCACAAAAACACAGTCATTTCCATGCTTAGTGGAAGGAAGGCCTGACATGTAATCCATGGAGATGGATTCCCAAGGTCGACTAGGGGTAGGCAACGGGGTATAGAGGCCGTGCTTCTTAATGGTCGGTTTGGCAATGGCACAGGCAGTACATGATCGGATGTACTTCCCAACATCCTGTCGAAGATTCGGCCAATAGAAATAATTTTGCAGTACTGCCACTGTTTTCTCGACCCCGAAATGCCCAGCAGCCCGACTGTAGTGTGCTTCCCAAATCATCTTGGCACGCTCGCTTGAAGGAACACAAAGGTGACCGAGGTGGCATAATAGGGCATCCTGGAGGTGAAAATCTGCAACATGCCGACCCTCCAAGAGTGTCTGGTATGTGTGGCCGAATTCTGGGTCGCTTTTGTAGAGAAGTGGCCAATCAGAAGTCTCGTGCCCACAAGAGTTGAGCACGGTGGTTAGCGCCATGATCGGTGGTCGACTGAGGCAATCTGCAACATTATTGGTGCTGCCCTTTTTATACTTGATATTCAAGTGAAACTGTTGCAGGTATGTAGACCACTTCTGATGGCGATCATTCTGCAATTTCCCTTGGGTCTGTATGAACTGCAGAGGTCGGTGGTCTGTGTGGATGACCGTTTCCTTCCCCAAAATGTAATGCTTCCATTGTCGGCAGGCCTGTACAATGGAATACATCTCTTTATCATAAGTGGGGTACTTCCGGACTGTGTCTGAAAGTGTTTCACTGTGATATGCCACTGGATGTCCATGTTGAGTAAGGACTGCCCCAATAGCATAGTCAGAGGCATCTGTCTCGACCTCAAATGGTTGTTGTAAATCTGGTAACGCGAGCACTGGTGCCGTGCAGAGGCGATCCTTCAACTCCCTGAATGCCTTCTGTTGAGATTCAGACCAAAGAATTTTGCTTTCGCCCCGCCCTTGGTGACTTGACTCAAGGGCCAAGAAATATGAGAAAACCCCAACACAAACCTGCGGTAGAAGTTGGCAAGACCTAGAAAGCTGCGGAGCTCTGTTAGAGTGGTTGGAGAGGGCCAATCCCGAATGACTTGGATCTTGGCTGGATCGACATGCACCCCCTGTTCATCAATGATGTATCCCAGATACTGAACCTGGGTCATGCCAAAAGTGCATTTCTCCAAATTGGCACATAGCTTGTGTTGCCGCAGTGTTTGGAGAACCTGTCGGATGTGGTGGAGGTGCTCTTCCCAACTCTGGCTGAAGATCAGAATGTCATCCAAGTATACTACTACAAAGGAGTTGGTGAATGGCCGCAAGATGTCATCCATTAGCCTCATAAAGGTTGCAGGAGCATTCGTCAATCCGAAAGGCATGACCAACCATTCGAAGAGGCCCTCCTTGGATTTGAAGGCAGTCTTCCACACATCGAGGGTTCGATTGGTACCTGGTGATATCCTGACTTCAGATCGATCTTGCTGAAATATTTCGCCCCCTTTAGTTGGTCTAGGAGGTCATCAATCCGCGGGATCGGGTACCTATTACGGACAGTGATCTTGTTCAGCGCCCGATAGTCAATACAGAGTCTCCATGTCCCATCCTTCTTTGTACCAACACGATCGGGCTCCCACAGGGCGATGAACTCGGACGGATGTGACCTTTCTGCAGGAGCTCCTGAATCTGCCTCTTGATTTCATCGTTCTCCAGAACGGAGCGCCGATAAATTGGTCCATTGGGTAGCGGCGCACCTGGGGTCAGATCGATGGAGTGCTTGACTTGACAGTGCAGAGGAACCCCTGCCGGGGAGGTGAAGATGTCCTCGTACTCCTCCACAACCTTGTCCATCTGTAGTCGTCGTGCAGAGGGACCCCGTTTGGAGGCCGCGGCCACTGTCTTCTTCTTTCCTTGAGGGCGTATCATCAGGAAAACAAATTTCCTGGTTTTGGAAATGATCTTACTGCATTGTTTTGCAGTAATCAAAGAGATGGCGGCAGGTGGTGCTACCTCTGGTATCCTGAACAACTTATTTCCCAATGTAATAATAACAGCACGGGGCCTTGATTCATACACAGCATGTCGCTTCCACAAGTATGGTTGTCCTAGTAATACATCACAAACTTCAAGGGGAGCAATGTCACACAATACCTCATCCGTGAAGGGCTTGATGTTGTATGGAAGGCGACACTGCTGGCTCACGCGAAGATCTCGTCCTTGGTGAAGCCACCCAATGGTGTATGGTTGTGGATGTGCTGTGGTCGGTAAGCCCAACCGCTTCACGACCTCTGCCGAAATGAGGTTCTTTTGACTCCCGCTATCAACAATGAACTGTATCGGGGAGCCCTTTACCCACATCTGGGAGTGGAAGAGACGCTCCTCCTCCTCTGGATCTTCGGGTTCATTTTTCTGGATCTTTGCGGTAGCAACAGTGGCGCTGGGATCCGCATCAATGATCTGCTTCCCTTTTTCATACCCCTTATCGGGTTCTGACTCAGAGTCGGAACATGCATCTGATTCTGAAACCTTTAGCTCAGCCACCAGTGACTGCTTGGCCCGACACTCACTTGTGTTGTGAGTGGAGCTCTTATGGAACTCGCACCATTTTCCAGTGTCCTTTCTCGGCTTCGCGGCGTTGTTCTTTGCTTGCAGCTTCGGCTGGTTGTCTTGGGCTGTCCCGCCTTGGCTTTGTCCTTTGTTCTGTGGTTTAGGGGCACCTTTCCCCTGCTTTGGATTCGCAAATCCAAAGTCTCGCTTCTTTTGTTTAAACTTCTGCTCGACCTTGACGACATATCGGTATGCTGCGCCGAGCGAGGGGATGTTTAGGAATTGTATTTCTTCCTGGATGTACTTGTGCAGGCAGCCACGGTATTTGAGTATCAAATGTTGCTCTGAATCCTTGATACCCAACTTTGTGCGAAGGGTATGGAAAAGATTGGTGAACTTCGGCACGTCTTGGTCCCTTCCCTGCCGCAGCGTGGTCCACTTTATGTATTCATCCTCATAGCTTCTGACAGGGTAGTACTGCTCCTTGATGGCATCCCGGAACGAATCCCAGGTGGGTGCGGCTGAAAATAGTGAGCCAGTACTTTCATCCTTCTGCTCGCAGTAGGTTTCCCACCAGTCCTTGACGTGGGGGGCTGCTTTGAGAAGAGCAAAAACAATCTTTTCCCGACTCGAAAATTCATGAACAGAAAAATAACCCTCTAGCAGATTTAACCATTTATCTACGGCATCTGCGTCTATCTGACCCTCGAATATGGGGATTTCAAAATTAACTTGTACCTTAAAGGGTGTGGCGTTTCCAGAGTAGCTGCTGGAAGCGATGCGTTGCTTCTGGGTAGCCGCTGAAGGATCTGGGCAAAGCTGTCCATCATCGTGTTCCGTTGTCGCTCGAGGGCTTCTTCGAGCAAGATTTTGATGGGATCTCCTGCCCCCTCATCTTTCTTCTCGTCCGCCATGGGAGGCCGTCGGGATTTGCGAGGTTGGTCTTGCAAAGGTTCAACCAGTTCAAGCCCTAACTCCTTATATCCCGACCTTGTTGGGGACATGCAAAGAAAAACAGAGAAAAAGCAGACCGCTCTGATACCATTGATTCGGATTTAAACAGGAACGCAACAAATCACAGAGATAACCATATACACAAAGATGCAGCGGAAATAATACTTCATTTCATTAATGGAAAATACTGAAATATGCTTACAACCAGAAATGGAAATAAACCATCTAGGGCGATGGTAGCTTATCTCTGAGAAGAGATGTGATGGCTACATGCCTCTGAACTGTGTTACAATGAGGCTCGAAGGCCTATTTATTGTTGAGAAACAATGGAAAACCCTTAACATTCCAAAACCTAACCCTAGGAGATGAAACGCCAAACTGTGGGCCCCGTTTGGGGTAAATTGGTACATCAACTTCCCGGGGTCGTAACTTTGGCACATGATCTCCGTTTGACACGTACAATAGCTCATTAGAAAGATCTATCCGAGCACTATCATTGTTGGAACGAGCAACATCGGTCCATTCCATGGACCCATGTTGCCCCTGGATTCCCCAAAAAACGTCGTTTAGGGCCTCAAAACGGCTCCGGAAGTTCAGGACCCGAAAACTGCTAAAAATAGTAAGTTGTGCTACAATTAAGGAAACTAAAAATGCTGAGAAAGACAATGGTGGGGGTCCAGGTGGACTTTGCAGGTGGCCACCAATATCCACCTGGATCATTTGCATTAGCGAAGTAGATCAACACCACTTCAGTCAATCTCCGGTTTGGTTTACGAACTAAACAACTTGGAGTTTGTCTTGTCTCTTTGGTTTCTCTTGTTTTGATTGCTTGGATAGCTTTCTGGGTTGGATGCTCTGTTGTCTCTTGCTACCTGGTCTGTCTGGATACTGTCGACCAAGCCTTGGACTGCTTGTTTTTATTTTTAAGCTAGCAAACTTGATTGGCGCTCTTTTTTGCCATTTTCCATCGATTTCACGTTTTAGCCCTAGGACATATAGTGGCTTTGCGTGTCGAATTTTTGGTCTTCTATCATTCCAGTCGACTTTTTGGTTACTCTATTGCACTTGTTCAGTGGTTGTTAAGTATTTTATTGCGTTATTCGAGTGATTTACTTCTTTTTCACTTGGATTCCGCTCGACTTCGTTTTGGGCCTAGATCACATGGCTCATTGAAGTCTTTGGTGTTTTTCTTCGTTTTGAAGGACTGCCTTGGTATTTCGGGGACTTGATTGTGTTCTCATTGAGTGAAGTTTGTCTCTTTTACTCGTCGTTATTATCTCTCAAAAAAAATTTAGTGCACTTTTCCATTGAAAAAAAAACAAACAATCTCTTTTGCTTTGAATTAGTTAATGGAAATTAGAGCTTTTCATTGATTAGTGACTTTAAAGAAAAGTTTTGTTTATTTCCATTAGCTGCATTAGAGTGGTTCTTGATTGTTTGTGGTCATTTTGTTTGATTGAAAAATTCTCAACTCTCTCGTAGTTAGTGTTCATTGAATGAAATGATATTCTTTGGCATATAGCTTGCATTTAGGGAATTGTGAGGGATTACATACGGTAGGACCTGGAAATCGAAACCTAATCAAAGATCAACCGTAAAATGAACTTAATGAACTTAAAAATGCATTAGAACATAACGGTCATTGATTAGAGGTCTAGGCTAGAGACATGCTCCGGCGTCGTTAAACCTAGTCACTGTTGTTTCACATTACGGTTGGGTGATTCCTCCTTTTGTGACTCGATAGTGGTCTAGCACGGACTTGAGCTCCCACGTACCATCGCATATATAGGGGAGACCCCACTAGGTTATCATCCTTTATCCACAGGAAGCCGTGTCTGCCGCCTTACAAGCCGTAACGCACCAAACACAGCATTCGGGAAGATTGAGTGCCGTACGGGAAGTCCTTGGTTTTCATATGACTGCCAAGGTGTATATGCAGTTTTACGGATTTGTTTGGTAAACCCTTTTGCCTAGTTCTCCAGAGCAGTCACTTTTGATCCTTTTCAGACTCCTTAAAAGAAAAGGCTCACTTGAGCAGTTTGTCACTTCGGGCTCACAAAACATTCGAAGGCGACTAGAGTCACCTTTTTGTCCTTTTCTCGACTCTTAAAACATGAAAAGGTCAAGTTGTGTCCTTGCGTCTTAAAATTTATTTGGCCGTGATTAACATTTACCCGGTTAGATCTTGTTTGCGTTAGCTTGAGTAGGCTTCTTTTCGTTCTCGATGGCAACTTTTCCAGGGTTCACCAACCCAGGGATCCCCTCTAACGGGAACCCTGGTCATTTCGCTCCTTTTGGAAATGTTGGTGCTCCTTATATGGCAACGTTGTCCCTCCCAGGGTTAACTGTTGGGTTGCCGGTCTGGTTGTTCTCAACCTCTTTGGTCCCTGCCGTCTCACCGTCTAGTCAATCCGTCCCTCCACCTGAACAGCATCATGTTGATTCTAAGGTGGATCTCTCCCCTTCTACGCCCACTTCTACGTCCTCATCTTCTATTTCACCTGGTGAAAGTCTAGATTCGAGTAACCAGGTGGCTAAGAAGAAGAAGAAGAAGACGAAGAAGAAGAAGGCTCCTAAGGGATAGGTTACAAGTGCAGCTACCCCCTCGAGTACACCTGAAGTCGGGCCCCCTTCCGGTCCTCCGCGGAAGGTCAAGTTTCCTTGTCGACTATGCAAGGAGGACCATCTTCTTCGCGATTGTCCTAGCATTCCCAGGGTACTAGAAGTATGGTCTTGCGATCCGGCCCGCCCCTCATCGTCCTCTGAAGCTCATGGCGATGCTACCTTATCAGTTGGGAATGGTAAGGGAAAAGGGAATCATCCCCTTCACCTTTGTCCACTCATGGATAAAGCCTCCGTTGTCTTGGAAAGTCTTACAGCTCCTTCACCCCAACTTCCTGCTGGTTATCAACGTCTCTCTGTAGCCGCAGATCGTTCCCCTGCTGACAAAGAGATTGATTCATATTCTTCTCTTGTCCAGCCTCCTCTTCCCGAACTTGGCTGTGCCCAGCCTGTTCCAGACCAACCATTGGTCGGAAAGAGTGTCAACTCGAGTTCACCACCCGTTGATCACTCTGTTTCGGAAGAGCATCACTCCCATGTTCTTCTCGTCTCCTCAGATTCTCCTGAGTTTGGAAATGACTCTCCTATCCCAGCTGCTCCTGAGAGTCCTGCTTCAGTTCCTTTAGAGCAGGGGGTCAATCATATGATTCCCCCACCAAGTAGTTCAGTCATTTCCTTCGACTGGAGTCGTTTGACTACCTCCCCCTTCCATCCCATGTGCCTTTCTGGGTCATGGTACATGCCTATAATAAGGCACTACCTGGCACTGTGTTGGATGAGGGAGCATCGGTTAGTCTTATGCCTGCCACTACTTGGAAAGCCTTGGATTCCCCACAGCTTGTGCCAATCGCACCGAATCTGATGGCTTTTGACGGAGAAACTAGTCAACCATTAGGGATCCTTCCACAGTTCCCTGTTACTTTGGGAGGCAAGACCGTCTATATAGACGTATCGGTTACCCAAGGTGCTTTAGACTTCAGTCTTCTCCTTGGCCGTGACTATGTCTATGCCATGGGGGCCCTGGTCTCTTCACTTTTCCGGGTGGTTTGCTTTCCACACGATGGAAGAATAGTGGCGATAGATCAATTATCGTTCGTCCGTCCCCGAGTGCCTCTTGCGCAATTATCATCTCCTCCTGGTTTTCATCCACCAGTTGCATCTGCCCCATCACAGATCAACTACATGGCCACCTATCCCGTGCCTGGATCCAGTGATGCTGCCGTCGTGCATAGTGTCCTGGAGGCATTGGACCCTGACTTCCAAGATGTTGGCCTTCCATCAGGAGTGGCACTCTTGGGAGCCTCAACTTCCTATTCATTATGGTGAAGTTCCATCGGAGCATAGTTCGATTTCCTATGTCAAGCTCCTTAAAAAATGAAATTGGGTCTGGTCGGAGCATAGTTCGCTTTCTTATGTCAAGCTCCTTAAAAAATGAAATTGTGCCTGGTCGGAGCATAGTTCGCTTTCCTATGTCAAGCTCCTTAAAAAATGAAATTGGGTCTGGTCGGAGCATAGTTCGCTTTCCTATGTCAAGCTCCTTAAAAAATGACATTGGGTCTGGTCGGAGCATTGTTCCTTTCCTGTGTCAAGCTCCTTAAAAAATGAAACTGGATCTGGCCGAGGATAGTTTTGATCTTGTGGCGACCTCGTTAAAAAACGAAACAAGGTGGTCGAGCATAGTTCCTGATCTTGTGTCAAGCTCGTTAAAAAAATGAAACAAGGGTTATGAGGATAGTTCTTTTACTGTGTCAACCTCATTCAACAATGAAACAACTCCTCCTTTTCCAAATCGAGTCTTTGATTAAGATCTCGTAAAATATAAGTCGAGTCTTTCATAGATCTCGAGAGTGAACCTTCATTCCATCCACTTTTTTGAATGCAATGAAGCTTGGGGGGCATGTACCTCGTTTTGTGTCATTATGCCTGGGGGCATGCGAACTCATAACAAGCATAGTTTTTCGTTTCAAGCTTGTGTAAACATGAAACCGAATCCAAGCAAAGTTCTCCATGGTTCAAGCTTGTGTAAAAATGAACCCATACCCGATTTACATCTCGTGATTGCCATTTTTATCCGCTGAATTCTGCTAGATGAGCCTTGGTTGTTTTCATTCCATCGCCGCCATCTCTTTGGCCGATCATATGCTTTCACTTGGTTGTTTATCCTTTCCTGAGGAACTGCAGCGATGAGTGGTTTTGTTATCCAACCTCTTAACCATTACATGTTTTGAGTAGTTCCACCATTACTGGAACCAGTTGCTACCCTTTATACCACTCGTTCCTCTAGGATGAGTCACCTTTAAGCTCTTTTCTGACTCGTAAAATATGAAAAGATTGCCGAGTATTTTGCCTTTTTGACTCGTTAAAGAAAATAAAAATGGAGGTTTGCTTTCAGCTCTTTTTTGACCGTTTAAAGATGAAAAGATTGCCGAGTTTTTCCTCCTGACTCATTAAACGTAAATAAGAGGCAGTCGTCTTTAAACTCTTTTCTGACCGTGTAAAAATGAAAAGATCGTCGGACCCTTGTCGTTTCAGGTTCGTTAACGGTCATGAAACGACGTGGTTTCGATCGCTTTTTTACTTTTTCAGGTCGATGTCACTACATATGAAAAGTACTCCTCGATCGTAATGATCGGGTGGTTCTTTCGAGCATTGTTTTATACTTTTTCGGGCTCGCGAGACACAACTTTATGAAAAAGGACCCCCCTGGAGTTTTCTTTTCTGTTGTCTTTTCAGACTCTCTAAACAGGAAAAGACGCCGAGTTCTTCCTTTGTCAGGCTCGTTAAAACTTAATGACATCGGATTCTGTCGTAATGACACCTTACAAGCATATGCCATGCCCATCAAGCTTGTTAAAAATAACTGGGGTACTCGCCAGAAATGGTGGGGAAAAAGGACCCATAATTATTGTCGTGTCGGCAGTATGTCGCTCTTGAACATGGCACTTGTCTGCATTCGTGTCTAGGTGGGGACATCTCATCTTGTTTTACACTAGCCTCTGTGGGTTTGGGTTATCCTATTTGACCTCTTATCTGCTCGTTGCCTTGTCACCATGACCTCTACTCATTTGATGTCAAATACTGCCAAGTCCATTGTCGTGCCGCCGATATGTTCAAGAGAAGTTGACCTCTGTAGCATTACAACCTTCCTCTGATACCTCGCATAATTTTGATTCACCACAACATTCTTCCTCTGTCTCGTGTCACTGATGTGGGAAACACTATGGCCCACCTTTGATCAAGTTCACTTCCTGTTGACTTCAACTCATTATCCAGGAAGCTGATCTAGAGACTCCCTTCCGGTGCCTTGGAGCCTGCATGCCTCAATGGCAGGTTCTTCGTGTTCGACGAGAGGTTTTCATCATCGGCCTCCGATCGAATGATTCTGCGGGTGTTCGACACCAGCTCACTTATTCGCACGCCGTAGATTATACCTATAATACCTTGAGGGCCATTGTCATTATTGGTGGTACCTCTCGCATTTGTTAACAATTTTCATCATTGACTGGTAATCAGACGATGTTCATGCATGTTCGACTTCAACTCATGTATTCGCATGCCTGAACTTGTACTCTGTTCGGGTCGAGATGGAGCGCAAGACCCTGGATTTTGTTTGTTGGAATCTAGGCTGCGATTTGTGGCTTATTATGATCATTACATGACTCATTCACTGGATGGCTGTGACCATGCCTGAGTCTATTTATCGATCCTCACTGGATGGCTGCGCCCATACCTTGGATCTAGATTATTATGTACTCTGTTATGGATGGCTGCGCCCATACCACATATATCATGTACTTGAGATATCAGTTGTACTTCTTTACGCAGGTTCTCCGGCGGCCGTGTTTTCAGTCACGCATGTTCTTGTAAAGCATTTCACCCCTCTCTCTCCCTCGGGCCTCATGTTTTAGGGGGCATCTTCCCAATCGCGTCCATGCCTTGGATCAAGATTATTATGTACTCTGCTATGGATGGCTGCGCCCATACCACATATATCATGTACTTGAGATATCAGTTTTACTTCTTTACGCAGGTTCTCTGACGGCCGTGTTTTCAGTCACGCATGTTCTTGTAAAGCATTTCACCCCTCTCTCTCTCGGGACTCATGCTTTAGGGGGCATCTGTTACACAACAATTTGTCACCGTTTGTCACCATCCCTATTACCCCTCACCCGCACATTGGAGGACTCATTCTGGGACCTGTGAGAAGTGACATGACCTGAAACCACTTGCATCATATTCCTCTAAGTATGAGCTTCATTTGCCCTGAAGACATCTCCTGCAAAATATCCATGAAAGCAACACTTTTTGCATTAGCGCGGGTCCACAGTTCACTGCCCGCGCCAATGAGGGAAATCCTCTAAAAAGGGCGCGCCATTGGCGCTCTGTCCCAGAGTCGCACTCGCGCCAACCGAATTGAGTAAAGTTTTTAACCAACAAGCTTCTGAAGGTTCTCTTCAACCCATTCACCAACTGAATCTATGTTGAGCTAGGATGGTTTGGCTTCGAATCTCCATAGAAAGGAAAGTGGTTTGCCACCTTTCATGGAAGTTTCCAAGTGATGAAGCCAATCCCATGAATAATGTGGTTGATCCTATCTCTTTCTCCTCTATCTATAAAAGCTTGCCTCTATGCCTTGAGCAAGCTAGTTACAGTAGTTCCAGTTCCAGCATAGTGATAGAGAATTCCAGGAGTTCAAGAGTTTGAAGCTGCAAGAGCCTTCTTTGCACCCATAAGGCCAAATCTAAGTGAGGAGATTCTTGTCACCCAAGAGAGAGAGTCTTGTTTCCCATCCTAACAAGCTTTGCAAGACTTGTGTAGCTGACTACCCAGCCAAAGGAGGATTTGACGTCAGAACTATGGTTGTATTCTTCTTTGTTATTTATCAATAATAGATGACTATGATTATGGTTCCACTCTCATTGTTCTATGATTGATGTTGAGTTATATCTTTTTTGACTGATATATAATTGCATCTATTGGATTTTATGCTTGTATTTGTGTTGTTCTTTGCATGTGCAGGTGTCCAATCACGGAGATCGTGGGGATCGTGACCAGCCGAAGCAAAGGAATGAGAGCGACATCTCTTCTACGAATATTAGCGTTGGAATCCAAGTAGGTTCTCATCATCCACCTTTAATTTGCAATTAGGAACTTGTGTGATAACATTGTGTGATTGTTGCTAGACCCGGTCTGGGCTAGTAGGGATCGTCTCTGTCCGTAGAGAGGATTTACCTCCACAACACTACTGCTACGACCCAAGACACACTTAGACACTTTCTTTGTGCTTCGCTATCTCATACTTCACTCTTTCTTCCTTCTTAACTATCTTTTACACTTAGAGCTTCGCTCAATTTATACAATCCCATGGTCCGCAGACCATGGGTAGGCCAACATTACATTCAAACTTAGGGCGGATAGCCCTATGACTCTGACTTATACTTCGCGCCCGTAATTCCCAGAGCTTTATAATAATATTTCTCAAAACTTGGGCTTTGAGCCCCAAAACATGCTATGGGGGGATTCCATGCCCAACAGGCCCCCAACACAAACATCGTGACTCGCCCTCGAGTCACTCTGTTGGTGCGACGATCTTGGCACGGAGTCCCTCCAACTGTTCTCGTACAGTGCTAATGTCTGCAGTGCACTGAGCTGTTGCTTGCTGAACTTGCTGCATCCTCTGTTTTGAGACGTTTGTGTCGGAATTGTTCCCTTACATTTGTACTGGCATTTGCTGTGTATGTTTATAGTCCTGGGCCTCTGTCCGACTCCTCAGAGCGCGAAGACTATGCTTCAGCCGGCTAGTCAGATAGCCAACCCACTCGTGTAGGGCTTCAAGCGACTGCCATTTACTTTGTTTGGGAAGGGTTCTCCATTCAGCTTGATTAGCTGTACCGCGCCTCCGTCTGTGACCTCCTTAACCACATATGGTCCCAGCCAGTGCATTCGGAATTTTCCCGGAAATTTTTCAATCTTACTATCATACAACAACACTAATTCATTTACCTTGAAGGTGCGTAACTTGATTTAGCGGTCGTGCCAAGCTTTTTTGCGTTGCTTTTGTACGTGCTGATGAAACCCAGCCAAAAACCGTTCTTCCTCAAGTTCTTCCAATTGCGCGAGCCTTTCCTCCAGAGCTTCGCGGTCCATCATCCCTGTGAGCACTGTTATTCACAAACTAGGTACGATGTATTCCATCAGCATGACAGCTTCCACGCCATAAACTAACCGGAAAGGTGTCTGTCCCGTCAGTTTCTTGCACGTTGTCCTGTAAGCCCATAGCACGACAGGTACGCACAGATCCCAATCGTTTCACTGCGCGTTGCACACTTTGGTCAGCGCAGTCTCCAGTATTTTGTTGAAAGCTTCTACAGTCCCATTGGCTTGTGGGTGATATGGTGTACTCTTCTAATGATACACCTGAAACTCTTCAGTGAGCGCGTTGATGGTTTCATTCAGGAAATTTGTTTTGCGATCACTCGTTAAGATTTTCGGATAGCCAAATTGGGTCAACACGTTTTCAAATAAAAACTTTGTAGCTGTAGTGGCCATGCAGTCTTTGACCGGTTGTGCTTCTGCCCATCGTGTCAGGTACTCTGTTGTGGTGATAATGTAGCGTGCGCCCGTCTTTCCTTGAGGTTTGGTCGGTCCCACAAAGTCGATTCCCCGTTTTTTGAACGGCTGTAGTGTCATTTGCGGATTTAATGGCATCTCGTCCCTTCGCGATGGTTTTCCAGTCCTTTGACATATATCACAGGCCTTATAGTGCACTTTCGAATCTTGGTGCAGGGTTTGCCACCACAGCCCTCCGCAGAAAACCTTTTGTGCAGTTGCTCGTCCTGCATAGTGTCCTCCTATAGCGCCCCCATGTGCTTCCGCGAGGATCTGACTTCGTTCAAATTCAGGTACGTTATATCATCATTTCCCATTTTGTATAGGTGCCCCGCGATGACATAAAAATCTGCCACGCGCACCACCAATTCCTTCTTCTGTTGGACGGAGTATTCCTTCGGCGTAATCCCTGTTGTTAAAAAAATGGATTATATCTTCGAAGTGCCCGTCTGCGACGCGCACCACAAAGAGCTATGCATCCGGTAATCCTTCCTCCAAATTAGTGGGTTCCTCGCCTATCTCAATGCACGATAAATGATCTGGTCCTGCGTTCAGGCATCCTGGCTTTACTACGACCTCAAAATCATATTCCTAGAACAATAAGAGCCACCTGCATATGCGCCCCCCCCCAACACAGGCTTATTGACCAAGTATTTCAATGCGGAATGGTTAGTATACATCTTGAAATGTCCTCCGAGCAAATAGTGTCGGTATTTTTGGAGTGCGTACACCATCGCCAACCCCTCATGCTCGGTGGTGGAATAGTTCTTCTCTACTTTGGACAACCTCCGACTTGCAAATGCGATAGGGTGATCTAAGCCTTCCCCGCCCTCCTGTGTGAGCACTGCTCCCAGCGCGATACACGATGCATCAACATGGACATGAAACTCCACATCCCATTTTGGGAAGACCAGGGTTGGGGTGGAGGCCAATTTCCCCTTCAGAACATTCAAAATTTTCATGCAATTTTCATTCTAGCAAAATGTAACATCCTTTTTCAATAGTTTTTCCATCGGCGTGGTGATTTGGGCATAGCTCTTGATAAACTTTTTGTAGTATCCGGTGTGTCCCAAGGTAGCGCGCAACTGTTTAACACTTCGCGGTGCTTCCAAATTTAGAATAACGACAATATTCGCAGGGTCCACCATCAGTCCCTGCATGCAGACCATATGTCCCAATAGGTCCCCAAAGGGAACGAGGAATGTGCACTTCTTAAGGTTCAACACAATCTAGTGTTGTCAGCAAGTATCCAGCATCAAGCGTAAGCTTGCTACATGGTGCTTAACTAATCCAAAGACAGTCTGTTGGGTGAAAATATTATCGTTTAATTCTGTTGTAGTACTTGCCCAACTATTTAATTTATCAATCCGAGGTTCGTAGACTTACGAGACACATGCACTATATATGCAGGACTAAAGTGGAACTAATCTAATCTAATCGAAATTACTGAAATCAAATTAATCTAGAAGAGCATTGAAACACTAACTAGGAAAGTAGGAAATTGGAAAAGCAATACAACATGTGAAGAATTGAATGACAAACAACATATGTGAGCCCACAACAATAAAACTATCTCAAATTATATTACAAGAATTAAATTACAAATCATGAAAGCATAACAATAAAAGATGAAAAACTAAGAATTCCTTTCCATTATTCATTATTATCAAAATGAAGAGAGAGCACTCTCTTATATACATGAGGAAGATAACCATCTCATAATTACATATCCAATATTCTCTCAAGCACTCTCAACTAATTTCCCATTATTACAAGATATGATCCCTTTGAATCCTCCACAAATCTCTCAAGCATTTTCAACTACTTTCCCATTATTACAAAATATGATCCCTTTGAATCCTCCACAAATCTCTCAAGCATTTTGGATAAGATATGCTATCCAAATCCTCCATGATTTTCTCCTTAGGAATAGGCTTGCATAATTATCTCCTTAATATGGTGGAGGAGATATGGATAAGATATGCCAACCAAATCCTCCATGATTTTCTCCTTAGGAATAGGCTTGCATAATTATCTCCTTAATATGGTGGAGGAGATATTTGAGAAGTCTCTTGGAATTAATTCTTCACATATTTCCTACACATCACAAAACTCACATATTCTTGAGATATATATAAAAATATGTATATTTTCTAACATTTAATCATAAATTCACTTGTAATACAAAAATGAATAAAATGGAAAATAAGAAGGTGAAACCCAAATGTATTTATGAAAATGATATGATAAAAGGTTAATGGGATGATGAAATGTAAGGAATAGTGAAGAAAAAGGTGGATGAAAATATGACATTTCTGAGTCCCAACACAGTCCAATCATCCAAATAGACCTCTAAGAACTTGTGGATGTATTCTTTGAATGTAGCAACAATGATGTGCGAAAAGATGGCTGGCGCGTTCTTTAATCCAAACGGCATAACGGTGTATTGAAAGCAGCCCCATTCCATTGCGAAGGTCGTTTTTCTCCTGTCTTCTGGCGCGATCTTGATCTGATGGTACCCTGAGAACCCATCCGTGAATGAGTATGCTTCCTGGCCGCCAACATTTTCCAATACTTCATCTGTGAACGGTGTCGGGAATGGGTCGTGTACACAGGCGTCATTCAACTTCCTGAGGTCCACGCATATTCTTATTTCGCCCTTTTGCTTCTTCTCCTGCACTACAATAGGACTCACCCAGTCGGATTCTTCCACTAGCTCAATAATTCCGGCTATGAGCATTTTGTCTAATTCTTCGTGGACCTTTTCCTTATATTTCAGATTCAAGCGGTAAGGCCTCTGCTTCACCAGCTTTGCGTCGGGTTTCAGGGTGATCTTCATCATCCCTAAGTCGCTAATGATCCCTTTTAAATCCGTAATTTTGGTCGAGAACAAGTCTTGGTATTCGCGGAGTAACTCAGCAACCTTATCCACCGTGGCATCATCCCAATAGTCTCCAAGTGTTGCATACTTTGGTTCCGCCTCCGTTCCAATGTTTACCTGCTTTGTTTTTAGCGGCGCGGTGATGTCGAGATCCTCAATCAATGGTCCTCGAACTTCATGACAGCCTTCCGTTTCTAGAATGTTAATATTTCATGGGTCCTCATCATCCTCCTCAACATTTACATTGTAACGCTCCAGCGCACAGCTCAGTTGTGTCGCCATTCTGGCTGAAGCACTTCCTTTGGCTCTTGGGGTATTTTGAAGATAGCTGCTTTCACTGCTTGTAGTACATCGTCAACAGTATCTGACCAACGATCTTCAAACATGAAGGTTAGCAAGAATCCTTCACGCAAGATATCCCATTCACTCATGCCATGGCAAAGCTCTGTCTTAGTATACCAATTCATGGGTATGAC
Source organism: Pinus tabuliformis (assembly GCA_031772625.1). Taxonomy (NCBI): domain Eukaryota; kingdom Viridiplantae; phylum Streptophyta; class Pinopsida; order Pinales; family Pinaceae; genus Pinus; species Pinus tabuliformis. The sequence goes on along the minus strand of CM062820.1, from coordinate 1,405,342,790 downwards.
ATCCAGAGTATGACAGAACAAATGCACCCATTCTGGTTGTGTCTCTTCCCCGTAGACCTTGGTCCATTTCGCAAGGTGTGTACATGGATCATCCCGTCTGTCATACTTGTCTGCTAGCCACATCTGCGGTTTCCCAAATCGTAGGCGCATCATCCTTCTACATCTGCGCCAATCCTCAAAGCTTCTCTGATGCGTACCCCACCACGTTGTGGGCGTAGCGCACAGTGACCCCTTTAGAGCATCCAACCGCTGCTGTTCTGGCACTTCTCTTTCAAATTTGTCCAAAAATTCATCCACCGCTATCAACTCGTCACACATAGGCAGATTTCTGACCTCAGTTTTCACGCAACGTAGTGATCTTACCATTATGGTGAAATTGAGCGTGGTTACCTCGTGTAACCGGTTCTGCCATCGTTCTATTTCCTCATCCGAGTCTGATGTGTAGGAGATTTTGCGCTCCCACGAAATCCGACCATCCGTTGTAGGATTCACCCAATCCTGTTCCCGAGCGGTTATCTTGTAGATACAGTCTAGATCGTCGTCACTTTTGTCATCGCGCACTGGCTCTATGTAGCGCAATCCTTCTGTAGGGTCTAAAGGTACCACTACACATAGTGACTTTTTCTCAAAAATCATTTTGCGCTTCTTCAGATTTATGACTATCAGTGGCCCAATCTACTCCTAGTAGCGCGGGATAGGGATTGCTGTCATCGACAATCTCCATCACCTCGAAATCTTCCAGCGCGCTCGCTCCTTCAATGTCTACCGTTATTCCCTGTGATCTTCCCATCGGTAGGATCTTCTGTTGGTTCACCATTCGCAATTGAATAGGAGACCACTACAACGCGGGCCTACTGATACGCTCCCATCTCTGCTTTGGTAGCACATTCGCATCCAATCCTAGATCAAAAATTAATTGATCCATTTCATATTCCCCGATTTGCGTAGTCAACCTCATTTCCCTTCCTGTTTGCAATGCATGCTTTCCAAGTTTCCAGACTACGCGCGGTTCTCCTGACCCAGCGCACCTAGTGATAAGTTCCTGTAGTCCCTTCACCGCTTTGCTGTCGTGCAACAATTTCATGCATGTCTCCAGAAAGTTAGTGAGAATTGAAGGATCCATCCTCGGTTCTAGTTGATCCTTACTACCTGAAGTGGAGGCCTCCATGAAGCTCTTCTTAGCTTCCATGAATGTCTCCTTCAGTCGCTCCAAATCAAATTCAGGTTCCTTTGTAGGATCCTTGTGAACCCACACACTTTTTTTAGGTTGCTTACCGTTTTCATCTCCTGTCATGATACCACTTTGAAGCACTATGTTTACATTCGGGTCCTCTTCGTGCGGTTCAGACCTCATCATTTGCAAATTCTGAGTCGGGGGAGGTTGGAGTGTCCCTTTATCACACAGCCTCGCTATCACTGTAGGGCAGTCTTCCGTCTCATGATCAAACTGAGTACAATATAAAGATAATACTCTCATCGGATTTGTACAATCACGGGCATAATGCCCTGACCCTCTGTAATTGTAACAAATTAGTTGTCTGCGACCCCTTCCTGGTCCCATTCCTCCTCGACCTTGTCTGCGCCCCTGAAATCCAACACACACCATCCCTGCATTTGGATCGAGGGCTCGCATCTCGGTCTATACTCTATAGGCAGGAGTTTGATCCGTCGTCAACTCGTAACTTCTGTAGGTGCACTCATCATGGCCTACCGACCTGCAGAAATTACAAAACAATTGCTGGGACATCTGCGTATACTTCTGTAATGGGTGATAGTTATCTGTAGTGTGTTTTCCTCTTATCTGACAAATCGCGCACCATAATGCAGGTGCCACGCTCGGTCCTACTTGTGCCTCTCGTCTTAAGGGCATCGACCCTCCTTCCGCCAAGTAGTTTTCGAAGACTGGACAATGGTCCTTGTCATGCCCCTGGCCTTTGCATTTTATGCACCATATTTCCTCGCATGCTTCTGGGTGAGTTGTCCTGTCTTGTTTCAAAATATGCATTTCCAGACACAAATTTTGTGGTTGCGTGTGGATTTGTTGAATACCCAGGCTAGGATCTTGTGTTGGGGTCTCGTGCAGTCTCATTGCAATCTCCAAAGCCTCGGCCTAGGTGGATAACTTCTGTTGTGACAGCGCTATCCTCAAATGCGGCGTTAGCGACGCTACAAACCGTGCGTAGTGTTGTCCATCCGTCAAGGTCATGTTGGCTTCGTGAATCATACTCTTCAGTCTCTGATCCAGATCCCATGGGGTTTCACCTAGAAGAATCACGATTTCTTTAAACCCGGTAATTGATTGTCTCCAGCTTTGGCCTGCTAAATTCTCTATTCAACGCAGCCTGGATATCTGCGATCCCCCCGTTTGGATGGTCATTAGAGTGCTTAATGTACCATGTTAGTGCGCGATCCTGCAACACGCTTACCAATGTTGCCTTCTTTATATTGTCATCCACAACTCCTTGTGCTTCCCATACAGCTTTTACCACGAACCAAAATTGGTCCGGATCTTCATTCCCTACTCCTCTGAATACCGACAATTTTATCACGCTCGCCATATTGAACTGTGGTGGTGGCGGAGGTTGTGTGGGCGGAGATGGAGGTGACGATGGTGAAACCGGTGGTGGTGTAGGTGGAGGTGGTATGCGCGGAATTTGCTGATTTGGATTTAAACGGGAACACAACAAATTACAGAGATAACCATGAACATAGAGATGTAGTGGAAATAATACTTCATTTCATTACTGTAAAATACTGAAATATGCTTACAAATAGAAATGGAAATAAACCAGCTAGGGTGATGGTAACTTATCTCTAAGAAGAGATGTGGTGGCTACATGCCTCTGAACTGTGTTACAATGAGGCTCGAAGGCCTATTTATTGTTGAGAAACAATGGAAAACCCTTAACATCCCAAAACCTAACCCTAGAAGATGTAACGTCAAATTGTGGGCCCCATTTGGGTAAATTGGTACATCAATTTCCCGAGGTCGTAACTTTGGCACCCATCTCTGTTTGACGCGTACAATAGCTCGTTAGAAAGATCTATCCGAGAACTATAACTTTGGGAAGAGCAACATTGACCCATGGACCTATGTTGCTCCCAGATTTCCCAAAAAACGTCGTTTAGGGCCTCAAAACGGCTCCAGAATTTTAGGACCCGAAAAACTGCTAAAAATAGTAAATTGTGCTACAATTACGGAAACTGAAAAACTGAAAGAGATAGTCGTGGGGGTCCAAATGGGATAGGTGGGTGGAAACCAACATCCACCTGGATCATTCCTCCCCCCTTAGGAAGCAATGGTCCCCATTGCGTTGAGTTCCTCCATCTGTTGAACTTGGTCCTTGGTGAGCTGTTCTGCAATCTCGGATGTGTCCAGTAATGGTGGGAAGCATGGTCAAGGGCGGTACATATTGAACACTTGGTGTAGGCGAAGGAATGGAGGAATGTTGTGCTCCAAAGCATTATTTTCCATAGCCTTAGTAATGGTGTAAGGACCATGTCGGCGTGGTGGAAGCTTCTGATGGGCTCTTGTAAAGTGTTCTTTCTATAGATGCAACTAGACTTTGTTGCCGACCTGAAGTTTGTGTGGTACCCCTGTGGGTGAGGAGAAGTTGTTCCTGTGTTCTATCATGACCATATCCCTTTTTTGCTGCTACTGCGTGGAGGAACCCTTCGTGGGGGTCATGGATGTGGTGACGATCTTCCCCTTACTTTGGGAGCGAATCAGATAAAAAATGAATTTCCTAGTCTGGGAGATGAGCTTGCTGCCCTTCTTAGTAGAGATCAGAGAGGTGGCGGTAGGTGGGGCTACCTCCGGTATCCTGTATAATGAATTATCCAAAGAAATAATGACAACGCAAGGCCTTGACTCATACACATCATGTCGTCTCCACAAGTATGGCTATCCTAATAATACATCACAAACATCCAGAGGTGTAACATCACACAATACCTCGTCTGTGAAGGGCTTGATGCTGTAGGGAAGACGGTAGTACTGGCGAACTTTGAGATCTCGTCCTTCATGAAGCCACCTGATACTATATGGTTGTGGGTGTGGTGTAGTCGGTAGGCCCAACCGTTTCACAACCTCTGTTGAAATGAGGTTCTTTTGGCTGCCACTGTCGACAATGAATTGCAGCGGCGAAACCTTCACCCACATCTGTGAGTGGAAAAGATGTTACCCCTCCTTTGGATATTCGGGCTCATTCTTCTGGATCTTGGCGGTGGAAACAATGACGTTGGGTTCCGCATTAATGATCTGCTTCCCTTTGCCATTCCCCTTGTCGGGTTCTGACTCAGGGTCGGAATATGCATCTGATTTTGAAGCCTTCAACTTGGCCACCAGCGACTGCTTGGTCTGAAACTCCCTTGTGTTATGAGTGGGACTCTTGTGGAACTCACACCCCTTTGATGTGTCCTTCTTCGACTTCGTGGTGTTGTTCTTTTCTTGCGGCTTCGACGGGTTGTCTTGGGTCACCCCGCCTTGGCTTTGTCCTTTGGTCTTCGGATTTGCAGATCCAAAGTCTCGCTTCTTCTATTTGAACTTTTGCTTGATTTTGACAGCGTATGGGTACGCTGTGCCGAGCAAGGAGATGTTTAGGAACTACATCTCTTCCTGGATCTATTTGTGTAGGCAGCCGCGGTATTTGAGTACCAAATGCAGCTCAGAGTCCTTGATACCCAACTGTGTGCGAAGGGTATGAAAAATGTTTGTGAACTCCAACACATCTTGGTCCCTTCCTTGCCGCAGTGTGGTCCATTTGATGTATTTGTCCTCATAGCTTTTGACAGGGTAGTACTATTCCTTGATGGCATCTCGGAAGGAATCCCAAATGGGTGCGGCTGAAAATAGTGGGGCCGTACTTTCATTCTTCTACTCGCAGTAGGTTTCCCACCAGTCCTTGATGTGGGGGGCTACTTTGAGAAGAGCGAAAACAATCTTTTCCCGACTCGAAAATACATGAACAGAAAAATACCCATCTAGCAGATTTAACCATTTATTTATGACATCTGCGTCTATTTGACCCTCGAAGATGGGGATTTCAAAATTAACTTGTACCTTAAATGGTGTGGCATTTATAGAGTAGCTGTTGGAAGCTGATGTGTTGCCTCTAGGTAGCCGCTGAAGGATCTGCGCAAAGCTATCCATCATCGCGTTCCTTTGTCGCTCGAGGGCTTCTTCGAGCAAGATTTTGATAGGATCTCCTGCCCCCTCGTCTTTCTTTTCATCCGCCATGGGAGGCCATCGGGATTTGCGAGGCTGGTCTTGCAAAGGTTTGACGAGTTCAAGCCCTAACTCCTTATATCCCGACCTCGTTGGGGACATGCAAAGAAAAACAGAGAAAAAACAGACCGCTCTGATACCACTGATCTGGATTTAAACATGAACGCAACAAATTACAGAGATAACCATGAACACAGAGATGCAGTGGAAATAATACTTCATTTCATTACTGTAAAATACTGAAATATGCTTACAAATAGAAATGGAAATAAACCAGGTAGGGTGATGGTAACTTATCTCTAAGAAGAGATGTGGCAGCTACATGCCTCTGAACTGTGTTACAATGAGGCTCGAAGGCCTATTTATTGTTGAGAAACAATGGAAAACCCTTAACATCCCAAAACCTAACCCTAGAAGATGTAACGTCAAATTGTGGGCCCCATTTGGGTAAATTGGTACATCAATTTCCCGAGGTCTTAACTTTGGCACCCGATCTCTGTTTGACACGTACAATAGCTCGTTAGAAAGATCTATCCGAGAATTATAACTTTGGGAAGAGCAAAATTAGTCCTTGGACCTATATTGCTCCCAGATTTCCCAAAAAACGTCATTTAGGGCCTCAAAACGGCTTCGGAAGTTCAGGACCTGAAAAACTATTAAAATTAGTAAATTGTGCTACAATTACGGAAACTAAAAAGCTGAAAGAGACAGTTGTGGGGTTCCGAATGGGATAGGTGGGTGGCCACCAACATCCACTTGGATCACTATCTCTGTGCTACCTTCGTTTCTATAGATCCTCCCATTTTCCGTAGTCTGAAACATCAATTTATTCGCATAACCCGTTTTTCACACAATAACATTTTAATCCAAGTGTTCAACGATTTAATGTACTTACCTCGCAGTCCCTTGAGGAAGCATCGTTCCGCCTCGCTGTAGCTGACAGTCGTATCTACCACGAACTCTGTGATAAACCCTCCTATAATTCGATCGAGCCAATGGTCTACAACGTGCACAATCTTATCTTCCAATGCTTCTAGTATGTGCACCAATTCTGGAGTCCACACAATCGGTTTATCGAGCCTACAGCTTCCCTGATTGTCTTCTAGCTTCGCAATCCACTCGTATAATTCAGAGGTGAAGGATGCAAAGAAAATTTCATGGATTTCCGTATATAAGTAGCGTTCCAACCACTATTCCTTTGATACTCACGGATTCCTGTTTTCCTGCGTCGTGAATTCATGAATCTTTCTCTCCAAGCACCCTTCAATTTCTTCCTTCATCAGATTCTAGCGACACAACATCAGACATCCTTCATGCAGATCCTGGTCCTGGAAATGGAACCATTTGTTGGCTTGTTGGGGCCTGACCCAGGTTCAGAAGTGATTTAGCCAAATAAATCCGGTACTACTGACCCTTTCGGCAACAGTCCACAGAGCGCAGACTGAGGTCTCACCTGAAGTAGTATGCGAGGGCAGTAGAACTAGGTTTCCACACCCTAGAGATGTCTGATGTTTTCAAGTGGTCTGCGGTTCGACCCTACACGTACATCGCTATGCTCACTTACCCGTACCTCACAGCCTGAGATGTTGCCTTTGCGCAGCCCTACTTGGGGGCCGAACAATGTTATAACCCAAGGCCTTACTAGTAACCTGATATTAGTTAATTAACCTAGCTTATTTGTATGCTTTCAGTTATACTTAACAAATTTCACAATTCATACAAGTACGCGCAGTAAATAACAGTGTAATTGCAATTCATATCCAACAGATAATAATCCAAGATAGATACAATAATTCAAATAAAACTTCTCTTTATTATTCTCTTCCTTCGGTTACAGACTCTGTTATGCCCTACGCACTCAGCTGTAGGGGTTCGCGCACTTAGTTGCAGACTCTTCTAGGCCTTTGCACACTCAGCTACAGAGCCTCTTCCTACTACTATGACCCAAGACAATTTAGACACTTTCTCTGTGATTTGCTATCTCATACTTCGCTCTTTCTTCCTTCTTAACTATCTTTTACACTTAGAGCTTTGCTCTATTTATATAATCCCATCATCCGCGGACCATGGGTAGGTCGACATTACATTCGAACTTAGGGCAGACAACCCTATGACTCTAACATATACTTCATGCCCACAATTCTCGAAGATTTACAATAATATTACTAAAAACTTGGGCTTTGAGCCCCAAAACATGCTTTGGGGGGATTCCATTCCCAACATTCCATATGCAAGTGCAAGCGGTAGCCTGATGTATGCAATGGTCTATACTAGACCATATATTGCACATGTAGTAGGAGTATTGAGCAGGTTTATGTCAAAACCAGGAAAGGAGCATTGGACAACAATGAAAAGGGTTTTCAGGTATTTGTGTGGCACTAGTGATTATGGTTTTTGTTACCAAGGAAGACCAGGATTGGACAGAGTTTTGGATATCCATGGCTTTGTTGATGCAGACTGGGCTGGAGATCTGGATCAGAGAAGATCTACAAGTGGGTATGTGTTTAACCTATTTGGTGGTGCAGTCAGCTGGATGAGTAAGAAACAATCTGTAGTGGCATTATCAACTACAGAGGCAGAATACATTGCAGCCACTCATGCAAGCAAGGAAGCAGTTTGGTTGTCGAGATTGTGTTCAAGTATGGGGTTAGTACAAGGAGCTATAAGGATATTCTGTGACAGCCAAAGTGTAATTTTCTTGGCAAAGAACCCTGTTTATCACTCAAAGACAAAACACATTGATGTTCAGTATCACTTTTGAGGGATATGATAAAAGACAAAAAGATGGACACTTTGAAGAATATTGCAAATGCATTGACAAAATCTGTGAGCTCTGAGAAGTTCTCTTGGTGTAGAGAAACAATGGGCATTACAGGGCTGGATAAATGACTAAGGTCTCCTATGGCTCCCTGTGGAAAGAAAACAACAAGTGGGAGAATGTTGGGTTGTGTTATATTCTTTCCATGACAAGCCTACGTAGTTAACTGGGGGGATAGAGGGGGGGGCGAAGCCCCCCCTTCATTACGCTGATTGCGCAGCGGGGGGGTCAGAAGGGGGGCGGCAACCCCCCTGTCTGGGGGGTTTGAGGGGAGCGGGTAGCCCCCCTCTACGGGGTTCGGGTTAGCGCCCCGGGAAATTTTTTTTTGGACCTTATATTAGGTTGGGCGGACCTACCTATGTTTTTGTGCATGGTTTTTGCACATGGTTTTGGACGCGATGGTTTTCGGTCCATGGTATTGGATGCTTCAGCATGTATAAATATGTATTGTAACATTTAAAGGAACATAATTAATAATCAAGCTGGTAGCCCTGGTTTTGCGATCCAGGGGAAAATCTCTGTGTATATGTGTTTTATGTGTTATGCTCTCTCATTGTTTATTTTCTGTGTTTTAGAATTTGTATGCAAGTCATTTCTGTACGGGTTTAAGACCTACACTTCGATGGGAGTTGCCCCTATTTTGCTCAACATTATCTCATAAGGAACATAAATTTTTATTTTGAACTTGCTCATTATAAAGTGTTTATAGATTTTTCTCAAATTGTTTCTATTCTGAAATGGGAGTGTTGGTAGCCCACAATTCACACTCATTGGACGAACTAAGAGCCCAAAAAACACTTTGTTTTCCAATCTCATAGCTCTGCCTCTCTACATCTATTTTGAAGAACATATAATGCTTTCCACCCTCCTAAAATTCTCTTCTTTCTGCAGTCCTCCCAATTAAGCTTGTCGTTGAAATCAATCTTGAGGTACTTGTACTCCTTTACTTCTTTAAGATTATTGCCTTTAAAGAAGAACATATGTTGGTTTTGCTTCCTCTTATTAGAAAAAAACTTTATTTTGGTCTTGTTGGTATTGGCTTGCATCCCCATTGCTCTAAAAAAATGCTCAAGGGCATAGAGGTGCATCTGCAATCCATGGGCCAATTTAGTAGTCAACACAAGGTCATAGGCATACAAAAGAAGCCTTATCCCAAACTCCTCCAAACGAACACCATCTTCACCTTACAGATTTAGCCACTCTTCCAATTTGTCAATATATAAACCAAAAAGGGTAGGGGATAAAGGGAAACCTTGCTTGACTCTGATGTCACTTCTAAAGCTTTTCGAAATGCTTGTTGAAATTCTAATTTTGACTTTCACCTCTTCATAGAGCCTATGGATAGCAACTGTATAATGCAAAGGAATTTCAAGTTATTCCATTCTATGCCACAACTTATCTCTAGGGACTATGTCAAATGCCTTTTTGAAGTCAACAAAGCAACAAAATACTTCTTCTTTGTCCCCCAAACATTTTCAATAATGTGTCTCAATGTGATACCATCATCCATCATAGAATGTTTTGGCCTAAAACCTACTTGCCCTTTTGCCCTCTTTTATTTTACTTTTGCCCACTTATTGATATTAAAAGAGGTTTCTTATGCTCATATGCATCTTATATTAAAAGAGTTTTCTTATGTCAATATGTGTCTTATATTAAAATAAATAGGTTTATTAATAATAATAAATATGATGTAAATTATAACTAAGATTTAATGAATTTGGAATAAAATAATTTACAATTTAATTTTTTAGCCTTTTTATGTATAATTTATTTTGTTTAATAATTTTAAATACAATTATCAAACATTTCCTCAAGTTTTAAACTAAAAAAAGAGGTTTGCACCTCAAGAGATTTAATCCCTCAAGGCGCTTGATAGATCTGGGGTTAAGATGGATCCAGTGTAATGTACCTGACCCCTTTGTTTCACATTTAAGGAATGGGGTGATAATTTTAATTTTAATTTTGTTGACAAGTTCGGTGCGGCTTCGAGACCCCAACACACCTTGAAATTACAATTCGGAGTCCCCTCCGGAATCCCGACCTTCCGGTTGGTGTGTCACGACTTTGGGATCCTCTGAACATATCGAAATCTCAAATTGAGCCCCCCCCCCGGAATCCAATCTTACTGTTGATGTGTCACAACTTCCAAACCCTCAAAATGTCTCGAACTCTCAAGTTGAGCCCCATTGTGGAATACGACCTTCTGGTTAACATGTCATGAATCTGGGACCCTCATAACATCTTGAACTCTCAAGTTGAGATTCCCTCCGGAACCTGACCTTCCATTTGACGTGTCACGACTCTGTGGCAATGGCCAGCTCTCCCGCCAATGACCTATCGCTTTGGTGCGGGTCCGACCACCCATCTGTTATCTATCTGGTTACCCCGCCTATTCTAATATTTCTTTTCACAATGGTGCTTCTAGTATCCGAAGATGCCATGTAACCCTCTTTAACATCACCCCCTCTCACATCTACCCACTTTCACTGGCTTACTCGGGGTAAACATGAGATGAGGGGTTACTATGATATGACTCAACCTCCTAGATGACCTTAAGGAAATGGAGTCGACACAACTAGACCTTACTGACTTCCCTCAGGTGCCACAAGACCCCTAGGAGTAACCCAACCCCTCCAGGTGTCCAATCCCTGAGACAACTCACCTTTTCCCTGACCTAGAGCCCCAATCGCTCCCTTGCCAAGGCCTCCATGCGACTATGGGTTCCCAGTCGCTCCCATAGGCCTGCATCAATGCAACTGTGGCCTTTTTCTGCTAGTGTTGTGCCAGCGACTGCGAGAATTAAGGCTATTTTCCAGGGCTAGGGCTTAGCCTCTACCCAAAAAGCTATGAAACTTCCATAACTCATAAAATACATGAAGACAATACTTGTAAACCAAAATTGGAACCAGGACTTGAACTGACCATCCCCAACTGGGACTGACATGTTGAGTGTGGAGCCTGATTATCTTCTGTATTCAAATGTCTCAGTCGGATGTATACCCCAGGAAGACTATACACCTCGGGGGTCCAGGGGGGCTAATCCCCCCGGCTGGGGGGTCCGAGGGCCAGCGGGGGCTCGGGGTTAGCGTCCCTGAAGCTAAAAATGGATGTAAAATTGCCTTGTAAAAGTCTAGTAATTTCTAGTCAATCTGGGCCGTTCATTAGGCGAATGATCTGATGGTAGAAGTTATGTTTAATTTAGGATTTTTTGCCCTAGAAGGCAACCCCTCTGTATATATGAGGGAATTGTATTGTGTCTATGCACATCTATATTCTGAGTGAGGAAGAGAGAGGAGATTGAGAGCGAAGAGGGTGTTACAACGGATCTGCTATAGGTTGTATCTCTTCAGTTTGCTGGATAATATAATAAAGAAGAACTCACTATTTCTTCGTGGATGTAGCCCAAACTAGGTGAACCACGTATATCTGTGTCTCTCTTGTTTTATGTGTTTTCTGTGTTTATATTTCCGCAATATTTTATGTGTTCCATTGCTCTGTAATATATAATTTTCTAACAACTGGTATCAGAGCCGAAGGTCTATTTTGCTAATAAACTCGCAAGAGAAAAGGGTTCCTGGTTTGAGTGGGAGCAATGGCGAAAGATGGTAGGTTTAGGGTCGAAAAATTCAACGGCCAAAACTACCAGTTGTGGAAGATGCAGATGGAAGATTATCTGTATCAGAGAGATCTGTACCTACCATTGAGCGGAAAGATAAAGAAGCCGACGAGTATGACAGACACAAAATGGGATATTCTTGACAGAAAGGCACTTGGAACAATACGGTTGTGCCTAGTAGCGTCGGTAGCGTTTAATATTTCAAAGGAAACGACAACACAGGGTTTAATGTCGGCATTGGCCAAACTGTATGAAAAATCCTTGGCCTCGAATAAGGTATTTCTTATGAAGTGTTTATTTAATATGAAGATGTTAGAAGGTGGATCTGTTGTAGATCATTTAAATGATTTTAATACACTTATAAGTCAGTTAAGTTCTGTAGGGGTAAATTTTGATGATGAAGTTAGGGCTCTATTATTTCTGTGCTCATTGCCAGAAAGTTAGAATGGTTTAGTTATGGCCATTAGTAACTCTGTCTCTGGATCTAGTACTTTAAAGATTGATGATGTTGTTGGTGCAATCCTTAGCGAGGAAATGCGACGGAAAAGCTCTGGTGAGACATCAGGTAATGCTTTGACTGTAGAGACTAGGGAAAGAAAAATGGAAAGAGGAAAGAGCCCAGGATATCACAGTAAGTCAAGAAAAGGTAGATCCAAGTCCAGATCGGGGATAGTGTGTTGTAAATGCGGAAAGAATGGACACCTGAGGAAAGACTGCAAGTCTCGGAAGGGAAAAGAAGGAGATGCGCAGCAAGAAACTAATCATGAAGCGAATGTAACAGGTGATGTGTTGCAAGATGCTTTGATTCTTTCATTAGAAAATATTACTGATGCCTTGGTGATAGATTTAGGGGCCTCATTCCATGCCACACCTGATAAGAAACATTTTCATGATTATGTTCAAGGAGATTTTAGACAGGTCTAATTGGGTGATGATAAACCTTGTAAAATCGTTGGAATGGGTACAGTTTTCATAAAACAGCAGAATGGAAATCAATGGCTATTGAAGGACATAAGACATGTTCCAGATCTGAAGAAAAATCTGATTTCAACAGGGCAGTTGGGAGGTGAAGGTTGCGTAACTACTTTCATAGATAAAACCTGGAAGGTCACTAAAGGATCCATGGTAATAGCGAAAGGAGAAAAGGTTGGTACATTGTATTTATGCAATGGTATTTCTAATTCTGTAAATGCTTTAACCTCTACAGGAGAAGATACGGCATTGTGGCATCATAGGCTCGGGCACATGAGTGAGAAGGGGATGCAGATTCTTCACTCAAGAAATTCGTTGCCAGGTTTGAAGCATGTTGATTTAAAATTCTGTGAAAATTGTGTTTATGGAAAACAGAAGAGATTCAGATTCCTTAGAGTTGGGAAAGAAAAGAAGAACAAAAAATTAGAGCTTGTGCATACAGATGTATGGGACTTGCTCAGGTATCATCTCTTGGTGGCTCTCATTATTATATTACTTTTATTGATGATGCAACCAGAAAAACCTGGATTTATTGTATTCGAAATAAATCTGATGTATTTGATACTTTCAAGAAATGGAAAGCTTTGGTTGAAAATGAGACAAGGAAAAGGTTGAAGTGTCTTAGATGAGATAATGGAGGTGACTATTGCAGCAAAGAGTTTGATAGGTACTGTTCAGAGAATGGAATTTGTAGAGAGAAGACAGTTCCAAGAACACCACAAGAAAATGGTGTGTCAGAAAGGATGAACAAGACAATCATGGAGCGTGCAAGGTGCATGAGATTGCATGCAGGATTGCCTTTACAATTTTGGGCACATGCTGTAGATACTGCTGTTTATCTAATAAACATAGGGCCTTCAAGTTCCTTAGATGGTGGTATTCCAAAGGAGGCATGGACAGGTAAAAAGGTAAACTACTCATTTTTAAGGACTTTTGGTTGTGAAGCCTTTTTCCACATTAACAATGAAAATAGAACAAAGCTTGAGGCAAAATCAAAGAAATGTACCTTTATTAGATATGGTGTTAATGATTTTGGTTATCGCTTATATGATTATGAAAATTACAAAATCATTAGGAGCAGAGGTTTAATATTCAATGAAAAGGTCTTGTATAAGAATCAGTTGCAGGAAAAGAAACAGGAAAAAGAAAACAGAGAATACACAGTGCTTGACGATATCACAGGAAAAGTGATGGTGCCTGAAAATCATATTGATCAATAGCTAGAAAAACAACCAAAACAACAACAAGCACCTCAAACACCTGAAAGTGGTGTTAGAAGATCTACCAGGATAAGTAGACCCCCTGAACGATACTCTCCTTCATTATATTATGTATTTTTGACTGATTCTGGTGAACTAGAATGTTATGAAGAAGCAGTGCAGGTAGAAACCAAGAAGAAGTGGGAGCAAGCCATGAAAGAAGAGATGGACTCCTTAGCACATAACTAGACTTGGGACTTAGTCAGGTTGCCTGTAGGTAAAACGACATTGCAGAATAAATGGGTTTACAGGCTGAAGGAAGAAGATGGAGGTAGAAAAAGGTATAAAGCTAGACTTGTGGTGAAAGGGTTTGCACAGAAAAAGGGTATAGACTTTGATGAGATATTTTCTCCTGTTGTTAAAATGACTTCAATCAGAACTATTTTAAGTCTAGTAGCAGTTGAAGATTTGCATCTTGAGTAGTTAGATGTAAAGACAACCTTTCTCCATGGGGATTTGGAGGAAGAGATATATATGCAGCAGCTACAAGGATATGAGGTAAAAGGGAAGGAGAAACTAGTGTGCAGGTTGAAGAAGAGCTTGTATGGCTTAAAACAGGCTCCAAGACAGTGGTATCTAAAATTTGACAGGTTTATGTCTGAACAAGGTTATACTAGATGTCACTCTGATCATTGTGTTTATCTCAAAAGGCAAAATGATGGCAGCTATATTATATTGTTATTGTATGTAGATGATATGCTTGTTGCAGGTTCTAACATGCAGGAAATAAATGTGCTCAAAAGGAAATTGTCAAACTCATTTGCAATGAAGGATTTGGGTGCTGCAAAACAAATCCTTGGTATGAGAATAACTAGAGACAGGAAGAATCGCAAATTAACATTGTCTCAAAGTGAGTACATAGAAAAGGTGTTGAAAAGGTTTAATATGAAGAATGCAAAACCAATTAGTATACCTTTGGCTAGCCATTTCAAATTAAGTAAGGAGGCGTGTCCCAAGACTCAGGAAGAAATAACTCATATGTCTAAAGTTCCATATGCATCAGCAGTTGGAAGCTTAATGTATGCAATGGTCTGCACAAGGCCTGATATTGCACATGCAGTGGGAGTTGAAAGCAGGTACATGAACAATCCAGGAAAAGAACATTGGATGGCAGTGAAGTGGATTCTCAGGTATTTGAGAGGTACCACAAATCAAGCATTATGCTTTGGTGGTTCAAACATTGCTTTACAGGGATATGTTGATGCAGATATGGCAGATGACAGAGATAATAGGAGGAGCACTACAGGATATGTATTTACTGTAGGTGGAACAACTGTCAGTTGGGTTTCAAAAATCCAAAGTGTTGTTGTACTTTCGACAACAAAACCAGAGTATGTTGCTGCTACAGAGGCTAGTAAAGAAATGATTTGGTTACAAAGGTTTCAGGATGAATTAGGTAAGCAGCAGGAGTTGGGAAGGTTATACAATGACAGCCAGAGTGCCATACATCTTGCAAAGAACTCTGCATTTCATTCCAAGACTAAACATATACAACTGAAGTACCATTTCATACGGTCATCATTGCAAGATGGACAGTTGAAGCTGGAAAAGATACACACTAGCGAGAATCATGCAGATATGCTAACAAAAGTTGTAACTAGGGAGAAACTTAGAATCTGCTCAGTTTCAATTGGTCTTCAAGTATGATGAAGAAGATGAGAAACAGCCAGGTCCATAGTGGAGTCATTGTCTAGCAAATGAAGCAGCAGTGGAGTTGCTATAATCAGTCTCCAAGTAGGAGATTGTTGGGTGTGGAGCCTGATTATCTTTTGTATTCAAATGTCTCAGCCGGATGTATACCCCAGGAAGATTGTACACCCCTCCACGCGGGGGGGTGCGGGGGGGGACTTGTCCCCCCCGCGGGGGTCCGGGGGCCAGCAGTCCCCCGGCGGGGGTTCGGGGGCAGCGCCCCCGAAGCTAAAAATAGATGTAAAATTGCCTTGTAAAAATCTAGTAATTTCTAGTCAATCTGGGCCGTTCATTAGGCAGATGATCTGACGGTAGAAGTTATGTTTAATTTAGGGTTTTTTGCCCTATAAGGCAACCCCTCTGTATATATGAGGGAATTGTATTGCGTCTATGCACATCTGTATTCTGAGTGAGGAAGAGAGAGGAGATTGAGAGCGAAGAGGGTGTTACAGCGGATCTGTTGTAGGTTGTATCTCTTCAGTTTGCTGGATAATATAATAAAGAAGGACTAGCTGTTTCTCCGTGGATGTAGCCCAAACTGGGTGAACCACGTATATCTGTGTCTCTCTTGTTTTATGTGTTTTCTGTGTTTATGTTTCTATAATATTTTATGTGTTCCATTGTTCTTTAATATATAATTTTCTAACATGACATTCTGTCAAACAATTGGTAGATATTGATGAGCCTCGGTATTGCAACAAGAATGTTGCAACTCACAAGGCTATTGACTTTAAATTATCAACCTGGGGTTCATACAAACTTAAGAGGTATCGACACTATATGTGTAGCATACAATGTGTCCTTCCTTTGCTGTCATGATGTAATGGAGTGCATGTACTGAAATCACACCCTAAACTAATTGCAAAAATGAACTGAAATGGAAACCCTAACCTATTGCAAGAAATAAAGTTCAAGGACAGAAACATATTCTAATTGCATAAAGATTGTGAACTAAATGTAAAAGAAACCTAACTTAACCCTATTTATCACATGTGATGATTTAAACTAATTGAGCATGGAATATGATCTAGAGAGTGCTAACTGTTGTGTGCATGAATAAATATAAAATAACTTTTTCCTTTTTATCTTTTTACTTGAAAAATGTAAATGCTAATCTTGCTTAGTTCTTTGGTAGGGGAGACAGGTGTGGAGGAAAAGGAGTACAATGGTTCAGATGGCTTGGAGGGCAAGTAGGGGCCTAATCCTAGCTTCTAGTGATGATTTTTCTCAATTCGGGCTCAAAACAGGCCACTACAGGTTTTCCTACATGATGTCTACAGTCAATACTAGTTCTTACAGGATGTCTACAGGATCCCCTGTTTTATTACAAAAAGCAGGCCGAAAGCTTAGGAAGTGGTCTAGAAGGTGGAATAGAGCTTGGAAAATGTGTATAATGGAAGAATAAGGCATGGAGGTGGTGGACACTACCTCGAACTCAAGCAAGGGCTTCAGGATGGGTAGATTTGCTCAATGGAAATGGCAATTTTTGCTTTGGCGACATGGGTGGATGAGGTGAACGAAATGAGGTCTCCTTGCAATGTAGAAGCTCCTGCAAAAACACACATTATTGTCTACATCTATCCACAAATTCATCTATACATGGGAAAGATTTATTAAATAACGGAAAATTACTTAGTCTAAAAATCAGAAATTCGAGAACTAGTGAGCTAGTAAATCTATCAAATGCCTAACCTAATCAAGTGCAAATGCAATGGAGTAAATTTCGTTATTAAACAAAATGTTTTTGTGATCTAATGCAAGTGGAATCAACTCGATTGAAGCTTGTTAGCATGCTCTAAAAAATAGCAGAAATTTACTATTCTTTGCTAAAAAGGAGTTCCAGAAATCTAGTTTTGGGAATAAGAAGACTAATCCAAGTAGCTCAATGATTACTATGACCTTCCAAAGATTTTCCAATGATGAAATGATGCTTGTGAACCTACAAAATAACTTACATTAACCATTTGAACCGATCCTACAACAAGAAATCATTAATACTAAATGCAGAAATGGAAAGAAATAAGAACAAGAGATGCATGTGAATAAGAAGTGAAAAGAAGGAAATAAAATGATACAAAAGGGCTCTGAGGCTCTTGGGATGCCAAGCCCAAAGAAACTTAATTACATCCCTGCAAGAAAATACAATGGAGCTGCAAAAATACGAGTTCTCTCCACAAGAAGACTAATAAAAATCTATCCCTAGAGGTAAATTCAATTTGGTACTTATACAAAATGATTAGGAATAATTACCCATGAAAGGAGGAAGCTTTCCCCACCGAAATCCCATGATTAGTGGATCTGGTTCCCAATACTAGGAATCTGCATTAAATGGCAGGGAACACATTCCTAGATTTTCTCAACCATTGGAGTTCCACAATCTGTGCCATAATTCCATAATATCTTGTTGATTTATTATTTAATATTGATCCTCCTGTAGTAGGGAGCAAGTCCCTAAATTATCTCCTCCTCCAAATCTCCATAATCTGCCCAATATTCTCATAATATTCCACAAAAAAAAATAATATTAGGCACAGATATGCAACTATTCATAAGCTTTCCTAATGAATATATTAAAGTTAAAAATACATTTCTAATGCAAAAAGAGAGGTTTAATGTGCTGAAGGATAGCCAGATGGACCTTAATTTATGTTTAATTCAGAGACATGGGCCTTAATTTATGTCTAATTTAGAGGCCCATCATACCCCCCCGCTGAAAGTGTTGCTCATCCTCTAAGCAACTTAGTGGCCTCAATGTGCCTCATTCATGGCCCTGGTGGCCTCTATCTTGTGCATTAAGAATCTTGGTTGTAAGTTCTGCAAGGACAAGCCCAAAAACATATTTGTGCAAAGAAAAATCATTGTTTCTTGAGACCATTATCTTGCCTTCTTCTTTTCTTTTGTGGCCTAGATGATTGCCTAATGGCCTTGGAATTTTTTGTTTTGATTAGGTCTCTCTTAGGCACTGCATTTTTCGTTTTGTTTTTTAGCAAAATTTGTTCATTTCTTCCTTCTTGTAGCAACATTTTGCCTTCCTGTAGCAGTCATTCTTTCTTCCTTTAGCGTCTTCTAATTGTATGGGAGTGATGAGAAATGATGTAGGTTTGTGAATATGGAGAGGATGCTTTGTTTCTTTTTGTTTTCAAGAAATTTTTAGGGTGAGACAGAGTGTAGGATTTGTTCTTGAAATTATGAAATGGGATGGATAGATAGTGAATATGAAGTGGATGGAAGGCTTGGAGTGTTGTGGTGACTTGGTCTTTGCAAAAATTTCTTCTTTTAACTGTTGTCGTCATTCCTTGAAATCATCACCCTTCATAATTTGACTTTTCAACATTGCATGAGTGAAGGAGTGAGCTGCAATTAACTAGTTGAGGGCGGCTGAGACTGCTGCCACATCCTTAGCTTATAAACCTCATCTCTCATGCATTGACAACAAATTTCTAACTATAATATGCTCAAGAGAAGAGGTCAAGAATATTGCATAGATGTACCTGCCTGATTGTTGTTGGAGAGACATGCATGCTGCTTGGAGTTGATCTTGTTGTGCTGCTCATGACTCAGGTACATCTTCTTGACTGCCTTTTTTTTTGTTGATCTTATTTTGCTGATGGGTTGTCTTCTTGTTGATGTGAAGGTGTTTGGAGACCTATATCAACCTTCCCTAAAGAATACCTGACCTTTTTACCCATTTCTCCATCATATTGCCTCTTGTAGCTTCTTCTCAGCCTTCTTGTAGAGATCGTGTAGTAATTCAGAACTTCTTGTAGATATCTTGTAGTAATTCAGGACAACGTCTTGTAGCAGACTTGTTTTGTCCATATCTCCCAAATGGTAGAATGGATTGGCCTAAAACATTCTAAGCATGTTGCCATCATCATTATGCACCTCCCCATAAAAAACTCTTGGCCAATGGATACACGAATCTCAAGAAAAACTAAAAATGGCTGAAGGTGATGGAGGCCAGTTTCTTGGAAACCGTGCACTAGAATTTGTTGAAATTGCTTGGGCATGTTACCATCATCCATATGCATCGCCCCATGAAACAACTTTTTAAATGGATGCATGGTGATGGAGGTTGATTTCTTGGAAATCGTGTACTAGAATTTGCTGAAATTGCTTGAGCATGTTACCATTATCCTTATGTATCTCCCCCTGAAACATCTTGGAAAATGGATGCATGGTTTGCAAGATATGACAAAAATAGTTTTTTGCTCTATGTATTTATGTTTCTTGTAGTAAAACAAAGCCTTCTTGTAGTATTTTTGGATAGTAAGGAAAATGAGTGGTAGAAGCTTGGGAATGATGAGTGGATGGTGGAAATAGATGAGGGTGATGGATTGACATGGCCTTGGTCCTATTGGAGCATTTGAGCAAAGGAGGATAAAGTCAAAATATGACTACTTTTGACTAGGTTTGACCTAATTTTTTC
Organism: Pinus tabuliformis; assembly: GCA_031772625.1. Lineage (NCBI taxonomy): Eukaryota > Viridiplantae > Streptophyta > Pinopsida > Pinales > Pinaceae > Pinus > Pinus tabuliformis. The sequence goes on along the minus strand of CM062820.1, from coordinate 1,405,322,777 downwards.
TTTTCTTTGGTGCCAACTTGTTTTTGTTGTTTGCAGATGTTAGAGAGCACCTACATTCATCAAAGAGATACATGGAGCAAATATTTATTATTTGTTTTCTTTGCATTTTTTCTAGGCCTACTAGCCACCTCAATGAGGTTTTCAACTAGTAGGTCTCCTTAGGCGCCTCAAAGGAGGTTTTCACCTAGGATCTTTTTTTTCTTTTCTTTTTTCAACCGATTGACTGCCTCATGGAGGTTTTCAATAACCAAGCCAATCTTAGGTGCCTCAAATGAGGTTTTCACCTAAGATTTTACTTTTTTCTCCTTTTTTTTTTCAACCTTACTCTACTTGAAAAACAAAATCACTTCCAAGTATAAGAATACTTCCAATGGAGCCATGTGCACATCAAGATGACAGAAAAACTGATGTGTAGGCTTGAAATGTATGTTTTGACATGTACCTGAATTTGAGTGATCAAATGCTTTGACTTTGATGATATCAAGCACAATTGAAGAAGAGAGTATTATTGCAACTTAGTGATTGTTTGGAACCATATTTCAATATAGTTGTGATGTCCCTGGTCCACTTGCTGATTTGGATCATTCTTCATGTCTTCTTCTACCATGACCTTCAAATCTTCCTCTTTTTGTTGATTCTTCTCTTGAACACATGGAGGATTTGATGGTAACCATGAGGGAGCTTTCCCAATCTCTGATTTTTATGTCTTCTCTTCATCAAGTGCAGCCCATGGTTCTTTGATCTTCTCTTTTGAATCTTCTTTTTCTGCATGTTGTCCTTCAATGGAATCAAGAGAATCATTTTTTTGTAATATTCGTCCTGAGCTGAGATGAATATCATTGAGATCAAGAGGATATATTTGGAAGTGTTGTATCTCAGCATTGTAAGTGGGTTGATCTACTTCAATGTGTGAGTTTGGAAATGGTGGTACAGGTAGTTGAGCGGGAGTGTATATTTGAGATGTACGTGGTTGTGGTGGAGGTCAATGGTAGGGATAACATGGAGTTGGGTATGGAGGATATTGAGGAAAATATTGAGGACATTGTGGATGGCTCCCATAAGTTCCTTGCCAACCTTGTTGCCGAGATTGGTTTTGGGGTTGAGATGGTCAATGTTACCAAGGAAAGGGTGTGTTCCAATTACTTTGAGGTGGATGTGCATAAGCTTGAAATTGTGAAATAGGCTCTTGCATCATATAAGGCCGAATAGGATGCCATGGTCCTCTTGGAGCTACATAACATAGTTACATTGGCAATCGAATTGCTCCATTGTCCTCTTGGTAAACTTCCTTCAACCTTGGTAATGAGGGGCAATATTTGACATCATGTGATTATGCAACACAAATATCAACATCTTATTTTTGCTCATTTTGTATTCTTAACATTTCTACTTGCTTGGTTAGATTGCTAAGAATTTATATTTTAAAGTCATCAAACAAATTTCGAAGTTTAGCTTGACTTACCGATCTTGATGCTGATTTACTTACTCTTACCCTTCCTCTTCATATGTGTTTGCATGTTTCACAAATTTGTTCAAATGATAATTGGTATACATCACCTCTACTCATGAGATCAAGAATATCAATCCACTCATCCCTAATTGTTCTAAGTAAGAGGGTTCTTAGTGTGCCAGATCCTAAATGATGTATTTTTGCCCTCTTAACATTATACATGAACCTCTCTATTACATCCTCAAGGCTCTCATCTTCTCTTTGAATCATTTTAAATATTTCTTCCTTAAGATCAGGATCTTTATATTTTTCTAGAAATATGTTTTGCATATCATTCCATGATCTTATTGAATTAGTCCTTAAACTCATGAACCATTTAAGAGCTCTATCCTTCAATGTTGTTGGAAACAATCTCAGTTTTTTAGCGTTTAATAAGTAAACATAAGATCTACAAAGGATTTCAAATTCAAAGAGAAAGGTGTCCGGATCCTCTCACCTTAGACCATGAAATTTTGGAAGAAAAAATGGAGGGATGTTCTTCATGTGCACATTAGCATCACTATCTTGAATGGGAAATCCAAGAGGATCTTCCTCATTGTCATCATCTCCATCCATTTCTTCTACATTATTTTCCATATCTTTTTCTTGTACCTACAAAATTGGATGGTGATGTGGCTCTTACTGCACCACGTGATCAAATGGGGGGTGGTGGTGGGTTGGTGTTAGAGAAATATTGTTTTTGTTTTTATGATTGAATGAAAACTATAATGCAATGTAGTTTTCTACTTTTGAAATTAAATATTACCAATGCAAATATTTTTTGTTTTTTTGCACAAATTAAAAAAAAATGAATCAACTAGGAAAGAAAATAATGCATACTTTGACACCTTCCCGGCAATGACGCCAAAAAGTGATGAGCCTCAGTATTGCAACAAGAATGCTGCAACTCCCAATTCTACCGACTTTAAATTATCAACCCGAGGTTCGTACAAACTTAAGAGGCATCGACACTATATGTGCATCATACAATGTGTCCTTCCTTTGTTGTCATGATGTAATGGAGTGCATGTACTAAAATCACACCCTAAACTAATTGTAGAAAATGAATTGAAATGGAAACCCTAACCTATTGCAAGAAATAAAGTACAAGGAAAGAAACATATTCTAATTGCATAAAGATCATGAACTAAATGTAAAATAAACCTAACTTAACCCTATTTATCACATGTGATGATTTAAATTAACTGAGCATGGAATCTGATCTAGAGAGTGCTAACTACTGTGTGCTTGAATAAATATAAAATAACTTTTTTATTTTTATCTTTTTACTTGAAAAATGTAAATACTAATCTTGCTTACTTCTTTGGCAGGGGAGACAGGTGTGGAGGAAAATGAGTACAATGGTTCAGATGGCTTGGAGGGCAAGTAGGGGCCTAATCCTAGCTTCTAGTGATGATTTTTCTCAATTTGAGCTCAAAACAGGCCACTACAGGTTTTCCTACATGATGTCTATAAGAAGTACTAATTCTTACAGGATGTCTATAGGATCCCCTGTTTTATTACAAAAAGCAGGCCGAAAGCTTAGGAAGTGGTCTACAAGGTGGAATGGGGCTTGGAAAATGTGGATAATGGAAAAATAAGGCATGGAGGTGGTGGACACTACCCTGAACTCAAGCAAGGGCTTCAAGATGGGTAGATTTGCTCAATGGAAATGGCAATTTTTGCTTTGGCGACATGGGTGGATGAGGTGAACAAGATGAGTTCTCCCTACAATGTAGAATCTCTTGCAACAACACACATTATTGTCTACATCTATCCACAAATTCATCTATACATGGGAAAGATTTATTAAATAACGAAAAATTACTTAGTGTAAAAATCAGAAATTCAATCGCAAATTGGTAGGCTCTGACCTAGATGCTCCTCCTTGATTCTGCTGCCTCTTGCAGCTTCCCCGCCTGGCAGCCTCCTGCTGTTAGGCCTTTCTAGATTGATTCTCGGTCCTCCCGCTGCTCCTCGTCATATTGGGCTTTGCCCCCGTTCTTCCCTTGGCAACCCCTTGCTGCAAGGCCTCTCCTCCTTTCGCCCCTCATGGAAGGGAGCAATTCTTCCCCTCTGCATGGCTCTAAGGATCAAGCAACAACCTTTGCTTCACTAATCTCAGAGAATGGAGCTCCAAAAATCAAGCCAACTGCAAGTAAATTTGTCAAAAAATTGGCAGACATTCCAGAGATCTCTTTACCTCCAAGTCTCCCCAGGAAAGCTGCTATTTCCTTATCTGAAAGAGGACTGGTTGGACAATTCACAGGACTGTGGCCCTCCCCCAGAGCGGTCCAAAAGTGGGTGGAGAGAAACTGGAGCGCCAATATTCAAGGGAAAATAGCAATCAGATTTTGTGGAAGGGGATATTACACGTTCCTATTCGAAACCAAAGAAGATCAGAACCTAATATTCAGAAACGAACCATACTTTATGGATTCAAGAGGCCTGTATTTGAACAGATGGTCTCCAGATTTCGACCCCGAGATGGATGTTCCAAGTGCTGTGCCAGTCTGGGTCAGATTGCCTCACCTCCCCCTTCATTGTTGGGGTGATGAATCGGTCAAAGCAATCGGAAATGCAGTTGGCAAATACATTGATAGATGCGAACCAAAAGATAATATGCATGCATGCGCCAGAATCTGCGTGGAAGTGGATTTGGGGAAAGGTCTTCCGAAGGCAATAAAGATCAAGGTGGACCAGTGGACTCACATTCAGCAGCTGGACTACGAGCAAATCCCGTTCAAATGCAAGGTATGTCATGAATACGGTCATTTTGCAAATAGATGTAGCAAACTAAAAGAAGTTGAGACCGCCGAGAATGTAGAAGCACATGAAGACATTTGGGAACAAGTAAAAAGGAAGAAAACCAACAATAAAAAACCTACCCCAAACCCTACGCAGCCCCATGAAAACATTGCTGCAATTTCCACCCCTCCCCCAAACAAGGCTCAGCCAGTACCCTCGACATCTAACCCATTTGAACTCTTGGAAGAAGAACCATCATCCCCACACTCTCCTACTCAAGACAAAACTTTAGCCATCATCAATTCCCCCATCCAGAACTTCCCATCCCCTCCACCCACCATAGATCGAATCCTCACAAGAAATAAAGTCAAAGAATCCAACAACACTTCGGAGCAGCCAAAAAAAGCAGGAAGGAAATCTAACAAAGAGATTAGAGATGAGGCAGCAACAAAAGAAATGGCTATTGGCACCCAACAACCAATGGACTCTTTCCTGGCTAAACAAAAAGGAAGCGGGGAAAAGCAGAAGGAGAAGGTCGGAGCTCATCATAAATCAAGTAAATAATGATTCTGGTCTCTTGGAACAACAGGGGTTTGGGCTCCACCCTCAAAATCAACACAGCTCGAGACTTAATAAAGTAAGAGCAGCCAGACATTCTCATGATCCAAGAGACCAAAGTGACTAGTCAAGATTTTCAAAAATTAATGAAGAAGCAAAAAAGTTTTGAAGGAACAACCACAAACTCCATTGGAGCCTCAGGAGGTATTGGCACGTTATGGAACAAATGGAAGTGGGAACTCATCAATCAAAAACTCAACAATTGGTGGGTCAGGACAGACCTTAAAAACAAAAGCACAAATGAAGAGTATACCTTTTTAAACATTTACTCTCCAAATCACTACAGAGACAAAGCACTATGCTGGGAATCAGTAAAAGAAGAAGCACAAGAATGCCAAAGAAACAAGTTAGTTATAGGAGGTGATCTAAACTTGATTCGAAACATAGAAGAAAAGTTGGGAGGAAATTACTTCAATGATCCTTCTAGAGCAGCCTTGGAAGACATCATAGAAGCCCACAAACTTCTAGACATACCTCCAAGTAATGGGAAATTCACTTGGAGCAATAAAAGAGCTGGAACTCAAAACATTAAAGAAAGACTTGATAGGATTCTGATCCAAGAGAGTATAGCAGCAGGATTCCCATCTATCAAGAGCAAGATAGTACATGCTTCAGCCTCTGACCACAAGCCTGTGGTTCTGATTTTGGACAGGTTGGAGAACTATGGGCCGATCCCTTTTAAATATAACAAAAACTGGGACAACAAGGAAGAGTTCAGCAAGATTATAAAGGAAAGCTGGGAAATAGATGTCATAGGCTCCCCCCACTATGTTTGGGAATCCAAACTAAAAAATTTAAGAGCAAAAATAAAAGTCTGGGCAAGAGAGAATGCTCTTAAAGAGAAAAACAAAAAAGTTGAGCTGCAAAAGAATCTGGAAAAATGGAGCAAGGAAAATGAAAATCAGCAAGTAACGGAGCAAGAACATGCCCATGAAAAAGAAATATTTATGGAACTCTACAAGCAAAATAGACAAGAGGAGGAGGAATTGAGGCAAAAGTCCAGATGTCTCTAGCTAAAAGCGGGGGATAAAAATACCTCCTTTTTTCACAATAACCTCAAGTTAAGAAGAGTGGGCAGCCAAATTGACAAGATCCAAGTTGAAGGGAAGGAAATAAAGGAGAGGGAGGAAATTAAAGAAGCAGCCCACAGCTATTACAAAACCCTCCTAACAGTAGGAGATCAGCAAGTGGACAGTGCTGAATTCCTTCAGCAAGTCAACAACAAAATCAACGATCAACAAAACAGTGAACTTGAGAAGGAGGTGACAGAGGGGGAATAAGAGAGGCAACTTGGAGCATGCACCCAGATAAAGCACCTAGGCTAAATGGTTTCACCATCGCTTTCTACAAGACCCATTAGGACATAAAAAAAAAAGATTTTGTTAGAATGGTAAAAAATGTTTTCAAATAAAACAAAATGGGAGAAAACACCAAAGCCTCACATTTGGCTCTCATCCCCAAGGAGCCAAATCCTCTCTCTTTTGATAGATTCAGGCCCATTTCTCTATGTAACGCCTCCTATAAAATAATTACAAAATTTTTGGCAAATAGACTGAAAAAGATTCTGCCAGTCTCATCTCTGAAAACCAAGGCGGTTTTGTTCCCAAACGACAGATAACGGACAATGTAATTCTTGTTTAGGAAGCCATCCATAGTAGTATCCAAAGAAATGAAAAAGGCATGGTCATTAAGTTGGATATGGCCAATGCCTTTGATAGAGTTAACCATCATTACCTAGTGGCAGTTCTTCAAAAGTTTGGAATCTCTATCAAGTTCATCAACATTATTATGGAATGCATCTCAAACCCATGGACCACCCCATTGATCAACAGGAGGCCTAGTCATTACTTTCGCAACACTAGAGGTCTGAGACAAGGATGCCCACTCTCTCCTTTCCTCTACATCCTTATGGCGGAAACTTTAAGTATTCAGCTTGAAATTCAAAGGAATAAAAGGGAAATAACTGGCATTAGTATAGCCCGAGGGGTTAAAGAAATCAATCACTCGCTTTTTGCGGATGATACTCTTCTCATTGGAGGAGCCTCTAGTATTATTGCTAGGAGGTTCAAGAAAGTCTTAGATGCCTTTCTTGCTGTCTTAGGAGGGCTGCTTAATAACAAAAAATGCAGAATTTATACCTGGAATGTTTCAAAAAATATAATGCAAAGGATTTCCCAAATCATGGACATTCCGGTTCAGCGGAAATGGGGACACTTCACTTATCTTGGGTTACCACTGGCTAAGGAAGGGGTCAAGACAGAGGTTTGGAACAAACAAATAGAAAAGATGAGAGGGAAACTTCAAAGTTGGGGGATGATGTGGTTAAAACTAGCAGGTAGAACTATTCTCATCAAAGCTCTCCTCTCAACCTTGCCTATCTATCAGTATGCCATAATTTTGGCCCCCGCCAGCATTCATAAGCAAATGGAGTTAATCATGAGAGGCTTCCTTTGGCAAGGAGGGAAACAAGACACCAAAAAATTGGGATCAAGTGACCCTCCCCTTTGAAAAAGGAGGAATCTCCATTAGGATCCCGAGCTCGACAAATAAGGCTCTAGGCATCAAGCTTGTTTGGTGAATGTTAAATGAGAAAGACAATTGGTGGGTTGAGGCTCTGTTAAAAAAATATCTCAATGGCCAGCATTCAAAGATCCTCACTGAAATGATCTCAGATCGACCATGCACTCAAGTGTGGAAACTTATAAAAAAAGTCATTCCACAAATCAAAGATCATATTTCGAAGAGTCCGGGGAATGGGAAAGATACTGCCATGTGGACTGATAGAATCATGGGATCTGCTCCCTTGAATCAAAGCCAACACTTTAGAACTTTGAAAGATTGGATGGTCAACAAAGGCATAACCTCTCTCTATGACATCTCAGACTGGGAGCAAAACAGTTGGATTGCCTGGAGAGAGTTGCCCCTCCCAAACAGATTGAAAAAACAGTGGGATGACATGAAGATTACTCTGGCTGGTGCTGCCCCTATAAACAAAAGGACCCAAGATAGTTATGTTTGGGAACCTAGTGGAGGAAAGTTCACAGTGAAATCTGGCTATAATTTCCTTCAAACCCACAACAATCTAGAGAACTAGAGTCTCTGGTCTGCTGTTTGGAAGAACGAGTGCCTCCCAAAAATCAAATTTTTTGCTTGGACTCTCCTGAAAGGTAAGATCCTCACTGTGGAAAATCTTAGGAAAAAAGGTATTCAAGGGCCTTCCATGTGCGTTTTATGCCAGAAGGATGAAGAAAGCAGTCAACATCTCTTCTTAAATTGTGCCATGGCAAGGCATTGCTGGAATCAAATTACAAGTCCTTTGGAGATGACCAGTGACTTCTTCGACCAGCTCACAACTCTAAATAAGAATTGGGAGCAAAGCTATCCATACACAAAGCAAAACAAATCTGCCATTATCCGTATCTGGAAGTGTCTCCCCTTTGTTCTCTGCTGGCAAATTTGGCTTGCAAGGAACAATTGCATCTTCAAAGGTCAAAATCCAAACCCAGGTCTCATTCTTGCCAAAACTTGGGGGCTAGTTGCAGAGATGATTAGCGCCAATGCTGTGTTTAGTGTGGACCAAAATAATTGGCAGCATGAAGAAAAGGTGTGGTATAACAAAATCCCATTGGTGTGCTCAGTGAGGAATCAATTTTCAGCAAAGACTGGTGGAAGAGCTAGAGGCTGGAAGCTCAGGGGAAATGAAAAGGAAATTGAAAACTGGATCAAAAATCAAAACAAATACACTCTCCGCTTTGATGGCGCTTCAAAAAATAATCCTGGCAGAGCAGGAGCTGGTGGGGTAATTCATGATCAGAAAGGAGAAGTCATCTCCTCCTACGAATGGGGGCTTGGTAACATGTCAAACAACAAAGCGGAGGCTTATAGTCTGTTACTAGGCTCCTGCATCCTCAACAAACTCCAGGTCAAAGACCCCATTGTAATTGGCGACTCAGCAATAATCATTGCTGCTATGGAAACTGGTGGAGAATTCAAAAACTAGGCTCTAAACAGAATCAAACAAAGAATATTAGACAACACCAAACCTCTGGGAAATATCAACTATAAGCACGTTTTAAGAGTTAACAATCAAGAAGCCGATTTGCTTGCCAACAAGGCAGTGAATAGGAGGGTCGGGCTTGTAAAAGAAAATCAAGACATATATGAAAAAGCTATCCCTTGATTTTCCTTTTCCTTTGGACGGGATTAAGTTTCATTGTACAGTCAATCAAATTAAACAAATGGTGACAACATCTCAAATGCATAAGCAACAAGCTAATGCCCAACACATGTCTGACAATAAAATCTCAGCTCATCCTCCTAGAGAAGAGTGGAGAATCCTTAGTAGGAAGAATGATATGCATAGGTTCTCAGATTGGAGGAAAATCTGTCCTAGGGATCAGCATAAGTTTTGTTTTAGTCAAATCAATAGCAGAGGTGCCCTCACTGGTCAGCGGTGCAATGATGTTTTTGGTAGGAACACTCTTGAGAATAGTGATCAGAGGCACGAGAAGAGTGTGAACAAACAAGTTTATAAGCAGCACTGGGTCAGCAGGATTCATCAGCGGAAAAGTTTTGTTGTTACTAAGGCAAGAGATCTCTCAAAGCGCACAAATTCTCAATTTCCAGAGTTTGGTGTGGATAGATTCGCTTGCAGCATCTTCAACTGGCAGGTTTCGAAAGGAGGTAAAAGCAAGGTTCTTTATGTTAATGATAATTTATCTAACAACATTCTCTCTCTCGAGCTTGTTTGCAGCTGCCTCATCGTGACAAGTTCACTCTCTGAGGACCTCGCACTCCTCATTCTTTGGCAGTCCCCACGCCCTTCAGTTTGGCCTCCATTCATAGCTCTGGTTTCTCTTCCCCGCTCCCAGCAGTCTGCTTCTCAACGTCTTCTCTTCATGGACCCGGTTAGAATCCTCGCTCCCCTTAATCTCTCTGTTAGCGAATTGCTCCAAAAGATCAGGGCCTCTTCTCTGCCATGTCACTACCCGAACTTCATTGCCCTCTTCAGCTTCTTTCCCTGTGGGAGTAATAGTCTCTGTCTATGCCTGTTCTCCCCTCAGAAGCAACCCAGCTTTCATTCCATCATCAGCAAGAGATTACAGTTTAGCTGGCAGTTCAAAAAGATCTTTGCTAGAAGGAAAAACAAAGCTAATAGAAAAAGTCAACCAGATCATCCTAACAACAAGAACAGAGACATTAAGCAAACAGAGACATCCAGGCTTGCCAAAATGTCTTGCAATCCTCTGGAAAAGGTTGAGAAAAATGACAACTGTGCCCTGTGTCATGCCAATAGGTTTATGATCGGCCTATTCATCTAGAATCTCAAAGATCTCCACACAGAAATGAAGAGTGTTAATAATTACAAACAAACAGAGATTGACAAACAAAGAGATGAGATAGAGGCTTTGAAAGACAAGTGTAAACATCTCGAGGACGCTGTGGAATACATAAACTCTCTGAACCAAAGTGAGCAGGGGGGAACTTCCTCCCGTTACAGCAAAAAGAAGGGTCACTACCCAGAGGAATCAGTAAATCAGTTTTGGTGAACAGTTTGCCTCTCTTTCTTCTATGTATTGCACCTTCTGTTTCCTTCTTGGCCAGTATGTTCGTCAATATAAGTATCTTTTTTCCAGTTTGCTAGAAACAAAGGCTATTATGTCGAGGTAGGGACTGTGTTCCCATTTTTGCACCTCCATAATAGACCTTCTGTCTCCAAAATGTATAAGGACCTAGTTCTCTTCCTTTTTATAATATAAAAGTACCCAACCTTGTTAAAAAAAAAATCAGAAATTCGAGAACTAGTTAGCTAGTAAATATATCAAATGCCTAACCTAATCAAGTGAAAATGAAATGGGGTGAATTTTGTTATTAAATAGAATGTTTTTGTGATCTAATGCAAGTGGAACCAACTCGATTGAAGCTCGTTAGCATGCTCTAAAAAATAGTAGAAATTTATTGTTCTTTGCTAAAAAGGAGTTCCAGAAATCTAGATTTGGGAATAAGAAGACTAATCCAAATAGCTCAATGATTACTATGACCTTCAAAAACTTTTCCAATGATGAAATGATGTTTGTGATCCTGCAAAATAACTCTCATCAACCATTTAACCAATCCCACAACAAGAAATCATTAATACTAAATGAACAAATGGAAAGAAATAAGAACAAGAAATGCATATGAATAAGTAGTGAAAAGAAGAAAAGAAAATGATACAAAAGGGCTCTGAGGCTCCTGGGATGGCCAAGCCCAAGGAAAATCAAATACCTATGGAGGAGAACAAGATTTAGAAGTTGAATATGACACCAATCTTCATTATTTTCATCAATACAATTACATCCCTACAAGAAAATACAATGGAACTGCAAAAATATGACTTCTCTCCACAAGAAGTCTAATAAAAATATATCCCTAGAGGAAAATTTAACTTGGTACTTATACAAAATGATTATGAATAATCCCCATGAAAGGAGGAAGCTTTCCCCACCAAAATACCTTGATTAGTGGATCTGGTTCCCAATACTAGGAATCTGCATTAAATGGCAGGGAACACATTCCTATATTTTCTCAATCATTGGAGTTCCACAATATGTGTCATAATTCTACAATATCTTGTTGATTTATTATTTAATATTGATGCTGCTGTAGTAGGGAACAAGTCCCTAAATTATCTCCTCCTCCAAATCTTCATAATCTGCCCAATATTCTCATAATATTCCACAAAAATAAATAATATTAGGCACAAATATGCAATAATTCATAAGCCTTCCTAATGGATATATTAAAGTTAAAAATACATTATCTAATGCAAAAAGAGAGGTTTAATGTGTTGAAGGATAGTCAGATGGGCCTTAATTTATGTTTAATTCAGAGGCATGGGCCTAATTTTACGTCTGATTTAGAGGCCCATCAGATATGCAACCTATAGGCATGAATGCAAATCTAAACATAAGGGATTGAAAACTTATCTGAGGTTCAACAAGAATGGGTCACTACCTTCTCTCATTAGTTTTTATAACACCAATTAGGTCTTGCATTCATTATTTATTTAGTTATGAGTGAAAACATGAAAAGAGCCATGACTAAGATCTGTCATATAACCATGCTTATAACTAGTATATAACCATATAAATAACCATAAGAGAACAACCATTAGAGCCACATAATAACCAATACATTTCCTTACCAAAAGCAAGAGAAAAATTAGCTTTTATTAACCATAGGCAATTACCAACTGATTTTGGGACTTCCATGTTCCACTCGACCATAGATTGGCTGAACCAGATCTTTCTTTCAACCAATCACCCCCGTGCCACATTCCAAGCATGAATGTGGGATCTCATGGGATAAGCCAATCCATAAACAAACAAGGGAATCCATAGGTTAAACCACCTCCATCCTCACCATATCGTGATCACACCTGAACTGGTGTTGAGATCACAAAACCAAACTGAGCTTGGATGCCTCGAAATTTCTTCACTATCCTTGAGGAATTTTCCTATCTGCGCCCTCAGGCTAAACCGTGTATCCTGCCATTACTAGTTAAGGGATTCCTAGGCCTTTAGGAATTTTCCTAAGACCACCTCACCCCAGATTCCAAAACCATCCAGCAATCTAAAGCTCAAACCAAGAACAATCTCATCACAACATGGCTATCCATAAATGGAAAGGCTGGGCTTAAATCCATTGTCGAATCCCTACAAAATCCATTGCAATGACAACAAAATAACCATATACCAACATGTACATACCATGCATGTAAAAACCAACTAGGAAATCACACATGCAATTTGCTACCTTCAAGTATTCCCGTTGAAGTTGCTTGATCCTTGAATTCTTTTGCTTTCCTTTTCCTTTCCTTGGTTTTTCCTTTCCACTCCTTGCTTGCTTTCCTTATCCTCTTGGTGTTTTTCCTCTTTGAGACAAATTCTAACACTAAACTGACAAAAGCTACCAATTGATGCTCTAAGGTATTTTGATTGACGAGGCCTCTAATTTATTCAATTTTCCATTATTTTCCTTCATTTTCCTCCTCACATTTAACCTATGACCTTTCACCTTCATTTTCTCATAATTTCCATTATTTTCATAAATAATGTGCCAAAAATACCTTTATGCCTTTCCAAAGCCTTAGCCATTCCCTTTGCCAATTTCCCCTTAGCCATAAACACAACAAGTGATGTCCACAAGAATATTTTTCCCAACATTCAACTTGGAATAAGTGTCCCTTTCCCGTGACCTTATTTTACCTTATTAACTTTTATTACATGAACTTTTGACCTGGGCTGTTAGACACCCCTCCCCCTTAGGGGAACACTGTCCTTGGTGTTAAACCACACCTAGACCCAGAAAAACAACTGAAAAGAAAAAACATATTTCCTATGGAGATTTATAACTCAGTTCATTGCAGTATTTACAATAACATCCTACTCAAAAGCAAAAGCAATATGACAAACATGACAACATGACAACGATACTGCTTATTGGAGCTTTATAACTTAGCTCATTGTGGTATCTACAATAGCAACCATACAGAAATATGTACAAATACCAAGACTCATTTGCCTTCACCGGAAAACAATGAAGGATACATAACCCACATTTGATTAGCCATCTCCCATGTAGCTTCATCGGACCCAAAGTGCTTCCACTCCACTTTAACTTGCTCGAGTGCTCCATTATCGAGGATGAGATGTTTCCACTACAATATGCATTGGGGTTTTGATTGGAATTCTCCTTCTTTCTCCACCTACAATATAAACCAATCAATAATATGATCAACATCCTTTACATATCTTTTAAGCAATGAAACATGAAAAACATCGTAGACTAACACTGTCAGAGGTAGTGAAAGTTTGTAGGCCATTGGTCCAATCCTCTCAAGGATCTCAAAAGGCCCGCAATATTGTGGTCCCAACTTGGCACATGATCCAATTCTCAAGGAGCTCTTCTTGAGCTTGATGCAAAAATACACGCACTTCCCAACCTGAAACTCCTTAAATGCTTTGTGTTGGTCTACATAAAATTTTTGCCTACCCCGTGTTTCCTTTATATTCTTGTTTATAACATGCATTTCATGTTCCATGTATGCCAACATGTTCAGTCCAATAAGTACCATGTTCATTGGATCACTCCAGATGATGGGAGTGTTATAACTTGTTGTAGGGAAAAGTATCCGATTCGGATGACCCTATCCCACTCTAAGGGTGATAGTACCTCAGCAACAACTGTAAACAAAACTACTTAAGGTTTACTTCTTTATGAAAGCAAGAGAGAATGAAGAAATGCACTAACCGTTGCCTTGCGCTTAATATTTGCTCCAATCTCTTCTCTTTGCTGCTTGCTCCTAGCTCTTTGCCCTTTTGCTGGCCCAGCTACAATGAGATCCTGCAAAATAACAAAGAAGGAAACTACAAGAAGCATGCATTCATAACTGATTCAAGGATTAGCATAAATCAAATATACAATCATCACAATACATCATTGAAACAAATGCATATAGAAGAACCTCAATAGCTTTTATTAATGGAAGAAGTAAAGTTCTGAGAAGGTTAGAACCATTGAAGGCCCCAATCCAGCAACACCTCCCAGCAGAAAGAATTTCTCCTCTTCACCTCCTTCAAGCAATCACCCAATAGTTCTATAGTGAAACCAACAGCATATCATTACTTTGCACAAAATTCCAGCCTCCTGAGCTCATAGGAGAGAGCTCAATATATAGATGAATTGAGAAAGGATGAGTCAGCTTGCAACTGATGTGTAGCTGCCTTGTGTCCTCTCTCTCTTCAGTTGATCTTCAGTTCTTGAGTCCACTTGGAGAACCTTGCTTCCACTTGGAGAAACAGAGCCTCTGACTCATCACAAGGCGAAATCCCTGATCCAAGTGTCATTTTTGGAAGATTCCAGAGCAATGACTCAGTGTGCCACTTGTCCCATCTCGCTCAGCGCAGGTGGCCTTTGTTCTACCTGCTTTGCAACGCAGGTACACCATGGAGGAGCTGAGTTTCAGCGCAGAAGCCTAGTGGAGCACCTGCTTTGATTTCAGGATTGCTTGTTTTTGAGTGTTTTCAGGTGGAGAACTGATCTGAGAGCTGTTGGTTTGCTGACCTTGTTCCTCTAGGGGTAGGAACATCATGTTTAGGGACTTTGGATCCCTTGGATTATTGACAATTCATGCCTGATGCTGCAAGGCACAAAATTGTCTATAACAGATGCCCCCTAAAGTATGAGGTCGTTTATCGGGTGAAATGCTTTATTAGGAGGATCCGAAGTTCATTCAATCTGCTGAGAAGTGTCCTGTAATAAGATACAATACAATACATTATTTTTCATACTTTTTCATGATCTAGCTGAGGCGGGCATTCCCATGCTCAGCTTTATAAATTCATTTTGGTACATAGAACAGACGATCGTCTGATGGTAGACTGATAATTCTCTGCTGAAATTATCATCCTTTGAGAAGGATGATCATCTGCTGCAATGATGTACACATCAAATGTCTTTATATCCTGAATATATATCGCAGCCCGGATGGATGAAACTAGATCCGGGGTCTTCAATCTCTTCCGATCTTCACTTGATGTACAAGTCGATCCATGTGAGAATTTCTTGAAGTCGAACATGGAAGGACATCGCTTGATTACCGGTCAATGATGTAAACCGTTAACAAGCGCGAGAGGAATCACCGATAAGGATGATGACCCTCAAGGTACAGCAGTACAATTCACATGGTGGGAATAAAGGACTTGGCGTCAACCACCATGCGAAATCCTCTGGTCAAAGGTCATTGATGTATACCTGTCGCCGGAAGTGAGAAACTTGCCATTGAGGCATGCAAGCTTCAAAGTACTGAAGGGGTTGTTCCTAGATCAACTCCTTGGATAATGAGCTGATGTCGACAAGGAGCGATCCGTCAAAGGAGGGCCTTAATGAATCCCACATCATTGACACGGAACGGAGCTAGTGATTGTGATGAGGTGAAAACAAACTGTGATGTATGATTCAGGGTGGCGGTCATGAAATGGATGAAGGACAATGTATGGCAGTGGATGGGACACGGTTGACTCTTTGCAGAACAACATCTCTTGAACATATAACGACACTGATGTGATGGATCGGTAGCATTACCCCAACTGTGGATGGTGTGGCGAGGACCATGGTGATGAGACCGGTGAATGAAACAACCCAACCCGATGCGATACGGAGGACAAAGTGTCATGTTCAAGAGCGACTTGCTACCATTAAAGCTGTGAGGTTCTCCCAATTTTTCCCCAGTCATTGCTGACCAGTACCTCTTTATTTTTGTCAAGCTTGAGGAGGATAACATATGCTTGTTCTATAACCTGCCCTTCGGGCAAGCCCATCGCTATGTTTTAACGAGCCTAGCGATGGGGAAACTCGTTCTCGTCTAAAGACAAGTTTGTCGCTATTTAATGAATTTAACGAGTCTAACGACAAGGATAACTCGGTCCTTTTCATTTTAGAGAGTCTGAAAAGGTACATAAAGTCAACTCCAGAATTCCTTTTTCGTCATCTAATCCCTTAAGTCCGAAAAAGTATAAAACAATACAGAAGGGATGAGTTTTCGGTACTTTTAACGAGCCGAACAAAACAAGCACTCGATCTTTTTGTGCAATAATCCCTCAGGTCCAAAAAGATTAAAATCTAGAGGAGGGATAGCTCTTCCGGTCGTTTAACGAGTTGGAAGGCCAAAACTCGGCAAACTTTTCATATTTTACGAGTCAGGAGAAAAGAGCTCAAAGGAGACTCGTCTTTTGAGGAACGAGTGATAAACAGGGGTAGCAGCAGATTCCAGGTACAGGTTGGAATTTTCCAATCACGGCAGTGTCACAAGGATGGCTTAGTGAAATCACTCTTCGCAGCTGTTCCTCAAAATGGGTAAACAAACATATGGAGATGAACGATTGGCCAAATGAACGGATGGAGGTGAGACTGCAAGAACACGACCAAGGGCTTTAATATGGCTGTCAAAGGTTACATTTACCAAGGTTATTTACCGGTTCATTTTTTCTAGGTGAGCTCGAACTCTAGGGGAAGATTGCTCACAACTTATGTTTATTTTTTAACGAGCATGAACTATGTGCTAAAACTGCTCGATTATATGGTTTACTTTTGATTTTTTACCATAACTAGCTTCTCTTTTTCACTGATCGTACTGCATTTTCAAATTGCTGCAACAAACTAGTTAGAAATGAGTAATATTTACTTTGA
Source organism: Pinus tabuliformis (assembly GCA_031772625.1). Classification (NCBI taxonomy): domain Eukaryota; kingdom Viridiplantae; phylum Streptophyta; class Pinopsida; order Pinales; family Pinaceae; genus Pinus; species Pinus tabuliformis. Next base: position 1,405,305,691 of record CM062820.1, on the reverse strand, counting down.
AAATGAGATTAACACATTAATATTTACCTTGACCCACGTAAAAAGCAAATAAAAAGGGTTTTTACCTCTCATTTTACCATTTCATTTGTATTTTGCTTGTTGGAGCTTTGGAGGAGCCTCTTTCCCCTTGATTTTTACCAGCTGATTCCGGGAGATTCTGCGGACGATTTTCGGCGCCGTTTGGATCAGGTAGGAGCTAAACCTTAGCTCTTCATTTTCATGGTTTCATTTTCCTGTTTTATGCCTGTTTTGCTGTTCTATTGAGCCTCTGGGGTTTTGCCAGGGCGCCCTCTGATCAGCGCAGGTTCCCCTTTCGAAAACTGCGTTGGGAGCCAAGCTGTATGAAGGCAGCTTGTCCTTCAGCGCAAGTAGTACACTGGGTACCTGCGTTGGGGCATAAAAACAACAATTTTTCACAGATTTTGATGAAATTTTCGCCAGTTTTTCATCAATTCCAGGAGCTTACTCATTCTCTTGTTTGTTTTGCAGGGATTCTTGATCAAGATGGCCCTAACATGGCGAGAACGAGAACATGAAGAAGAAGATATGATTGCCCTTCATGATCCTGTTACGGTGGGCGCGTTACGAGACTGTGGTTTGCTGAAGTTTTTCCATATCTCTAGCATGAGAGCACAGATTTCTCTTTTGCAGTACATGCTTGATGCTTGGGATCCTGTTAATCAGGTATTCCAGATCAGGAACAAACCTATTCCATTGACCGTGACAGATATTTACTTCTTGACTGGCTTGTCAAGGCGGGGTGCCCCCATTTCTTTATCAGGTATAGTTCGGGGGAATGATTCCGTGAGAGACTATGTCCGCCAGTACTGCAGGGAGGGGTCCCAGCCGAGCAGAGACGGCAAGGTGGTTATCCGTGATGTTACTAGCAGGCCTCTCAGGTCCATTCTGTATACTCTTGGTAGGATGGCCGGTAGCGCATCTTTACATGTTGCCAACAGGTCTCATATGCAGCACGCCTTGGAATGTCTCCAACCGAAGATCTTCAACTGGAGCGATGCAGTGCTTACTCAGATGAAAAGTCAATTGAACAAGGTGAAGGACGGGAAGCTAAAAAACTTTGGTTTTGGTTCGATTCTGACTGCCTTCGCCTTAGAGAAGATCCCTCTGATGCAACCTCAGTACATTGATCTCGGAGTGCCTTCTCCTACCGAGCCACGTATGCAGCGATGGGTCGATCACATGTCTAGACATGCTGGTCAATCCCAGATTTCTTTCAATGCTGCTTTCTTCAGGTGGTTTGATCGCCAGGAGATGGCTTTTTCCGAGTACCCATATGTTGGTATGGATTTCCGGGGTGATCCGGATATGGTACTGCCAGACGGTGCTCAGTGGGATGCTAGTGGTAAGAATTTCAACCATTTTACTGCTCATTGTTTTCATTCATAATGTTCTTGTGCTTTATTCTATCAAGACTTTAATTGAACTCATGTGTGCTTGCAGATGTCGGTCCTGTTCGTCCGGCAGTTCGTCTGAGACCACTTGTTGCTGCTCCGGCAGAGGAGCCTGCTAGGAGAGCTATTATTCGTGATCTTGGCGATACTGAGACCCTTACAGCTGTGCAGGGGCAGGTCGAGAACCTTACCCGTGGTCTTCCGGATGTACAGATTGACGAGTTACCTTTACCGATGCAGCAACATACTATCGGTGTACCTAGACGATGGACCCGTCTTCTGCGCATGATAGCACAGACTGTGGCCTACTATCAGGAGCATCACTAGGCTAGGGTGCCCCCTAGCATTTTTGAGTTTTTTAGGTCACATGACCAACTTTGTCTTGGTTACAGAACATTATGTATGAACTTTATAAACAACTTATATATATATTTTGATTTTCGAGTTTCATTCTGGTTGATTTGGATGATTCATATGTACACTCTTTTATGATGTGTCCTTTTTATAAATGTTGCAAATGTCTATCTAACACATAGTTTGCTAATGAGTTAGTTAATGTGTTTAAATTTCTTGAAATATGTTGATATTGAATTGAATCAAATCGTCTTTCCAAGATTTTTACTCTTAGGAACATGCGATAAATAGCTGGATTGCGAACAGAATATATACCATTGAGTTGTCGTATTACGAGCTGTGAGTCTAGCCTGACAATTAGTCGGCATATGCCACGTGTGATGGCATCAGAGAGTAGTTCTATCAACGCGCTATACTCGGCGATGTTATTCGTTGATTGCCCGATACATACACCTCTGAAACTTACTAACTCGCCGCTTGGATCAAAAATGGCCCAGGCTGCGGAGGATAGGTTCCGCAAACTACGACTTGCTCCGTCGGCATATCCAACACATGTCTCCATAAGGTTTGACATCTGCAACGAATGAAAAAGGGGAATCACTCAACCAGAACAAGAACTTTGGCGAAAACAAAATACAACAAAAGCATGCAGGTTACTATTTAAGCATAGTAACGCTTGAGGTACAGCCCGTTCCGGGGCTGCGCCAGTGGAATCCCGTCGTAATCTATTAACTCGTAGGCTCCTTTTGCTAACACTCTTTTAACAATATAGGGGCCCATCCATAAGGAATTGAATTTACCTGCTCCTAATTTATCGGATTCTTGGTCATAAAGCAAGACTAAATCACCTTCTGAGAAGACACAGGGTTTGACATTTTTGTCGAACTGAGCCTTGACTCGTTTCTTATGGGCTTCGTTAGCCAAAGCGACATCACGACGGGTTTCATCCAAGTGGATTAATTCCAAGAAACGAGCCTCTTCTTCCGAAGTTCCGGGGAGGAGATGAATTGCGAGTTTAAGCGACGAAATTTCGCACTGGATTGGTAAGACTGCTTCCAGGCCATACACCAATTGAAAAGGTGTGAACCCGATTGCGTTCTTTACCGATGTTCGGTAAGCCCACAAGGCTGAGTACAGGATTAGGTGCCACCTTCTTTTATGAACCCCGATCATCCTTTGCAACATACGCTTCAGGACCTTGTTGATTGCCTCAACTTGTCCGTTAGCTTGTGGATAATATGGGGTAGAGCTGTCGTGAGATAGCCCTAGTTTGGCAGCCAATTCGACCATCATGTGATTGCGAAAATGCGATCCATGATCCGTAACTATAGCCTGTGGTACGCCGAACCTGGCGACTACATGATTAAAAAAGAAAAGGGCAGCTGTTTCGCCAGTGTTATCCAATGTAGGCATCGCCTCGGCCCATTTGGTAAAATAGTCAACAGCGACTATAATATACCCATGCCCCCCGGTCGAGGTGGGGTTACATTGCATGAAATCGATGCCCCATTTGGCGAAAGGCCCAACTGCAACTATTGGTTGCAGCGGTGCGGGTGGTCTTCGTTCTACCTGCTTTGCAACGCAGGTACACCATGGAGGAGTTGAGTTTCAGCGCAGAAGCCTAGTGGAGCACCTGCTTTGATTTCAGGATTGCTTGTTTTTGAGTGTTTTCAGGTGGAGAACTGATCTGAGAGCTGTTGGTTTGCTGACCTTGTTCCTCTAGGGGTAGGAACATCATGTTTAGGGACTTTGGATCCCTTGGATTATTGACAATTCATGCCTGATGCTGCAAGGCACAAAATTGTCTATAACAGATGCCCCCTAAAGTATGAGGTCGTTTATCGGGTGAAATGCTTTATTAGGAGGATCCGAAGTTCATTCAATCTGCTGAGAAGTGTCCTGTAATAAGATACAATACAATACATTATTTTTCATACTTTTTCATGATCTAGCTGAGGCGGGCATTCCCATGCTCAGCTTTATAAATTCATTTTGGTACATAGAACAAACGATCGTCTGATGGTAGACTGATAATTCTCTGCTGAAATTATCATCCTTTGAGAAGGATGATCATCTGCTGCAATGATGTACACATCAAATGTCTTTATATCCTGAATATATATCGCAGCCCGGATGGATGAAACTAGATCTGGGGTCTTCAATCTCTTCCGATCTTCACTCGATGTACAAGTCGATCCATGTGAGAATTTCTTGAAGTCGAACATGGAAGGACATCGCTTGATTACCGGTCAATGATGTAAACCGTTAACAAGCGCGAGAGGAATCACCGATAAGGATGATGACCCTCAAGGTACAGCAGTACAATTCACATGTTGGGAATAAAGGACTTGGCGTCGACCACCATGCGAAATCCTCTAGTCGAAGGTCATTGATGTATACCTGTCGCCGGAAGTGAGAAACTTGCCATTGAGGCATGCAAGCTTCAAAGTACTGAAGGGGTTGTTCCTAGATCAACTCCTTGGATAATGAGCTGATGTCGACAAGGAGCGATCCATCAAAGGAGGGCCTTAATGAATCCCACATCATTGACACGGAACGGAGCTAGTGATTGTGATGAGGTGAAAACAAACTGTGATGTATGATTCAGGGTGGCGGTCATGAAATGGATGAAGGACAATGTATGGCAGTGGATGGGACACGGTTGACTCTTTGCAGAACAACATCTCTTGAACATATAACGACACTGATGTGATGGATCGGTAGCATTACCCCAACTGTGGATGGTGTGGCGAGGACCATGGTGATGAGACCGGTGAATGAAACAACCCAACCCGATGCGATACGAAGGACAAAGTGTCATGTTCAAGAGCGACTTGCTACCATTAAAGCTGTGAGGTTCTCCCAATTTTTCCCCAGTCATTGCTGACTAGTACCTCTTTATTTTTGTCAAGCTTGAGGAGGATAACATATGCTTGTTCTATAACCTGCCCTTCGGGCAAGCCCATCGCTATGTTTTAACGAGCCTAGCGATGGGGAAACTCGTTCTCGTCTAAAGACAAGTTTGTGCTATTTAATGAATTTAACGAGTCTAACGACAAGGATAACTCGGTCCTTTTCATTTTTAGAGAGTCTGAAAAGGTACATAAAGTCAACTCCAGAATTCCTTTTTCGTCATCTAATCCCTTAAGTCCGAAAAAGTATAAAACAATACAGAAGGGATGAGTTTTCGGTACTTTTAACGAGCCGAACAAAACAAGCGCTCGATCTTTTTGTGCAATAATCCCTCAGGTCCAAAAAGATTAAAATCTAGAGGAGGGATAGCTCTTCCGGTCGTTTAACGAGCTGGAAGGCCAAAACTCGGCAAACTTTTCATATTTTACGAGTCAGGAGAAAAGAGCTCAAAGGAGACTCGTCTTTTGAGGAACGAGTGATAAACAGGGGTAGCAGCAGATTCCAGGTACAGGTTGGAATTTTCCAATCACGGCAGTGTCACAAGGATGGCTTAGTGAAATCACTCTTCGCAGCTGTTCCTCAAAATGGGTAAACAAACATATGGAGATGAACGATTGGCCAAATGAACGGATGGAGGTGAGACTGCAAGAACACGACCAAGGGCTTTAATATGGCTGTCAAAGGTTACATTTACCAAGGTTATTTACCGGTTCATTTTTTCTAGGTGAGCTCGAACTCTAGGGGAAGATTGCTCACAACTTATGTTTATTTTTTAACGAGCATGAACTATGTGCTAAAACTGCTCGATTATATGGTTTACTTTTGATTTTTTACCATAACTAGCTTCTCTTTTTCACTGATCGTACTGCATTTTCAAATTGCTGCAACAAACTAGTTAGAAATGAGTAATATTTACTTTGAAAATGAGATTAACACATTAATATTTACCTTGACCCACGTAAAAAGCAAATAAAAAGGGTTTTTACCTCTCATTTTACCATTTCATTTGTATTTTGCTTGTTGGAGCTTTGGAGGAGCCTCTTTCCCCTTGATTTTTACCAGCTGATTCCGGGAGATTCTGCGGACGATTTTCGGCGCCGTTTGGACCAGGTAGGAGCTAAACCTTAGCTCTTCATTTTCATGGTTTCATTTTCCTGTTTTATGCCTGTTTTGCTGTTCTATTGAGCCTCTGGGGTTTTGCCAGGGCGCCCTCTGATCAGCGCAGGTTCCCCTTTCGAAAACTGCGTTGGAAGCCAAGCTGTATGAAGGCAGCTTGTCCTTCAGCGCAAGTAGTACACTGGGTACCTGCGTTGGGGCATAAAAACAACAATTTTTCACAGATTTTGATGAAATTTTCGCCAGTTTTTCATCAATTCCAGGAGCTTACTCATTCATCAAAGAAGAGAGAATGAAGAAATGCACTAACCGTTGCCTTGCGCTTAATATTTGCTCCAATCTCTTCTCTTTGCTGCTTGCTCCTAGCTCTTTGCCCTTTTGCTGGCCCAGCTACAATGAGATCCTGCAAAATAACAAAGAAGGAAACTACAAGAAGCATGCATTCATAACTGATTCAAGGATTAGCATAAATCAAATATACAATCATCACAATACATCATTGAAACAAATGCATATAGAAGAACCTCAATAGCTTTTATTAATGGAAGAAGTAAAGTTCTGAGAAGGTTAGAACCATTGAAGGCCCCAATCCAGCAACACCTCCCAGCAGAAAGAATTTCTCCTCTTCACCTCCTTCAAGCAATCACCCAATAGTTCTATAGTGAAACCAACAGCATATCATTACTTTGCACAAAATTCCAGCCTCCTGAGATCATAGGAGAGAGCTCAATATATAGATGAATTGAGAAAGGATGAGTCAGCTTGCAACTGATGTGTAGCTGCCTTGTGTCCTCTCTCTCTTCAGTTGATCTTCAGTTCTTGAGTCCACTTGGAGAACCTTGCTTCCACTTGGAGAAACAGAGCCTCTGACTCATCACAAGGCGAAATCCCTGATCCAAGTGTCATTTTTGGAAGATTCCAGAGCAATGACTCAGTGTGCCACTTGTCCCATCTCGCTCAGCGCAGGTGGCCTTTGTTCTACCTGCTTTGCAACGCAAGTACACCATGGAGGAGTTGAGTTTCAGCGCAGAAGCCTAGTGGAGCACCTGCTTTGATTTCAGGATTGCCTGTTTTTGAGTGTTTTCGGGTGGAGAACTGATCTGAGAGCTGTTGGTTTGCTGACCTTGTTCCTCTAGGGGTAGGAACATCATGTTTAGGGACTTTGGATCCCTTGGATTATTGACAATTCATGCCTGATGTTGCAAGGCACAAAATTGTATATAACATAACTCTGCCCATACAGTGCCTTAAACAGACTCATCCTTAATGACTCTTGATAACCATTTGTATGAAAACTCAACCATTGGAAGGTACTCCTCCCATCTCCTCTATCACTGCATCACATACATCCTCAACATGTACTCCGGTAACCTCTTGAACCTCTCTGTTTGACCATATTTCAGTGGATGATAAGTTGTGTTGAAGGTCAACTCTATCCCCAATCTTGCAAACAACTCCTTCCAAAACTTGGAAGTGAACTTGGCATCCATGTCTGACACAATCTTCTTCAGAACACCATGCAATCTCACAATCTCCCTGATGAAGACCTGTGCTACCTCACTAGTTGAATAAGTAGTCTTTACTGGAATGAAGTGAGCTACCTTACTCAACCTGTCTACCACAACCATGATAGAATCATGTTGCCTCGATGTCCTCAGAAGACCTATAATGAAATCCATGGAAATGACCTCCCATTTCCACTCTAGAATCGGAATAGGATAAAGCAACCCACCTAGATGCTTACACTCTACTTTGACCTGCTGATAATCCAAACATCTCGCCACAAACTCTGCCACTTCCTTCTTCAAATTTGGCCAGTAGTAGAACTTATTTACTATTGTCAACATCTTTTGATATCCTAGGTGACCTGAATATGGTTTTACATGAAACTCCCTCAAGATAAGCTTCTTGAATTCACTGTCATTCGACACATAGATCTTGTCCCTAAATCTCACCAAGCCATCTGCTATAAGATGATAATCCACATCCTGATCACCTATACCCTGTTGTAACCTAAGCATAAGCTCCCTGTACATGTCATCTTGTTGTCCTGCCTGTAAGATTTGATCTTGTAAATTTGTCCCATATGAGCTCATTGTTGCAACATGGTTCAACTGCACTTTCCTGTTGAGAGCATCTGCAACCTTGTTCTCCTTTCCCTTAATGTACCTGATCTCAAATTCAAACTCACTAAGGGTAGCCAACCATCTAGCTTGCCTGGCATTCAAATTCGGTTGGTCAAACAAATATCTTAGTCCATTGTGATCGCTCATCAACACAAACCTCCTGCCAAGAAGATAATGTCTCCACATCTTCAAGGCATGAATAATAGCTGCCAACTCAAGATCATGAGTCATGTAGTTCTGTTTGTTCTCATTCAGTTTCCTGGACTCGTAGCATATCACTTGTCCTTCCTGCATAAGGATTCCACCAAGCCCTCTCTTGTAAGCATATGTAAATACTACAAACTCTTTATTTGGATCTGCAATATTTAACACTAGAGCATTTGTCAACAACTACTTAAATTGCTCAAAACTAGATGCCCACTCCTCTATCCATTCAAACTTATTACCTTTTCTTTTTAATGATGTAATATGATATGCAATGCGTGATAAGTCCTTGGTGAACCTCCTATAGTAACCTGTTAAGACCATGAATGATTTGGCTTTATCCACATACCTAGGAGCTATCCACTCCATGATAGCCTTTACCTTCTCCAGATCTACTTCTATGCCATTCTTGGAAACAACATGTCCTAAGTAGTTTACTTTTGTCTGAAAGAAACTGCACTTGCTAAGATAGCATACATTTGATGCTGTCTTATCAATCTCAACATTGTTGTTGAATGCTCGACACGCTCTTCCTCATTCTTAAAATATATCAAGATGTCATCAATGAATACAATAACAAACTTGTCCAGATAAGGATGCACCACACTATTCATAAAACACATAAAAGTAGTTGGAACACTAGTCAAACTGAATGGAACTACAACAAACTCTTAAATTCCATACATGGTCCTAAAGGCAGTCTTGTAGATGTCCTCTTCTTTGATGCCTACCTGATGGTATCCTGATCGCAAAGATGTCTTTGAGAACATTTTTGCTCCCTTCAACTGATCAAACAAATCATCAATCCTCAACAATGGGTACCTATTCTTGATCGTCACCTTATTCAGCTACCTGTAATCAATGCACAATCTAAGAGTACCATCCTTCTTCTTCACAAACAATATTGGTGCACCCCAAGGCAATACACTCAGTCCAATATACCCCTTTTCAAGCATTTCCTTCAATTGTAATTCAACTCCACTAACTCTGATGTGCTTATCCTATAAGGTGTCTTTGATGTTGGTGTTGCCCCTGGTACCAACTCAATAGAAAAGTATACTTCCCTGTGCGGAGGCAACTCTAGAATCTCTACTGGAAACACATCCTGAAACTGCTGCAATATAGGGTACCTCTTGAATATTTCTGCATCCTCAACATCCTTACCCTTGTCACTGGAAATATGAACTGCAAACATCACACACCCTTTCCTGCAACTGCACTTAGCCTACATAGTTGTGACCATCCTCATTGATGTAGGATTCTTCTTCCCCTGCAAGATTCTCTTCTCTCCATTATCATCTAGGCACTCAATAGCCTTGTCATAGCAATCTACCTTGGTCCTATGAAGATACAACCAATCCATACCCAAAAGCATATTATACGATCCCAATGGCAGTACATTCAAATGCGATGTTGTAGGCATACCATTCAACTCAAATGCACAAGTTCTTACCCAATGATGAACTCTCTTATTCGTACCTGTAGCCAACTGCACCAACCACGAATTTGCATGCACTTCTTTTCTCAAGCCACACTTATCCACCATGTTAGGATTAGCATAACTATAATTATATCCAGGATCAATCAAATAGAAATAACTTGATCACAAAGTGTACCGTCCATCTCAATGATAGATGCTTGATGATTCGCCTGCCTGTTGTCCACAACCGCATAGATTCGGGGAATACTATGAACAACATCCCCAACTTTCTGTGCCTCCTGAGCACTATAGATATGAAGCATACCTCCCTAATGCAATGGACAATCCTTCTTACGATGGTATTTTCCACATATCCAACACTGCAATGATGCTCTACTATCACCTCTAGTTTGTTGTGACACATGCCCCTTCTCAATTGCATTGAACTTCTTATAAGGATCAACATTTTCTTTCTCACTTTCATCTTGAGGTCTTCCCTGCTTCGGTGATCATTTTCCTTTTACTTTCTCATTTCCCTTCAAGTCATGTTTAGGCTCAACTTTTCGCTTTGACTGCTCATAACAATGCTTCAATTTTCGGATGGATTCCTCTAACGATCTAGGCTCATCAAAATCAATCTGGTCTCTATATGGTGTTGGAAATCCACTGATGAATCTCTAAATCTTAGCCTTATCCTCCTTGAGATATGGAACATACCTCAACAACTCCAAGAATATGCTAGTGTACTCATCATCTGTTATAGAACCCATCTGTAGCTCATAAAACGCCTTAGCTATATCATCATAGTACCTCTCCAATGGGTACTTTTTCTTGAAGATCCTCTCAAAATAATCCCAAATTAAGTCTTCTTCTCGAATTCCCTTGACATTCGTCACATCCTCCCATCAGATGTTTGCCTTCCCTTTAAGACTAAAAGTGGTTATCTTGGCTTTCATGTTCTCTGTGTAGCTGTGAAATATGAATAATTTCTTCATTCCAAGTAACCTGAATTTTCTGCGTTCTTCATCTCTCCATCAAATGTAGGAGGCTTCACTTTCTTGAACTCCTCAGGTAAATACTCCCTCCTCCTACAAGGATGATGACGGTGATGATTTTAATGATTTCTCCTAGATGAGGAACTAGAAGGATGCCCATACATACCAGTCCTCCTATCATGTGTATCCAAGGATTTTCCACCTCTAACTATGTCCCCTTTATCCAATCTGTATCCAGACTGAGACATGCTACCATAGGCTCCATTAGTTTTCTCTTCCTTCTCTTGACTGATCCTCAGTTGTCCCTGTCTCTGTAATTCTGACAAGCTATGAAGGATTGCTGCATTAGCCTCTACCTGCTTCTCTTGAGCCATTACAAGTCTTTCTTAAGCCTCAACCAACCTATCATTGTCTTCTTTGCAACTTTTGATCTCTGCCGTCAAGCTTCTTAATGTATTTGCTTTTCCAAGAGAATATTGTTCTCCTTGCTGCCCAACTGATTTGTAGGGAGAGTCACGGGAACTGTAGTCTACCATTTTGCTTGTCATCTTGAACTCTCTTCTTCCTGCAAGTATACCATGTCAAATAACCCAAATAGATACCAAAATCAAATCCATACCTCAGTGATGTTCAGGGATTATTTCATTTGCAAGATCAGTCCACATTAGCATGTACATGTATAATCATAATCATATCCATGTAATAACATAACATCACAACAACATCATGCGTGACCATACCAACTCTATACCCTGATCCCATGTATGACAACCATAACCTTGACAACATCAGACTTACCCAAAGAGAGCGAAACCACGCCCTGATACCACCTTCTGGTATCATATATGACCCAAAGAGAGCGTAACCCGCTATGATACCACCCTGTAACGTTGGCTCCTCTCATTTCTACCCACCTTCACCGGTTTACCCAGGGTAAACATGAGATGAGGGGTTACTATGATATGACTCAACCTCCTAGATGACCTTAACAAAATGGAGTTGACACAACTAGACCTTACTGACTTCCCTTATGTGCCACAGGACCCCCAAGAGTAACCCAATCCCTCTAGGTGTCCAATTCCTAAGACAAATCAATTTTTCCCTAACCTAGAGCCCTAGTCACTCCCTTGACAAGGCCTCCATGTGACTATGTGTTCCCGTATTTCTTCTCTCTACTCCACAACTTGGGGGATGACCCCAACATCCTCTTTTGCAGGTCTTGGACCCTCCATATTTCCCTGAATGACTTTGGAGCCACAACAGGCCCTTGTGGAGTAGCATTTTCAACACCCTTTTCCTGTGGCTGCTCTGTTGCCTGGTCATCTTCTACCATTTCTCAAAAACTGGTTTTGGCCCTTGCGGGTTGCTACCAACAACAACGTTTTCTTCCAATGGCTTTGTGCAAACAATATCAGCCAAAGTTTCTTCAACTTGCCCCTCGGTCGACATTGGTTCTTATGTAATAGTGTCGACAACCAGTTCTTCAATTTGCCCAATTTGTCCACCAATCGACACTGGTTCTTGTGTGACGGTGTCAATGATGGTGCCCGTAACTTTCCCTAAAAATCTTAGTATGGGGGGAGAGATTTTTTCTTTCAGCAAGCATTTAGGGGAGCAAAATTTTCTTGCCCCTCTTGGCAGGGAAGCGAAAAGCGGAGAACGAGGGATATCTTCTTCAATTTCCATCCTTTAAGCACATGTTGTTTCAAATCTTTATTCTTCCCCTTTTCTACTGACTATTCCACATTATTCTTCTCCTTTCTTCTTGTTTCGCTTGTTTTTTCATTTCGTCCGCTTGCTCGGCAGTTGACGTTGGTTCTTTTGTAACAACATCGACTACAACTTCTGCTTCCTCCACCGGTTTCTCTACCACTTTCGTAGGCGACGATGGTTCTTGTGTAACAACGTTGCCTGCAGTTTCTTCCACTGCCGAAAATTCTTCCATCAATTTAGCAGTCGATGTTGGTTCTTGTGTAACAATGTTGCTTGTGCTTCCTTCTACTTCCATTTCTCTTGCTTCTAGGTCGGCAGTCGGCACTGGTTCTTGTGTAGCAACGTCGTCTACACTCCCTTCTACCTCCATTTCTTCTTCTTCCAAGTCAGCAGTTGATGTTGGTTCTTGTGTAATAGCATCATCTGCGACCCCTTCCTCTACTGGTGATTCTGTTGCAACTTGTTTTGTCACCAATTATTCCAATTGTTCGACAACCGACATTAATTCTTGTGTAGCAGCATCGTCTGCGACTTCTTCCTCTACCACTAATTCTTCTTCCTCTCTTTCCGACATCATGGCCGCAAGTTCCTCTTCTGCTAATTCAGTGAATTGTGGCCAAGCCACGGAAGTCTGTGACAGGACATGCACCGTCAGTAGCCTGACAAGCTCGTGGTTTGTGAGGACCACCAACGGTTGACATGATCGATGAGCAGACCGTGCCATTAACTGAAGGTTATTCCATAAGAAATATGGCATATCCAGAGAATGCACATGACAAAACCAAAGGCATGCAAGAATTTTAAAATGGTATTTGAACAAGGTAGAGAGTTGACCTTCGTAAGTAATGTATCGCACAACGAAGTACGTGACCTCGACACATGGATGTGGCAAGGATTTTCGATCATATCCCCTTCCCTTCTGAACCACGGTTTCTCCTGCCTATAAGAATAATTCTAGAAATTCTGGTAAGGGTGATTTCTGGGCGAACCATTTATGCCCTCCTTGTGACAACCCACTGACAGCCGAGATAATTTCTTCAGTGACAGGAATGTCTAGCCCATAGACTCTAGAATAATTCCCATCCAAATTCAATGTAAATTCGACTGTAACAACTTCATCAAATCCCTGCAACCTCTCAAAATAGGTGTGGCATCCCGCATCTTGAAAAACTTGCCATACATAGAGATGGCGCCGAACCTACGTTGTCTTCCAGTTCATGCCTAACAACTTGCCCACCCATTCTTCTAGTTGCTTTGTAGCAACAAAACCATTGAGGAGAGTGTTAGCCGATAAAGTTGTGATGACAATTATTACAACGCATTGGGAAGGACTGTAATTCAATGTAATTGTATGGAGTTCAAGTTCCAATGCGTATGGATTAATGTGAAAGGTATGGTGGTGATCAGAATAATGATCGTGGAATGTACGAGTTGGTGTGAGGTTCAATAGTGATAATGATAGATCATCATTTCTATTAAATACAACATCTTTAACCATTAAATACGATACACCCCCCCAATTAAGGGATGATCGTCCATGATCATGTCTAGTGATGTCATAGGTGAAATATCAATCAAATCCATGAAGTCGGTTGGGAAAGTACCTGGCAACTTACCTTGACAGAGTAACAACACTGGAGCAGTAACAACACTGGAGGATTAACAACACCAGTGTACTTAGATAATCGTGACGAACAAAGTAACAACTCTGGGGGAGTAACAACACCCGTGTTCTTAGACAATAGCGACAAACAAAGAAACAACACCAGAGGAGTAACAACTTAGACAGAATCACGACGAATGGAGTAACAACACTAGTGTGCTTAGACAGAATCACAATGAATGGAGTAACAACACCAAAGGAGTAACAACACTAGAGGAGTAACAACACTGAAGGAGTAACAACACTGGAGGAGTAACAACACCGAAGGAGTAACAACACTAGAGGAGTAACAACGCTGGAGGAGTAACAACACCGAAGGAGTAACAAAACAAGAGTAACAACACCGGATGAGAATTTAGATGAAATCGACATCTGCAGAGTAACAACACTAGAGGAGTAACAACACCAGTGAAATATTGAGACGAAATCAACACTGGAGGAGTAACAACATTGGAGGAGTAACAACACTAGTGGAGTAGCAACACTAGTGAAGTACCTACAAGAAAAACAATGATAGAGTAGTAACAACATTTTATTTGTTGGGTTGTGTTATATTCTTCCCACGACTAGCCCATGTAGTTAACCGGGGGGTTAGAAGGGGGGCGAAGCCCCCCCTTCGTTGCACTGATTGTGTAGCGGGGGGAGTCACAAGGGGTTTGAGGGGTGCAGATAACCCCACTCTATGGGGTTCGGGGAAATGCCCCGGGAAATTTTGTTTTTGGACCCTATATTAGGTTGGGCGGACCTACCTATGGTTTTGTACATGATTTTTCACACATGGTTTTGGACGCGATGGTTTTTGGTCCATGGTTTTGGATGCGATGGTTTTCGGTCCATGGTATTCGATGCTTCAACATGTATAAATATGTATTGTAACATTGAAAGGAACATAATGAAAGATCAAGCTGGTAGTCCTGGTTTTGGGATCTAGGGGAAAATATTTGTGTATATGTGTTTTATGTGTTATGCTCTCGCGTTGTTTATTTTCTGTGTTTTAGAATTTGTATGCAGGGAATTTCTGTACGGGGTTAAAACCTACATTTGGTATCAGAGTTGTTTTGGCTTCAAGGGGACACCTTTGTTGCTGAGGGGTTTCTCTCGGGCTTGTGGTAGACCCTGTTCAGTGGGAAATCTGCGGGATCGATTCTGGTGGTGAAAGAAGATGGCAAGCAGTGGAAAAATAGAGATCGAGAGACTTAATGGTTAGAGTTTTGAGTTATGGAAACTCAAGATGGAGGATCTGTCAGTGGATAAAGATCAGTGGATCGCGGTAGATCCGGGTACTAAACCAACAGGAGTGTCCTATGAAGAAAGGAAGAAGTTGGATAGGAAGGCTAAGAGCGCAATACGATTGTGTGTCTTGGATTCAGTGTTGTTGAATGTATCAGGGGAAGCTATGGTGAAGGCTTTGTGGGACAAGTTAGGGACTTTGTACCAATCTAAGTCTCTGGTGAATAAATTGTTCCTACGAAAAAAGTTGTATAACCTGATGATGAAAGATGGAGACTTGGTGATAGAACATCTGAACACATTTAATAATGTGGTGAGTCAGTTATTATCTATTGATATTAAATTTTAAGGTGAAGATAAGTGCATCAATTTGTTGTGTTCTCTACCAGATTCGTGGGATAGTTTGGTTGTTGCAATAGGTAGCAATGCAACTGCCTTGCAGTTTGATGAAATAGTCTCATCCTTGTTGATGGAAGAGATGAGACAGAAAAACATGGAGAGCCAGAATGGTGATGCCTTGTCTGTATGAGTATGGTCCCAGAACAAAAACAAAAATAAGTCATCGAGTGGGAGATCTAAATCTATAGGTAGATCTAAATCTCCAGGAAAACCTGTAAAGGCGGTGTACTAGAAATGCGGAAAGGAAGGGCACTACAAAAGGGACTGTAAATCTAAAGCTCCTGATAAAGGAAAGGGATATGATGATGCTCCTTCTGCAGAGGTGAAAACCACCTCAGATGAAGGTGGGGGTGTGTACTTGGCTTCTTCAAGTACACATGTAGATCATGAAGAACGATTGATTGACTCAGATGTATCCTTTCACTTCACTCCCCATAGAGAGTGGTTCTGCGAGTATCATAAATATGATGGTGGTGATGTCTTCTTGGGGGATGACAGGAAGGCTAGAACCATTGGTCGCGGAAAAGTAATGTTGAAGTTGCAAGGTGGAAGGGTTAGAACACTTCCGGATGTTCTGCATATTCCTGCATTAGCCAGAAATCTGATTTCTGTAAGCAAGCTGGATGATGCAGGTGTAAAAATAGTGTTCGAGAAGGATACCTGCAAGATGGTTCAGGAGGAACCGGTATTGATGCGAGGAGTTCAAATTGAAACTCTGTACAAGCTGCAAGGTAGCATTGTTGTTGATGGGTGCAACAGTTCCGTGGTTCCTGAAAGTGGAGCAAAAAATATAGTGGTCTCTGGAGAGAATACCATGTTGTGGCATTAAAGGCTTGAACATATTCGAGAGAAGGGCCTTCGAATACTTCATGGTAAAGGTATGGTAGAAGGTATGAGTAATAGCTCTCTGGATTTTGATTTATGTGAAAATTGTGTATATGGGAAGCAGAATCAGGTGAGTTTCCCCTCTGGAGGTAAGAGGGCGAAACAAATATTAGAGCTTGTGCACAATGATGTGTTTGGACTTGTGAAGGTTCCATCACTGGGTAAGTCTATGTACTATGTATCATTTATAGATGACTTCTCAAGAAATACATGGATATATTTCCTTAAGAAGAAATCTGAAGTCGTTGACAGGTTTAAAGAACTTAAGGCTTTGGTGGAAAACCAGATAGAGAAGAAGAGAAAGGTGTTGAGGACAGATAACGGTGGAGAGTTTTGCAGGAAGGAATTTGAAGAATTTTGTAAGAAGTGTGGCATAGCACGGTAGAAGACTATTCCATATACACCTCAGCAAAATGGAGTTGTAGAAAGAATGAACAAGACGTTGATGGAAAGGGCAAGAAGCATGCTCAGTGGTGTCGCGTTAGGACAAGAATTCTGGGCAGAGGCGGTGGAGACAACATGTTACTTGGTCAATAGATCACCTTCATCAGCGTTGGAGGATAAGACTCCACAAGAGGTATGGACTGGTAAGAAACCCTCTCTTTCACATCTGAGGGTATTTGTATGTGTTGCATATGTACATGTTCCAAAGGAGAAACGAACCAAGTTGGATAGTAAATTTGAAAAGTGCATATTTATTGGGTATAAGGATGGTTTAAAGGGTTATAAGCTTTGGAATCCAATAACAAGGAAGGTTGTGTACAACCAAGATGTGGTTTTCAGAGAGGTGAAAGATGTTATTAAATATGAAGTCCAACCAAAGGAACTTGAGAAGATAGAGTTTGAGCTAAAGGAGGAAGAATTAGAATCTACAACAGAGGAGGAATTAGAAGATGAAGAGCCACAAACTCTAGGTGTGAGAAGATTAGTTCGAGAAAGAAGGTAGCGAGAAAAGTATAGTCCATCTGCTTTCTGTTCAAATTTTCTTTATCTATTACTGATGATGATCCCAGAGTTGTGAAGGAAGCAGTAGATTCAGAGGATGGAAAACTCTAGAAAGAGGCCATGGTTGATGAAATGGCATCTTTGCACAAAAATGAGGCTTGGGATTTGGTGGAGTTGCTGGCTGGAAGGAAACCATTGGTAGCAAATGGGTGTTCAAGAAGAAGACAAATGCAGAAGGAAAGGTGGAGAAACACAAAGCTTGGTTGGTAGCAAAAGGTTATTCCCAGGTGCCGGGAATTGATTTTGGTGATATTTTTTCTCCTGTTGCCAAGGTAACTTCTATTAGATTACTTTTATATGTTGCTGCTGCTTTTGATTTTGAGGTAGAACAGAGGGATGTGAAGACAACATTTCTTCACGGGGATCTGGAAGAGGAGATCTACATGAAGCAACCTGAAGGCTTTGTGGTGAAGGGTAAGAAAGCACTGGTATGCAAGTTAAAGAAGTGTTTGTATGGGTTAAAACAATCACCAAGGATGTGGTATCAGAAATTTGATACATTTATATGGGGACTTGGCTTCACCAGAAGCAAAGTAGATCATTGTGTGTATTTTAAATTAATTGGTAACCGTGCTATTTATCTGGTCTTGTATGTGGATGTTATGTTGCTGGTTGGAAATGACAAAGAAATTATCTAGGATTTGAAGACCCATTTGTCCTCCAAATTCGACATGAAAGATCTTGGTGTTGCAAACTATATTTTGGGCATGGAAATTAAAAGAGATCGGACAAAGAGGAAGCTTTTGTTAAACCAAAGGATGTATGTCGAGGCAATATTGCAGAGGTTTAATATGCAGGATAGTAAATCGGTGAAGGTTCCTATTCCTGTAGGTGTAAAGTTATCTGCTGAACAATGTCCCAAGACACAAGAAGAGGAAGAGGACATGTCCCATGTTCCATATGTAAGTGCAGTCGGTAGCCTGAAGTATGCAATGGTCTGTACTAGACCAGACATTGCACATGCAGTGGGAGTATTGAGTAGGTTTATGTCAAAACTAGGGAAGGAGCATTGGACAATAGTGAAGCGTGTTTTTAGGTACTTGCGTGGCACTAGTGATTATGGTTTGTGCTACCAAGGAAGACCAGGATTGGATAGATTTTTGGATATTCGTGGCTTTGTTGATGTAGACTAGGCTGGAGATCTAGATCAGAGAAGATCTACAAGTGGGTATGTGTTTAACCTATTTGGAGGTGCAGTTAGTTGGATGAATAAGAAACAATCTGTAGTGGCACTGTCAACTACAAAGGTGGAATACATGGCAGCCACTCATGCAAGCAAGGAAGCAATTTGGTTGCAAAGATTGTGTTCGAGTATGGGGTTAGTATAGGGAGCTATAAGGATAGACTGTGACAGCCAAAGTGCAATTGTCTTGGTAAAGAACCCTGCATATCATTCAAAGACAAAGCACATTGATGTTCAGTATCACTTTATGAGGGATATGTTAGAAGACAAAAAGGTGTTGCTGGTAAAGGTGGAAACTTTGAAGAATACTGCAGATGCATTGACAAAATCTGTGAGCTCTGAGAAGTTCTCTTGGTGTAGAGAAACAATGGGCGTTGCAGGTTTGGATAAATGACTAAGCTCTCTTGTGGCCCCCTGTGGAAAGAAAACAACAAGTGGGAGAATGTTGGGTTGGGTTAGAAGGGGGGCAGAGCCCCCCCTTTGTTGCGTCGATTGCGTAGCAGAGGGAGTGATAGGGGGTTTGAGGGGTGAAGGTAACCCCACTTTATGGGGTCCGGGGTAGCGCCCCGAGAAATTTTGTTTTTGGACCCTATATTAGGTTGGGTGGACCTACCTATGGTTTTGTGCATGATTTTTCGCACATGGTTTTGGACGTGATGGTTTTCGGTCCATGGTATTGGATGCTTCGGCATGTATAAATATGTATTGTAACATTGAAAGGAACATAATGAAAAATCAAGCTGGTAGTCTCAGTTTTGGGATCCAGGGGAAAAACTCTGTGTATATGTGTTTTATGTGTTATGCTCTCGCTTTGTTTATTTTCTGTGTTTTAGAATTCATATGCAGGTAATTTTTGTACGGGGTTATATATATATATATATATATATATATATATATATATATATATATATATATATATCTATATCTATATCTATATATAAGCGAGATGTGCAGAGGAAGAGTTCTCTACACTAACAATTTCAAAACCAGAATTATCAGAGAGATGTTTAATAAAGGAGTCTTTAGAAACTGGACAGTGATACAATATGAGGCGATGTCCATTTACAATCAGGGGAGTATGTGCCTCATCGATTGTTACGAGTCTAACAGTCCTGTTATCAAACACCGTGTCAACTTCATATGGTCCCATCCATCTAGAGCAAAGTTTTTCTTTAAAATATTTGAATTGAGAGTCATAGAGAAATTCCCAACCTCCTCTTTGAGACACCTTTTTCTTGATAAATTTATCATGCCATTTAGTTCGCTACTACTGAATCGCAGTAGTGATCTGGACAACTATCAAATGAATTTCATCCAACTCATTTTACTTTTCTAGTTGGCATTTCTAGGCTTTTGAAAAATCCAAATCTACTTCAAGGGTTGTCTTGAGTGTGTTAATTTCAAATTATATTGGAAACAAAGGGGATTTGCCATAGACAAGCTCATATGGTGAAATTTTTTTTGTGTTCTGCCATATTGTTCTATATGCCAAAAGTGCCTTAGGAAGCTTTTCGGCCCAATTTTGGTGATGGTTTGCTACAATATTCATAAGGATATTCTCTAGCACTTTATTTGTGCTCTCGACTTGACCATTCACCTGAGGATGATATGGAGATGTTACCTTGTGCTTGATTCCATACTTCTTCATAAGTCCTGTTATCAGATGTGATGTGAATTGTGCCCCTCCATATGAAACTATCTCTCTATGAGCTCTATACCGAGCGAAAATTTCTTAGAATAAGAAGTCTGTGACAACCTATTATGTTTCTTTTGCAACAGCCTTGGCCTCTACCCACTTTGTCACATAATTTGTTTAGACTAGAATGTGGACCTTCTGATGTGAAGGTGGATTGAATCACCGAATGAAATCAATAGCCCATTTCTTAAAGTGGTCAAGAGCTAGTTGAGGCTGTAACAACATCTCATTTGACCGACTAGCTTTTCCCATCCACTGGCATCTATCGTACCCTCAGACATATTCCCTTGCATCATGAAATATAGAGGGCCAACAATACCCCATCTGTAACACCTTATGACATGTCCGCTTATCTGCAAAATGCCCTCCACAGGGGCTATCGTGAGTAGCTTTCAGGACATCATAGATGTCATCTTCACCTATGCAGTGTCGGATTTGTTGATCAGGTCCTGTATAAAAGAGGTATCCCTCTATCCACAAATAGCGGACACTATAATGGATAATTTTTCGTTGCTCTCTGTATGGCAAAGGTTGAGGTACTTTTCTTGTAGAAAGATAGTTAGAAATATCTTCATACCACGAAGTGAGTAGAAATTGCGAAAAGATGTTCATCTGGAAAATTATCCTCTACATGTGTACCTTCATCACTGGTATCCAACCTAGACAGGAAAACTGCAACTACATTATCTTTCCTTGACTTATTTATAATGGCGATCTCAAATTCTTGAATTAAAAATAACCATTTCACAATACGACCAAGAGTTATCGGTCTATTCATCAGATACATTATGGTTGTATGATCAGTGTGCATGAAAGTGGGATGCCTTGTAATGTAATTCTGAAACTTATTAATAGCATAAATAATAGGCAAAAACTCTTTGTTAGTTTCGTATAGTTCAACTCAGCAGGAGTCAGATTCTTGCTAATGTAATAGACCGCGTACGGTTTCTTGTCCTCATGTTGTCCCAAGGCTTCCCATATTGTTGTGCGAGAATCATCTGTAGAGATATGAAACGAGATCTTCCATACAGGTCCACGTAATATCGGAGTTTTACAAACTATTTCTTTGATTTTCACAAAGGTTGTTTCACATTAGTCTATCCACACAAACTCTGCATCCTTAGGTAAAAATTGAAAAAGTGGAAATGCTATATTAGAGAAATTTTCTATAAAATGTCTATAATAGCCATCATAACCAATGAAACTATGCACCTATGTTGGTGTCTTAGGTGTAGGAAAATTTAATATTACCTCTACGTTGGCAGGATCAACTCGAATTCCTGCAATTGAAAGCAGGTGTCCTAGCACTATTCCTTCTTTCATCATCATATGACATATCAATGTACTAAGAGAAACATGTGTTTGCTTACATCTTTTAAGTACTTTCTCTAATTTTTCCAAACCTTCTTCAAAAGAATCTGCATATGGGGTGAAGTCATCCATGTAGATTTCAATACTATCATTGACTAGATCACGAAAAATTCCTAATGTTGCTCGTTGAAAGGTAGCAGGTGCATTATAAAGACCGAATGGGAGGACTTGGTATGCGAAATTTCCCCAAGGGCATGTGAAGGTAGTTTTATCTTGATCCTTGGGAGCTATTTGGATATGGTTGTACCCACTAAATCCGTCCAAAAAGAAGAAGAACTTATTTTTGGCTAATGTATCAAGACATGGTCAATAAAGGGTAAGGGAAAATGATACTTTTGAGTCACTTTATCTAATTTCCTATAATCAACACAAATATGCCACTTTCCATTCTTCTTTGGAACAATGACTAATGGGGATATCCATTGATTGCCCGAGATTGGGTAAATAAATCCCACATCTAATAGTTTCTATAATTCATCTTTGATAATGTTTTCTAAAGCAGGATTCATTCTTCTCTATGGTTGCCTAACAGGTCAAAATTCTTCTTTAATGTATATGTGATGAGTACATAAGTCAACATGGATTCCTTTCACAACTGTATATTCCCAAGAGAAGGCTTCTTTTTGTTCCCAAAGGACTTTCAATAACCGTTCAAACTAGGAAGGTGAAAGGCCAGTATTAACATTCAACATCTTCCTTAGTTCAATTTATATAGGAACATTGTTACGGGGTACAATCACAGGAACGTTTTCAACTTCAGTCTCTGGTTCAATGGCTTCTTGAACATTGCAACTCATAACAGATTCTAATAGTTGGCGGGTTGAATCAGAAATGGAGTTGGGGCTGCTGATAAAGGTACTAATGGCATCATCTTCTGTTTCATCCTTAAAATAGAGGGCCTCACCAATAGTAAGAATTGGTTTGATTTCTTTGTTTTCAGGTTCAGGCCCTTTCACAGGTAGAGATTTTTGTATTAAGGTAAATCCTGCTTTATCTGGTGAACTTGGTTTTGTAGGGGGTAAAGGATAAGATTCTTTGTAACTTCCCCATTGGATATTACCATATTTCCTGACTGACACCCAATGTAAGCATCTGCGGTCGCAAGCCATGGTCTTCCTAAAATCAAAGAATGCTCACCGGCTGAGAATTGGGTATGTAATACCAAAATATTGACAGGGTATTGCCATGAGTCTACTGAAATGGTTATATCTTCCAACTTCCCTACCAATCTTATAGTAGACCAATCTGCCAATTCTAGGATGATGGGAGTTGGTTTAATGTTTCACAGGCCCAAGGCAATCACAATTGTAGAAGTTATGACATTAATTGCTGCCCCCAAGTCTACCAATACATTTGGGATATCAACCTCATTAATCTATATTGTAAGAATCGGGTCCTCTGGATCCTCGTACTTTACAAATGTACACTTCCCCAACATTATGTCTGATAATTTTCCCATAACGTGAATAGTGAGTGGATCCTTTGGTTTTCTTCTAGGTTTCTTAGAGAAATATTCTTTGATCATTTTGGCATAAATCGGTACGCCTCTATAGCCTGAAGTAACAAGATTTTGACAAATAAATTTTACAATTCCCCTAAAAAGTCAAATTTAGGACGAGGACTCTGTTTGCTCAAGGATAGTGTCTCAGTGTAAGGTGGACTAGTCTGAGATCCTATAGGAACAATTGTTTGAGAAGGGGGTTGTTTTTCCATAGGAGTTTGCGTTGACTCATCCCCAGTTGTTCCAGCAGAATTCCTAGGTTCTAGTTCTGAGACTTCATCATCATTATGTTCAACAATTATTGGTGAAGTCAGAGTATTTACCACCCAACCAAACCGAAGATTTAATTCATTACATTCCGCGGTGATAATATTTAATGTAGGAAGGTTGAGTGTCTCAACCTATTAAGCCCCCTATTGTTTGGATTTGGGTTGGATTGAACAAGAAGTTGTGAACGAAGAGGAGAATTATTGGTGGAGGCATTAGAAGGCAACTGTAACTGTTGTTGTGGCATAGGTTGGGAGAAATTTTTTGAAGGAGGAGGATGTCCATGCCAATTCTGGGACCATGAAGGAGTTGGACCAAACTAAGGGAACCATGGTTTCCAAGGCATTGGATATTGACAGGACTGCGACCATGAAGGTGAAAAAGGTACAAACTGAGGCCCAAAATTCAAATTATTAAAATACTGAGAGGGGTCTTGAGGCATACCTTGATTCATGTTCATTGGCCATGGTTTCCATGGTTTCCCTGATCCCATGAAGCACAACTAATGTACCTCTTCATTTGCTCCCTGAAAAACTTCCTTCAACCCAGGAAGAGATGGACAGGTGCTAGTGGAATGAATCTGTTCCCATATCCCATAAGTCTCGATAGTATTCAGAGGTCATTCCTTCAGTGGGTGCTTCTTCCTGCATTGAGGGTAGAAAATAGACATAGCCTTCTCTGCTTCCATCTGCTTTTGTTTCTCCTATAAAACATCCAATTGTGAGGACAGTCTGCTCAAAATATCAATCCTCAAGTTGTCCAACAAGTTTCCAATTTTTTCTTTCGTAACTCCACCGTTGGATGTCTTGAGGGTTCGGATCCCCTGCCTATGCCTTGTAGCTCCACGTGAACACTTAATGCATAATTCACAGATGGTGTCGAATTCTTCCTTTGATATATCTCCCTTTCCTACTACGTTCAAAAGTTCCAAAGGTTCCTCCCTTAGTGCCCGGAGAAAAATTATCTTCAAGATGTCCTTATCCAGATCACTATGGCCTGATCTCTGCAAAATGTATTTGAAACGTTCCATAAACTCCTCCATGTTCTCATCCTCTTTCTGCATAATCTTAAATATTTCTTCCTTAACATATTGGTATTTGTGGTAGTCTTGACACTTTTCGAGGAAAATTGTCTTCATATCATCCCATGTAGTAATAGATTTCGCCCCTAAACCCATGAACCATCTCAGAGTTGTTCCCTTCGAAGTGGCGGTTAATATCTTCAATTCCTGGGCATCAGAAATATAGTCATACCCCCGACAGACAACATTGAATTCAAGTAGGAATGTGTCCAAATCTATAGAAGAAAGACCATGAAAGTTAGGTAATGTTGTCAAAGGAATAGGCTTCATAGGCGCATCACCCTTGATATCTCCAATTGGGAACTGTAGAAATTCTGCAAATTCTCTCTACAAATCTTGCTCCTCTGAGACCATAGAGAAAATTTGACTATAAATTAACTTGATAATGCAATATACCAAAGCAAAATACTATAATCTACTTCTACTATCAATTTGCGGAAGCTTAAAGATTGAGCAAGATCGAGCCGAACACATATAACTAGAAGAAGAAGAATCAATGCACATGAAACACATAAAATACTCAGGGGAAAGCCTCAGCTAAAAACCCCACTATCTGTATTATCATACAAGATGGAAATACATTAGAATTATACAAAGCCTTAGCTCTCACAGCTAGCCAACTCTTAATAGAATCCTCCTGGATGCTCACAGGAAGTCAAAGCTTCTCACAAGCCTTCTCCCTCTGCCCTCCATGCTCCTATTTCCTTGCACAATTTCTCCTAGGTAATCCTCCTATTACCAAGTGGAAGACTGATCACTTACACTGATCCTACACCCTGTCAGAACTGTGCAATCCTCAAGGAACCTTTCCTTGACTACATGGATGAGTTTCCTTGATAGGAAAACACATGCAACTGATAGTAACCTGTCTTTGAAATTTAGCTCAACTAGGTCTTTCTCAGAATAGACATGCATGAGTTTATGATGAGAGTATCTTCAGTTATCTGGAGTACACTTGTTGAGTGCATGCATGCATCAACTAACTGATAACTCACAATTAGTTCCTCAAATAGTTTGGAACTAATGTAACTGGACTTAACTCAGTAAACTGAGCTAACTAATTACAAATCAAATATAACTCAATCTTATCTCCTTAATTTAAGGGATAACTCTCGCATGACTTCAGAAATACTTCTAACTTGAATTTCTCCAACTAATTAATCCATAATGAATTAATTAATTATTTTCCAAGCAACTAGTGAGACTAAATTCGAATTTAATTCAAGGACAAATTGAAATTGGAATATTCTGGATTCTATTTTTATCTTTTCTTGTTGCTATTTTCAACACTCCCTGTCAACAAGAAAGGAATTCAACTCGATCCCAATCGTGAACCTTTGGAATGTTATGCATGCAACACTTCACTCTAGTGTTGTTTCTCTAGCAACTCCAGAAACAAAAAAAAACATCCAACCTGAATCAGTATGATGCATCTGTCATCAAAGTCTCTGACTGCTATTGCCTCCGTCAACTGAAAACTTTGCGCTATTCAGTATCTGACTACTCTAGCCTCTGTCACTTTGATCTCTGACTGCATCAATCCCACTGATTCCTCCCACTACTATATACTTTGGGCTCCCGTAGCAAGGTACGATCCATGAGATAAAACCTCTCAATGGACCCTACCCAATTTCAGCCTTCTTGGGACTATCACTTCACATCACCCCACCTCACACCTGGAGGTATGGCTGCATGTGATCCCTCTGCTGACTCTAATTGTGGCTCCTCCACAATTTTCTGAGACTTCTTCTGGGACTATATGTTGAGAGGTAATTTACTCTCCCTCTCAACCATCAAGTCTCTAACATTTGCCTTGCTCCTCAAGGCTTTGCATGCATCTTGAACCTCAAGAGCATACAGGTTCTTAACTCCTGAACCAATCTGTTTTACCTATCTCATGGTGACATGTCTAAGGAAAACCTTTCCCTTACTAAAGACGACATCGTAGCCTTTGTCCTCCAAAATCATGACCGATACCAATTTCTTCTTCTGTCCAGGCACATACTTCACATTTGTCAAGGTGACAGAAGCTCCATTCTCCCTCTGAAAAGTAACCGTGCCTACTCCTAAAACACTAAACCTTTCATCGTCACCCATCTCTATGCACATCTTGAGGTCTTTCTCCTCCAAGGCACTGAATAAAATTTTATCGCCGGTCATGTGGAATGAAGCTCCACTGTCAAGATACCAACCACAACCCATCATCGATGACACCATTCATGCGATGACAGTAAAGTCGATTTCGAATTGAGAGGCCAATGCCTCACCTTTCGATCCTTCCGAGGATTCCTTCTTGGACCTTTTCGATGGGCAATTAGTCGCATAATGTCCCATCTCGTGACAATTAAAACATCTCACTTTAGATTTGTCACCCTTCTTCCCTCCATGAGAAGAATTCGATTCGGATTGGGACGCCTTCCCCTTCCCTTTCCCTTCCTTACTTGCTAAGGCTATATTTTCTTCATCATCATCCTTGGATGAAGAACCATCTCGTGTGCTCCTCCTGATCTCCTCCTGCATGAGATCCGACCACATTCGTTCCCAATCCGACAGTTTCTCCCTTCCATTCACAGAGTCTTGGTAGCTACTCCAACTCTTTGGAAGGCCAAGGAGAGCGAGGCTCACCATATCATCATCAGCAATAGTTATTCCCACACTTCCAAGCTCATCTCTGCAAGTGGTGAGCTTCTTCAGATATGTGGAAATAGTATCACCCTTGTCCATCTTGATTCTTTGAAGCTTATCCTTGAGCGCCAATTTCCTCTGGTCGCTACTGTTCTGGTAGAGGTCCTTCAATGTCTTCCACGTTGAATATGGAGTATCCTTCCCATGGAGACTCGAGACAATATGGTCTCAAACTGCCTCAAGGATGATCTGTCTCGCCCTCGCCACACACTTCTTCCAGTCAGCCAAATCTTGTGCATTAGTTGAACCTGGCTTTGGGATTTCTAGATCAATGAAATCCTTCAAGTCGTTGTCTTCTAATACAGCCTCCATGCAATCTTTCCATGCTATGTAATTCGAGCTGCCTTCCAAGGCATACTTGAGTCACAAGCTATAAAACGCCATTGGCCAACCTTGAAGTATGATAAGAATTCGATTTGCACCTGCAACCCTGAACTTCAAACTTCGAATTCTCTTCTCCCTATATTGTTCACTGCTCCGATAAACTTGGCTCTGATACCATGTAGAAATTCTACAAATTCTCTCAACAAATCTCGCTCCTCTGAGACCATAGAGAAAATCTGACTATAGATTAACTTGATAATGTAGTATACCAAAGAAAAATACTATAATCTACTTCTACTATCAATTTGCGGAAGCTTAAAGATTGAGCAAGATCGAGCTGAGCACATATAACCAGAAGAAGAAGAATCAATGCACATGAAACACAAAAAATACTCAGGGGAACCTCAGCTAAAAACCCTGCTATCTGTATTATCATACAAGGTGGAAATACATCAAAATTATACAAAGCCTTAGCTCTCACAGCTAGCCAGCTCTCAATACAGTCCTCCTGGATGTTCACAGGCAATCAAAGCTTCTCACAAGCCTTCTCCCTCTGCCCTCCAAGCTCCTATTTCCTTGCGCAGTTTCTCCTAGGTGATCCTCTTGTTACCAAGCGGAAGAATGATCACTCACACTAATCCTACACCCTGTCAGAACTGCGCAATCCTCAAGGAACCTTTCCTTGACTGCATGGACGAGTTTCCTTTATAGGAAAACACATGCAACTGATAGTAACATGTCCTTGAAATTTAGCTCAACTGGGTCTTTCATAGAATAGACATGCATGAGTTTTTGATGAGAGAATCTTCAGTTATCTGGAGTACACTTGTTGAGTGCATGCATGCATCAAATGGCTGATAACTCATAATTATTTCCTCAAACAGTTTGGAACTAATTTAACTCGACTTAACTCAGTAAACTGAGTAACTAATTACAACTCAAATATAACTCAATCTTATCTCCTTAATTAAGGGATAATATCCTTAATTTAAGGGATAACTCTTGCATGACTTCAGAAAGACTTCTAACTTGAATTTCTCCAACTAATTAATCCATAATGAATTAATTAATTATTTTCCAAGCAGTTGGTGAGACTAAATTCGATTTTAATTCACAATTTTAATTTAAGGATAAATTAAAATTGGAATATTCTGGATTCTATTTTTATCATTTCTTGTTGCTATTTTCAATAGGAACTCGATCGAAGAAGTTGCAGGAGCCATGAATATCTTCCAATATTCACTTGGAATCTCAACAAGTTCTAGTTGTTCTATAATGCGCGGTTGAGTCTGTTTAACAACACTTCCTCGATCAAATGGTGCAGTGAATTCCCTCAAGTCTTCTTCTTCTTCTGAACTCACAATGTTCAGTTCCCTTGATCCTCTGCTTGCTACTTATTCTTCCCTGAATTATGCTTCTATTATTGGGGGAGGTTCTGGTTGTGAAACTGACTACCCTCCAGATCTCGTATGAGATCTCACCCTAATATCAGCTCACAACGATGCTCTTGATTCAACTTTTGAAATGATTTGTAGGATATAGGTAATAGATCTTTCCTTCCTCTTTTTGGGGTCTTCCTCTGTCCCTTTATTTGTATTTATGTTCATGCAATCAGAAAATAAAAGGAAAACGTTCAAGCAAATTGAAAGATTGGGACCTAAACTAAGGTCAAAACTTCCCTCCCCAGGATGAGAGAGTGACCCCTAAAAAGAAAGCAAAAGAAGGAAAACAAACCAACCAAAAAATCTAAGCTTAGGACTTGAAATAGGGTGAAAAAACTTCCCTTCCCAGGACGAGAGAGTGGTTCCTATGAAAGAAACAAAACAATCTAATGCTCAGGACCTAGAGCAGGGTGAAAAACTTCCCTCCCCAGGATGAGAGAGTGATCCTATGGTCAATACTGGTCGTACTTTCATGCCTTCAATAGCCTCCCCGACAATGACGCTAAAATGTTGATGTTCAGATATGAATCATACAATTCACCCAATTCCACATTAATTATCAACCTGAGGCTCGACTGGTTATTTCAAGGAAATCATGCAAGGTATATATGCAGGCCACAGTTTCCCTACCCAACATTGAACATTCAATCATAATATAACAATGTGTAACAACAAGAAATAACTGTAACAACAATTAGAGTAACATGTTAAGACTCACAGAAACACACTGAAATCATTGCAGAGCAAGGAATAACACAACAAAAATAAACCTACACACACAACTAATCCAACAACATTGGGTCGAGAAAGTGGGCCCAACTTCCTGATCAAGGCTGCAGTAAGATCAAGAACTATAAAATGCTAAGAAGATCAGAAATTGTATTAATTAAAATAACATTACAAAGGTCTGTTGTTACAACTCAGAATTATCGTGTATCTCTTAGTGGTGGCTTTCCTAGCCCCGTAACACTACTTATACATTTCATTTAACAAATGACAATGCCTAAGATTATGGAAACTGTCTACCTACAAATGCATAGTGATTCTTAAGATATAACAAAATATAAATATAGCACTTGTGTTGGTCGATAAGTTGAACCACCGTTGCAGTTGATATCCAAAGATAGCGTTGCCAGCTCGATAGTCATCATACGTTGAATCATGGTCTTGATCATCATTCCTTCAAATCTGTAAGGAAACTTAAGTTAGCAAGTCGCTTTAGGCAATAATCCCCTATGACTACGCTTCATCGATTAACAATTCACAAAGACATGACAATAGGTATACCTTTGTTGTTTAGAATATAAATCGACCAACTAGGACATGAAATGAATACAGGAAAGGGATAAAAATGCAGGTAAAAAGTGGGTAAATTTAGTAATCAATAATTGTCTCTAAACAGAACCCTGACGGCCTTTACCATTAAGTCCCCGACTCTAAATCAAATTACCTTTTGGGCTTCAGGATCTATGACTTTTCTGCCCCGTCATTCTGACCAATCATGTGAGGGGGAATCTGGTTCCACCAATCATAAGCCTCCCTTGACTAGGGTTTTGACCATCCAACAGATAAGGTTATCCAAAATTTCTTATAAGTTCATGGCCTCACTCATTTGTGCCACAAAAAGGCCCTCCTCCTCATTCTCACCATGATTTAGTCAAGGGACCTTGACCCTACATCGGGTAGTGCATGTTACCGCTCAAACTAGTAGGGGTCCTAGGAGGGAATCCTAAAGGGACAATTGCTAGGTGAAGGGCAACAATGGAGCAATAGCCCACTATCACCTTAGCTAAAGCTCCCTACTCTTTACGGACTTTCACAGATGGGAGGAGACCCGGTATGATAAGGATCATAAAGATAAATAGATCAAAGATAGGATGAAGGGTGATCCTAGAATCCTTTTCACAAGAGAGGCTCAATATTATGGTTTTCTTGTCATGGAAGACAAGATGGAAGGCTCTCTAGGAAGGGCTTGGGGATAATTTCAAAGGGTTATGTTTTGAGTATGTCTTTATAAAGGATATCCCTAAGCCCTAACATTCTTGTGGAAACTTGGGTTTCAGGTGATATTTGAAGAATTAACCTTGATAATGCATGGGACCATACAAGACCAAGTGGACCTGAGGTTAGGTCAAGAGGATAGGTTTAGCAACCAATGATATACTTGACCTAATTAGGGAGGGGAAGGGGTCAAGGAATGAATTTTCAATTGAAGGCAATGCAAAGATCCCTGTGAGGTTTCTAGCCTAAGGGAAGCCAAGGGCGAGAATTGGTCTTCGATCTAGGGCTTGTGATATATCAACATCCTATTGTTGGAATCTCATGAAATTTGGAGGGCTTCTTGAGAACACACCAACACAATTGTGGGCCAAAAATTGAAGTATTTGGATGGCTAGATTGTGAGATAATTGATGCCCTATGTGACCTTTGTAGGCTAGGCCTAGAAAAAGAGGGGAAAGTGAAAGAAATAAGCTTTAAAGTGATCACGAGAGGAGAACCAATGCTTTTGGGAAAGATGGAGACATGGAATATTTAGAGTTTGGATTGATTTCCACTTGTCAAGGAGGCCTAAAAGACAACTTCGTTGGGCATTAGGGCTTAATGGAAGTAACTTCAAGATAATTTATACGTAGTTCAACAATATTTGGTGAATTTTCAAGACAAGAATGTCTCTAGGAACATTCATTCATTCAAACATGGCCTAATCATGATACAAAATGTCTCTAGGAACATTCATTCATTCAAACATGGCCTAATCATGATACAACACTATTTAGAGATTTGATTTCCATAATTTCGTTCCAAGAAAAACAACAAATTAACCCTAGAATAACGAAAATCCCAATATCATGAACACAAAAAATAAAGAATCAAAATAGAATTAACATAGTACTTACATATAATAATAATATATCCAATCACCAATATATGCCAATCATATAAGCTCCAAGACAAAGAAGAATAACCAAATGTCGAAATTCATCCATTCATCCCAAAAGTCTCATCCTCAAAAGATAGCAAAAATTTTCACAAGAAGATATGATCCAATCCAAGTGATGATGAGAAATGAACTCTTATCATTTGTATTTATACACTCCTAATGAATTTGATTTAGCTATTTGAGCCTACATTAGCCCCTAAAATAAAAATAATGTGCAAATAACTAACTTTTGGTGAGAAGCCCACCAAACTAGATCATAAACAAAATAACAAGCCTCTCAAGAGGTCGAATGATCAATAATACATATCGTTGGGATCTATAGAAGCCTAATTAATTCCATAAGTGCCATAATTATGAATAGGACTTCCAAAAGTAATGGACAAGGGGTTGGCCCATTGTTCTCCACATAATAAGCTTGTGGTGCTCCCAATGGGTGTGAGGGCACACAAATGACCTCATGGATCTCCAAGTAAGGAGAAGATGCTCCTCCTCTAGTAGGGAATTTATGGCTTCAAACAGGTCATCGTGACATTTTCGCTATAACGTTTTTTCTGCAAAGCTTCAGAAGCTGAAATTAAAACCCATTTGAGCTGAACTTAGGATGAAACACATGCAAAATATTCATATCATCCTCAGTTTCCTCATTTTGTCCACATACTTGAGTCTTTTTACACAGTTTCCACTATCACAGAGGGTGTTTTTGAGTATATCTCCCTTCTTGTGACCTTCCTTATGTGAACTTGTAATTCAACTTGAACTACAAGAGGAGTTGGATTTGATTTGTGATCAAAACTATAAGGTGATCTCCACTTGACCTGTGAGCCGAATTATGAGACTAATTCGTCAGAATTACCAAACTGAAGGTTATGTAGTTTCTCCTGCCACACAATTATCATTCAATATTGAAGCATATAAATGGTTATATTCCATTTTCTTCCCATAAAGGTTCCCTCACAACACATAATCAAATTCAAGAACCATACCCACATCCATATATGCACTCAAATTAGTGCCCTGGAATGGAAGGCTCTAATCCTAGTAAATTTTTTCCTTCTTTGAAGCATAACACATCCACACTCTGAATGAGAAAAAATAAAAGATATAGTTTTGTAGCATAAAAAGAGTATCATTAAGAAGTGTTGTTCCATTGGATTAGTTGTACTGTGATTGAGCATGATCAATCACAACTCTCTTCTAAAGCCTGAATTTATATCTTTGTCCCAAGTTGGATGTGTGCTAAATCATGAAAACCAAGTTAAGATTCATATTTCTCTTCTACAATTCTCCTCAAGGGAACTTTCATCTTTGGCTAGACCATAGATTATGGAGATTTATAGATATGTTGTTACTTAAATGATTGCTGTGAAAGTTATTACCTTTATTTGGGAAATCACACACTTATAACTTAAATTTAAAATCTCTTCATCGATCAAGAGATAAATGAAATATCTACAAAATTATAAGACCATATAGTTGATCATATAAGCAAAGATTTGCATACATAACAGCAGTGTAGCAATATGCAATCAATGACATAAATCTGCCATAAACAAAATTATAAAATTATATTCAAACAAATAATAGTATTTGAATTGAAATGCAATCATGAACATATGAATCTCGTGATTTTTTTTTTATAAATAATTTCTCCAACAATCCTCCCAAGTGTTGTCGTTGCTACTACACCCTTCAAAATTTTGGCCTACATTCAAAATTTAGAGCATATTTTGACCTTGTAAGTTGTTGTTTCTAGTAGTAAAAGTCATCCCATGTATATTCTCTAATTTTCTAGTCCCTTTGTGAAGAAAAATAAAGTGTCGTCTTTTGGAAGGAGAAATGTCACACATCCCAAAAGAAGAGTTATGGTTCATTTCAAGGGGAAAATTTGGTGTCAATGGGTCCTATTTATCACATAGACATCTACCAGACCCATTTCCAAAGTTTCATACATTGTCACACAAGTGTTGTCAATGTCATTGCAAAGTATACCTTAAGTGTCACACTTGGAGGATTATGTTGTTTTGTCGTCACTCTAAGAGGTCCATGTTTTTTCTAAGTGATGAGTGTTTAATGCTGTGTCATTGAATTTTTTGAGTGTGTGATCATGTTTAGGTTCACCGATCCCACTCTTATCACAATTCTGGAAGATTTCCCGCCCGACCAACTTGAGCCCACTCTTCCCTTGAATTGCGCATTGTGCAGCGGCAAGCCTTAATAATTCCCCCTTGCCTCCCGGATCTGTGCAGTGCGCAGTTCCTACCTCTAATGACTACTCATTGTACAATCACAGTACTCAATCCTAGCCTCCTGACCTCCACAAATGCATAATCAAGCCTCCTTGTCAGTCTCTTACACATTGCGTAGTGGCAAGCAACAAGATGTCTCCCTGCCTTACTGAGCTGCGTAATTTTTCAATCCCCTGGCCTTCCTCTCTCCCGAACTGCACATTACACAGTCTCAGTGGGTAAGACTGCCTTACTAAGCTCCTCAACTACGCAATATTCTGTTCTATGCCTCCAGAATTGTGAATTTTGCAGTCACAAGCCCCAATCCTCCACTCCTAGCCTATGGAACTACACACTACACAATCCATGAGCCTTCCTCCCAGTCCAATACCTAGTTCCAGCTCCATCAGTGATTTCAATGAAGCATGTTATACTAGGAGTTTTTCAAACTGATGTCTTCTTGTCATGTGTAATTTCCAGTTGCAGGTACTACATATTCACATGACAGGATGATGATTGAAGAGAAGAAGAAGGAAACTATACTAGAGGACACTTATGAAGTTGCAAGGACAAGTTGATCATTGAATGAGAAGATGAAGGGACACTAGATTGCAACAACAACTGAAGATCAAGATCATAGTGAAGACTCCCTACCTTCAACCCTCATGGAGGAGGAAGAGGAAGAGCATGTACCATCTCTCAAGAAGACACAAAGTTAGCAACAAAAAGAGTGGTTTGAATTGCCACATCATCATTAAGTCCATGTCATCAATGTCATGTCATGTCTTATTAAGATGTCATGTGAAGGTGTCACATGAGTCATCATTTGCCACATCATTTGTGGATGTAATCATGTAACTTTCAGTAAAATGAGAAATGTAATGTGAAGTTGAAGTCCAAGAGTCACCTATAGAATGTAAAAATTCATGTAGAAGTCAAAGGGTTGAATCGAAGCTCAAGAGTCACGAGGGGAGTCCAAGTGTCACACAGAAGGTGGAGACTCACCTCATTTGTTATATATACACCCTCATAGCTCAAGAAAAGGAGTTTTTACCTTGGCTCCTCTAACCAAGCATTAGAGAGGAAGGTAGCTTTTGAGGAGCAAGTGATAACTCTAATGCTCCATTATTGGAGCTAGTGGTGTTCATTGTTGATCAGGTGCTAAAAAATGGCTCAAAATTCAAAGTTTTTAGATTGGTGTGGAACCTAGACGAATGCGTAGTGCTCATCATCCTAAATCTGGTGAAACTCATTTCATGCGAAACGGACTTCGTATGACTCCAGAAACGAGTTCTGTTCACTTTCCCAAACACGTGAATTTAAAAAAAAATACAGCCTAGTCAATAGTCCATATTGTTGACGTGGCACTGACTAGACAAGGTATGTGGTATTTTGACTTAGTCAATGGGCTCCTTTGGAGAATGGGGTATTGACAAGTGGCATGGTATTATTGGTAGAATTTCCGCATTTGTGATTGGTTGTAGTGGTGGCCAACCACGGGCTGACATGTGGCCCAACTGGAGGCCACCATGTGGCAGCCGTGGAGGCCACCAAAAATTTGGTTATAGTCTGGGTGGAAGCAGCGGGGATCGAACCCGCAACCTCCCAACACTAATACACAACCTTTACCAATAAGCCATGGTGGAAGTTCTTAACCCCTATGTTTGCACGTTATATTTAAAGTTGCATGTCCACACTGTTTGGGGAACGAGCTAGCCCACGTGGGGCCAGCCCATGGTTACATAACCTCGCACATGACCATCGGTGGAGGAGGAGTCGGGGCCTGATCGACGGGGGCAGGCTATTGGCCTTAGCCCCGGGCACATGCCCCCCCATGTGGCCAAAATTTTTGATACATAGGCGTTAGCGGACATTTAAACTGTTTGCCAATTTCGCCTAATTTTCAGCAAAATTGTCACTTTGTTAGCATGTTTATGGGGCGACATTGTATGATGATGCCAAATTTTAGGGAATTTGCGGTACGATTAGCAAAATATTGAGAAAGGCCATAACTTCTTCAGTTTTTGACCAAACCGGGAGTAGAAAGAGGCTAAACATGCATTTTTGGGCTTTTTGGAGCCATTGGAACAGGTTTCAGAGCATTCTAAGCATTGTAAACTCATGTATTCAAACTTTTGAGCATAATA
Organism: Pinus tabuliformis; assembly: GCA_031772625.1. Taxonomy (NCBI): domain Eukaryota; kingdom Viridiplantae; phylum Streptophyta; class Pinopsida; order Pinales; family Pinaceae; genus Pinus; species Pinus tabuliformis. Next base: position 1,405,269,393 of record CM062820.1, on the reverse strand, counting down.
GAGAGGGCCAAGACATTGGAAGTTAGACCAAGGAGAAGTAGCCTAGGAGGGGTGAACTCCTTCATCATGTGTTGCTATGATATTGTTTATGTCTATCATTTGCTGATGTTTAGTCATTTGTTTATGTTAATTTGCACATAAAAATTACACAAAAACACTCAAAAATCCATGTTTAAACTTGCAAGCAATCTCATGAATCCTAAAGCATATTTAATATAATATGAAAAGGAATTTTAGCACAACAAAACTAAATTTCTTAATCAGATCAAGTTTGGTATTAGAGCACTTCATTTTATTTGTGCAAGAAGGATTTAACTGTTTGCAAGTGAATGTCATGCTTACAAGGTTAAAACTCAAGAGAGGAGAAGGGAAGCTGGTTGAAAGCCTTGAAGTTGGGTCAAGGGGAAGGAGGGAAAGGTTGCCACAATCTCCACCACCAGTTCTTCCTCAAGTTGTAGTTGAGACTCCAGTGAGCATGTCTCATGAAGGAGAACCTACAAACATGACAGAGGATGAGAAGGTCTTCAGGAAGGCTTTCTTTGATATGACATATGGTGAAGGTCCTCTATGAAGAGAGGAATACCAGACTGCAAGGTGAAAGCTCCAAACCTCCCAAAGGAGAAGGTTCTTCAGGAGGAGGAGGTAATGGAAATGGAGGTAAACCTCCACCCTCTCCACCATCTTCTTCATCTTCTTCTTCATAGGCATCTTCACCCTCTTCCACTAACACAACCCTTACTCATACTCATCAACATACCTCAAAAGGAACTGGTAAATCACCCTTATTAAAAATTGATGTTAAATTTGAATTGCCCATGTATAATGGTGAAGTGAACGCAAAGAGGCTTGAAAATTGGGTTCATCAGTTGTAGTTCTATTACAAAATTCAAAACCTTCAAGAGGATGACATAAAGATGTATTTAGCTTCCTTGATGATGGTGGGTGCAACACTAGTATGGTGGGAATCAAAGACATAAGAGGAGATAAAAAAAATGGTAAGATCTCTATTTCTTGGTCTGATTTCATTGTTGCAATTAAAAGACAATTCTACCATCTAGCTTATATGCAGAAAACCATCATGAATTGGCAGAACTTTAGACAACTTAAAGGTCAAAATGTGTAAGATTACACCCAAGAATTCAAAAAAAGGTCTTTAATGTTCGGTGTAGATTTGCAATCACAAGACACATTGCTGAAGTACATAGGGGGTTTACACAGTTACCTTAGGTATACTATCCTTATGTTTAATCCCAATAATCTAGATGAGGTGTGTGTACAAGCCACTCATCTTGAGGCAAGAGGGAAAATCACTCCAAAAGAGGGTAGTAAAAAGCCATTTAAGGGAAAAGGAAAAGAAAAGGGTTTCAAAGGGAAGGTAAAGAAAAATGCATCTATCAAGAAGGAAGGAGAGAAATTAACATTCAAGCATTGTTCCAAAGAGGGTCACGATGAAGCTCATTGTTGGAAGCTTCATCCCGAAATGAAACCAAAGAAATTCAACAACAAGGGGAAACAAAAGACAACTGCAACCACTCAACAAGATTTGGGATCCAATCCCGGTGATGAAACTAAAATTAAAGCCATGGGTATAAAGGGAAAATAATCCATTTCTAGCACTAGTACTTCAAATTCACACAATGAAACTCCAAATGAAAAGAAGAGGATAGAACTTTTTCACATAAGGGTGATCTCAAAACATAGGAAAATTGATACACTTTTCGACAATGGATCTCAAGCCAATCTTATCTCTGAAAACATTGTCGAAAGTTTAAACTTAGAAACCATTCCACATCATAAACCATATCCACTTGGCTAGGTGTGTGAAAATGCACAATTGTAGGTAACTAGAAAGTGTAAATTGAAATTCACCTAATTTCATAGATGAAGTGGAGCTTGATGTTGTGCCATTAGACATATGTGATATAGTTTTGGGCAGTCCATATCTCTATGATAGAAAAGCTATCTTCCATAGACATGAAAACAAATACCATTTGTTCAAAGATGGATTAGAATATATTGTGAGAGCTCATGGCCAGAAACTAAACCTTTCACTTGTTAATGCGGGGCAGATAAAAATATTAGGTAATTCAAGCAAGAATTTTGTGCTTCTAATGATCAAACCAAAGAATGATGTTGATAATGAAGATTTGAAAGGTTGTTATTCAAGATTGAAATCTGAATTGGTTGATGTTGTTAACCAATATGATGAGATGTTTTAGGAACCAAAAGGATTGCCTCCCAAGAGAGGAATCCAACATGAGATATAGTTGCAGCAAGATAGTCCTCTTCCTAACATTGGCATGTACAAGATGTTAGTGATGGAAAGTGTAGAAATTAAAAAGAAAATTCAAGAGTTGTTGGATAAATGGATCATCATGCCACATTTTTCACCATGTGGTTCACCTATTGTTTTGGTGCCAAAGAAGGATGGAACATGGCACATGTGTGTGGACTTCCATGCATTGAACAAGATTATGGTAAATAACTGTTACCCACTACCTAGAATAGATGATTTACTTGATCAATTGAAAGATTCAAATTATTTTACTAAGTTGGACTTAAGGAGTGGCTACCATCAAATTAGAATAGCTAAAGGAGACATTTGGAAGACAACATTCAAAACAAAACGAGGTTTGTTTGAATGGCTAGTTATGCTTTTTGGTTTATGTAATACTCCTGCTACCTTCATGCATGTGATGAATGATCTGTTGAGGCCATTTATTGATGAGTTTGTTATAGTATACTTAGATGACATCTTAATTTTCAGTAAATTTCGTGATGAACATGTCATGCATCTGAGAAAATTACTTGATGTCTTAAAGAAAGAACAATTGTATTTAAAGATGTCAAAGTGTGAGTTGGGAAAAACTTCTTTAGTTTACTTGGGTCATATTGTTGGAGGAGGTGAGTTGAAAATAGATCCCTCCAAGTTTGATGTCATTTTGAATTTGCCAAGGCCCAAGACAATTACTGAGGTAAGAAGTTTTTTGGGAGCAACCCAATATTGGAGGAAATTTATTTCTAACTTTTCTTCTATAGCAGCTCCTTTGCATGCATTGACAAGTGTAAAAAAGGTTTTTCAGTGGGGAGGCAAACAACAAAATGCCTTTGGTGAATTGACAGAAAAGATCAGTTCAGTTCCAATACTTGCAGTTCCAGACTTGAGACAGTCATTTGAGATTCATACCGATGCTAGTGACTACGCCATGGGTGCAGTCCTCATACAACATGGTAAGCCTATCTGTTTTCATTCATAAACATTCATTGGTGCATTGATTAATTATCCTACATATGATAAGGAACTATATGCTTTGGTGCAAAGTGTGAAAAAGTGGAAACACTACTTGATGGGTAAGGAAACAATCATTCACATTGATCATCAACCATTGCAATACTTGCAATCTCAATCAAATTTGTAGCAATCAAGGCACTTCCGATGGATGGGTTTTCTTCAACAATTCCAATTGGTATTAGGGTATAAAAAAGGTATCTACAATAAAATTTTTGATATGATTTCTAGGACTATTATTAGTGTTGCTACTTTACTCGAGCATAATTTTGTTTTGTATGAAAGTTATATTGAGAAATATGCATTAGACAATGAATTTCAGGATGTTTATGCAAGCTTGAGTCAATGTAACCAAGTAGAGGAACTGTATTATCATTGCATGATAACTTGTACCATCTTGGCAAGCTTTGTATTCCATAGGGAGAAAGAGTTAACATTATAAGAGAGGCACATACTTCTCTTATTACTGGTCATTTCAGTGTAAGTAAGATGGTGACACATCTACAAAGGTATTGTTATTGGCCTCATATGCTTGAAAGTGTGTCATGTTTTATTAAAGGATGTTAATTATGTACAATCAGTAAGCCTAGCAATAGGAAGTTAGGATTGTACACACCACTTCCGGTTCCTTCACGACCATGGGAGAGTGTTTATATGGATTTTGTAGGAGGTCTTCCATTGTAAAAAAGAAGTCATGATTATTTGTATGTAGTTGTGGATATGTTCAACAAAATGTGTATTTTGATGCCATGTAAAAATCAAGTTACAACTGAACAAACTGCTAACTTATTCTTTCAGAATGTATGGGTGCATTTTGGATTGTCCACATCCATTGTTAGTGATCGAGATTCTCTCTTTGTTTGGAATTTTTGCTCAAGTTTGTGGGGGTTCATGAAAACCAAAATTAAAAAGAGTACAACATTTCATCTGCAAATAAATGGTCAAACATCGGTGGTGAACAGGACAATGATACATCTTCTTCGTGGGTATTGTAGCAAGTATCCTAAGTTGTGGGATGAACATTTGCACTATATTCAACATGCTTACAACCGGGCCAAGCACTCTTCAACTCAAGCATCGCCATTTGAGGCATGTTTGGGATACTTGTCTAAGTCTCCTTTGGATTTCATTTTTGGAAAAGATGTTGCTATTGATGGTCATAATGGCATAGTCAAAGCAAGAAGGTTCATTGAACACATCCAATTGGTACACCAAAGAGTTCAAGAACAACTTGAAAAGAGCCAAGGCAAGTATAAAGCAAGGCATGACAAACATCATGTATATCACAAGTTCCAAGTTGGTGATGAAGTTTGGCTTCACATTAGCAAAGAGAGGCTCCAAGGATAAGGTAAAAAACTAAAACCAATTAGATATGGTCCTTTCAAAATTTTGGAAAATATTGGTAACAATGCTGTTAGATTAGATTTTCCTTCATATATGCAAATTTATGCTGTTGTTAATGTTGAGAACTTAAGGTTGTATGAGCCTCCTTTGATTGAAGATCAAGGAGAAAATATCCATATTCCTTCCATTGAGGATTTTTCTCTTGAATACCTTGATGAACTACAATAAGACACCATTCTTGGCAGAAGAAAAAGGTCTTCAAAACAAGGAATTTGGATTACCTTCGAGTGAGGCTCAAGGAAAAAAATCATTCAAAGGCCAAATGGATTGAGATTGGAAAGGTGAAGGAACTATACCCTCACCTGTTGGACAACTGAAAGTGATCTTTTGGGGTCCAAAAGGCTTTCAGTGGGGAGGAATGATAAGGTGCTCAAAAAATAGCTCAAAATTAAAATTTGTCATATTAGTGTAGAACCTTGATGATCGCGTAGTGCTCGTCATACAAAATTTGACACAACTCTTTTTGCATGAAACAAACTCTGTATGACTCTAGAAACGAGTTCTATTAACTTTTCCAAACAGATGATTTAAAAAAAAAATTGACAGCCCAATCAACAGTCCATACTGTTGACGTGGCGCTGACTGGGCAGGGTATGTGGCAGTTTGATTTAGTCAATGGGCTCCTTTGGCAAATGGGGTTTTGACAAGTGGCATGGTATTATTGGTCACATGGCAGCCCAGGAGGCCACCAAAAATTTGGTTATAGTCCAGGCAGAGGCAATGGGGGTTGAACCTGCAACCTCCCAACACAAATACACATCATTTACCAATAAGCCACAGAGGAAGTTCTTAACTCCTATGTTTGCGCGTTGTATTTAAAGTTTCATGTCCACGTTGTTTGGGGAACGGGCTAGTCCACGTGGGGCCGGCCCATGGTTACATAACCACACACATGATCACCGGTGGAGGAGGAGTGGGGGCTTGACCAATGAGGGTGGGCTATTGGCCTTAGCCTCGGGCACGTGGCCACCCATGTGGCCATAATTTTCGATACATAAGTGTTAGCAAACATTTAAATTCTCTGACAATTTCACCTAATTTTCAGTGAAATTGTCGATCTGTTAACATGTTTTTGGGGCGAAACTGTAGGATGATGCCGAATTTTGGGGAATTTGTGGTGCGATTAGAAAAACATTGGGAAAGGCCATAAATGTTTTAGCTTTTGACCAAACTGGGAGAAGAAAGAGGCTACACATGAATTTTTGGGTATTCTGGAGCCATTGGAACAAGTTTCAGAGCATTCTAAGCATTGTAAATAGATGTATGCACACTTTTTAGCATAATAGAGAGGGCCAAGCCATTGGAAGTTGGACCAAGGAGACATATCCTAGGAGGGGTGAACTCCTTCATCATGTGATGTTGTGATACTTTTTATGGTGATGTTTATGTTTTCCATTTGATGTTATTCAGTCATTTGTTTATGTCAATTTGCATATAAAAATTACATAAAAACACTCAAAAACCCATGTTTAAACTTGCAAGAAATCTCATGAATCCTTAAGCATATTTAATATAATATGAAAAGGAATTTTAGCACAACAAAACTAATTTTCTTAATCAGATCAATTTTAAAGATGTATCTTGGAACTTTCACTTGATACTTGAAGCTCAATGAGCTAGCACACATTCATGCTTATGTCGTAAATGTTGTAAGACTATTCTTTGAAAGTTTATGATATATGTTGTTCTTCATTTTTACTAAAGAATTTGAACTATTTCGGTGGCTTTAGTGCTTATCTTGTTGAAGGTGTGTTTTACTTGTTTTAATGATTGTTACTGCTATGTGAACTTTTTCACTAGTTGATTACATATTCTTTCATATACATATGCTTGTGTATATTTATTAGATTAGTACTACTCATCTCTTAAAGACTCACTTTTGTCTCCCTTCGGTGGAAGAACCTTGATACATTCTACAACTGAACATTCCACAAGGCATATTCACTTGTTCATTCAAAATTATTGTACATTACTCTCTTGTGCTAACCATTGCAACTAAGGAAAATATCTAAGAAAAATGGCATATAGGCCTTATTTCTAGAAGGGATCTATTGTGGCTGCCAACACACTAAAAAATTTCACTACATTCAAATTTTAGAGCCTACTTCATTGTCATATCAAGTGTCACCTCAGTCATTAAGTTTTGTTTCATGTTGCTCTATATGTTTTAAATGTTCTTGAATGTTCTCAAGTGTCTTCACATGATTAGAACATCTCTAGATGCATTTTATGGTCGTAACATCGTTGTTGTGGTAAAACGACACTTTTTAGTCAAAGTCGCACACACTTCACTTGTAATACTCTGGGAATGTGTATAAAGTGGAATTTTGATGTGTATTCATTTTTTATCAAGCTTGTCTAAGTTTTCTCGATGAGTTGGTATGTGTCGCACATGGTTTTATGACTAGAACTCATCCTGCTCACCTCTTGCCCTATCATCCAGACTTAGAAAAATTTCAGTTTCAAAGTGAACCCATAAAGATCAAGAGTGCACGAGCGCACTTAGAATCCTTGATGGAAAACCTTTCGATGTTCAAGAGTGTGCCTTGCGCCCTCCAAGAGTGTAAATTGCACTCCTTAATCCTGATTCCCCTTCCTTGTTCCGAACTGTGCCCTTTAAAAATTATTAAGTCTTCCTAGAGAGAAATCATTCGACTCAAATAAGTGCACCCTACTTGAGTGCAGTGGCACACTCTGAAGGCCCGAAACTTAATCCTTTAACCTTCCTCAATGTGCCATGCACTCTCATGAACTTCTTGAGTGAACTGGCATGCTTTGAATGCACAAAGTGCTAACCTTCAACCTTCCAGAGTGCACTTTGTTCCCTTCTTGAGGCCACTTGAGCACATTAGCACACCTCGAAGGCATGAAGCTTCAGCCTTCAGCCTTCGGGAGTGCGCCCTATGCCCTCCCTCTCTCCCTTGAATGCAAAACACACTTGGTAAGCTCGTAGCCTTCCCCTTTGTCATTCGGACTTGTGCCTTGTGCCCTACCTTGATTGGTTTCTTCTTTTAGTTGCATGAGCACATTCCAAAGCCCCAAAGCCTCTCCTCTTCATCCCTTCAGCCTTTCAAAGTGCGCCCTTGTGCCTTGTAGCCCATTTGACCCTCTTTGAGCTCAACCGAAAGGACTAAACCATAAATAAGCATAGATCATGGTAGAATAGGAGATTTTAAGGCTAATAATTGCTCGTCATAGGTGGTTGCAGATACAGGTATTCCAAAAACACCATGGCAAGCACACTCGAGGAAGATCAGGAAAGGAGAACAAGCAAAGGAAGCATGGAAAGAACAAAGAACACACTTAAATACTGATGATCAAAGCACTCTAAAGATTCCAATATTGAAGACCCTTTGGAGAGTGAAAGCTCCATGATGAGAAGAACAATAAAGAATGAAGACACAAATAGCAACCATGTCACTACCGAAGAAAGTCCATGTCATTAGTCACTATTAGTTCCAATCATAAAAATAGTAACATGTCAAGTCTCACCACATGATGATGTGGAAATCATGATGTATTATTGTAATCATTGTAAAAGACAAATAAGTGGAAGTCCAAGAGTCATGTATGAACTAAATAGTCATGGAAGTAAAAAATACATGTAATATGAAAAGTTATATGTAATTCCAAAAGTCATTCGGAATCCCAAAGGTTGTAGAAGTCAAAAGGTCGCAAGATGTTAGAAAGTCAAGAATCACGAGGATATGAGAGGTCATTCCTCAAGTTATACATATATCCTCATTTCTCATGTAAAGAAATTTTAACCTTGGCTTCTCCCAAAAGGCAATAGAGAGACAAAGTTAGTACTCTCGGGGAGAAAGTAGTGGCTCTAACACTCCACTATTGGAGCTAGTGGTGTTCATTGCATTTAAGTGTCTTGGGACTTTTTATTAAGATTGAATTCTTCCAGGCCAACATGTTTTCACACATGGATTGTGATTTTTTCTAGGACTATTACTTGAATGTTTATGGTTCATGCTTGTCTTTAGTAGTAATGGATTAGTTGAAACATTTCACTTACTCTAGTGCTCCTTGTTGGAAATGTGTTGTTGTGTTTATAATGACCGTCGCATCCTTGTGAACTATTTCTCTTTGTGTCAGATGAACCTTTATCTTTCACGTGCATCTCCATTACGGTAGTACTATTACTTCTCTCTTAGAGGCTCACTTAATTCCCCCCCCTACAGTAGAAGAACCTTGACACATCAACAATTAAAAATTCACAAGGCATACTAGCTTGCTCATTCAAAACGACAATTGCACTTGTCTCTCATGCTGATGGCTAAAATCAAGGCATATATTTAAGAAAATGACAATGTGGCCATATTCCAAATGGGAATTATACACCAAACAATGTGAGGTCTATTTGGGACCTTATATCGGGGAGATCCCCTGTATGTTGGCGGTATCCAACACCATCAACATTTTTCTCTAGATGGAGTGCGAATAGAGTTTTATGGTTGACCACTCTGCACACCCTCATCATTCTTCTTCCGGTTAAGGTACAAACATTCCAAGAACTATTTTGGTTCCTGAAGCAGGAGGATCTTCTAATCCTGGACTGAAACAACTTGTGAATTTACTTACGAGCAGATCCAGGAAATTCGACCTATAACCCATCAGTTTACAAAGGAAATCCAATTAATTCATGGATCACAAAATATTAAACATTTTCCAAAGAAGAAAGATACAATTGGTACTAGTATCATGGTTTCTACAATGGAATATTTGGTTTTTTCCACTCTTGAGGGGTTGGAAGAATCCACATGTGATATTGAAAATCAAGAACAACTTCCACCTCTAAATGAAGGATATGAAGACAATATGGTTTCTATTTTTGATGATCTCTTTGATAGATTCGGTGATGACGATTCATCAAATTCTGATAAGGAGGAAGAAGATAGAGGTAAGAACCTGGCAGACTAGGATTTGGATTGGATGACCCAAGGGACTCTTGCTCTTCTGGATAACTTGCATAGGATACCAAGACATCTGGAAAAGTTGCTCTCAAAGTATGATTTGGATAGAAAGATGAAGGTAGAAGATCATCTCAATTATTTCTACCTCCATTTACAAATGATGGAGGTGAGGTATGATGATGTGTCCTGCAAGCTATTCCATTATACATTAGAAGGCAGAGCAACATCATGGTATCATAGTCTGCCCATAAATTCGATCCACACCTAGAGGGAGTTTAAAGAATTGTTTCTTGAGAAGTTTGCTGATGACAAAAATCCCGCCATGTTACTCAAAGAGCTTAGAAGCATGAAAATGGGGGAAAAGAAGAAAGTGAAATATTTTAATTAGATATTCAACCACATATTGAATAAGTTTCCCCCAGACACACAACCACATGATTCGATTATTACATAGCTGACTTTCCCACCAGTATTTCCCAGTTCGTAAAGAGATCCACAAAGGAAATGTTGGCACTAAACCTTGCAAATGTGATCATCATTGAGAAGCACTTGCGTGTGATTGGGGTCATTATGAATGATGAAGAATCAAAAGACTCCAATGAAACTAATAGGAAGTCACAACCTTCTTCTAGTAAGGTGTTGACGGTGCTGGACCCGCCAACATGTAAGGGGATCTCCCTGGTAAGAAGTCCCAATTAGACCTCGGACTGTTTGGTGTAGGAGTCCCAGCAGTGGGTCATATGGTAATGCCTTGATCGCGATTTTGCATTGAGGCAAGTAAGATGACTCTGTTGGTTGCAATGGTATGACAACTGTAGTGAGCCAAGGAAGATGCATGAGAGGTTCTGACACATGGGGGTTGAGATGAGTGTGCCCCTTGGAAACCTATAATAGTACTCAGATTGGAAGGGAAAACACGAGCGATGATACATCACAAGCTGGAAAGAAAATTAGCCGGCAATCCAAAGTGATGGTTAAACCAAAAACACATTTCATAAAGTTTCATACATACTCATACAGAATAGTCCATACATGCATGTGTAAGAAAGAAAATACATATGCCATTTAGAGTAAACAAGATAGTTGGAATACAATACAACATATGCATGAAACGTGCTGGCTCTTATTATATAAAGAAGTGTAAGTTCTAGTCATACAATACATCCATGTCCAACCACTAGCTCCAATAGTGGAACATTACAACCACATCCGCCTGCTCCTCCAAAGAGATGTACTAGCTCCGTGCAGTGGAGAAGCTAAGGCGCATTACAATACTGTCCAAGCTCTCTCCAAGATAGTCTTATCGGAAACTTGGCTGACCAAAAGCCTATACAATGAGTTATGAGGGACTATTTATAGCAAAGGGTGGGGTGACCCTTGACATTCCCCTTTATGACAGTTCAACTACCCTCATGACTCTTCATCTACTCTATGACTGTTACATCCACTTATCGACACTTGACTTACACTTGATAAGACATACATTACGATGCACATGTACTCATGTGAGAGAACATGGCTTGAGAAAGCCAAGCAAGACATCACTAACACTCGGTCCATTGTGAAGAGACCAAATCTTTGACACGCTTGTGATGGTGAAGGTGGTGAGCTGATGCCAAGCTTGGTCATTCGTAATAGTGTGCATGCACTCCATAGTGACCTCTTGCTGAAGCAAACTCTTGCCTTCGTTGCATCCGGGTGCATTGGTATGGTTCCTCCATCCGAATCGTCTACTAGCATGCACATGGTATTTGGGTGCGGATGAATCAGAAACACACTAATGCATAGTGTCCGTGTTGATCTTCCAGTGTGTGCTGGTTGTCATGTGCACCAATTGTCAACTACATGTTCAGCTCTAGTCGGACTTGCTTCTTGTCTTCACCTTGGTAAGTGTATTGAATTGGTTGGATCACATGCGTGCACATAATGACATGCATGCTGCTGAATCCCTTGCATGCGATCAACAACATTTCTCACCATGTCTTCTCCGTGCCAGCTGCTGGGATAGATCTATAACTTGTACAGGCGCAGTTTCATCCGTGAGTGCATGTTGCGCCCCCTGTTGTTCCTGTTACTGCTGCAACTCATTCATATGTATGTGTAGATTCATGTTCTTCCTTGAGTTGTCGATTCAACACATGAAACTCCTTCTTTGTTCCATTCTCTGTCTTCGTGCGATATTCATGTTGCGCTGTCACCTCATAGCCCGAGTCTCCAAAGTTGCTTTCATCATCAGTGGATTTGCCTGAGCTCGCAACTTTCTTCCGCCTCTATGTTGTCAACAATCTTCCTCTTGCATTAGTTGTATTCGGTATGTTGCCTTCAACTATTGTTCATGATGTTGCTTGTTGTGATGCTACTGCTGTTATATCTTGATGTTTTTGTCTAAGAACAACTTGATGTCTTCGTGGGTAGGCAAGTTCATAGGCACTTGATCGACTGCATCCCCAAGTGTGCTCTGAATGTTGTCTTTGTCTCTGCTCTCCTGGAAACCATTGTACCTGTACTGCTGAGAGGCAAACGAACACTTGCAATACCTAGAGACATGGAAATGCTCATGGCAATAAATCTGTCAGTTGAAAACAAAAATGAACTTGAGAACTGAATTGCAACATACCTGTGTGACTGATCATGAAGGTTGTGTAATTTCGGCTGGGAGGTCAGGGGACTGATTGCCAAGACTGCAAAAGGCACAGTCTAGGCTATAGGGAGACTGAATGACTGCTGGAACTATGCAATGCATAGTCTAGTCTGGCTGCTGACTGTTGGAATTGCGCAATGCGCAATCTCAACTAGTAATGGTTGCAGGCCCAGTGACTACATTGCGCAATTTTCTGGGCCTGCAGTCACCATCCCTCAGAAATTAACAAAATAGTCCTGGAGGATAGTGCCTATGCAGAAATGTGTATTTATGGAGAGGAAGATAGATCCTTCCTTCCCCGAATTGTGCAATGCTATCTTAGTGAAGGCAGAGTCCGGGCTGAGGTTGCCCTGACTCGTCGATGGGTAATGAATGCGAATGTGAGTGAAAATGTATGGTGATACTAAGTGTAAGCATAATTGAATGATCATACATGCAAACAGTGAATGACAGATTCAAAAAACATAACAACATGCATGTGGGTGAGGCGAGTCACCGAATCGGTGACTATTTGTGAAAAACAGTTTCATGCATGCGACACCAGTGAGAGAGCAACGAAAATTGAAATGGTTATAGTAAAATCTAATATTTATCAAAACCACAACAAGTGCTCATTGAAATCTAGCTGACAACATTTATGTGAAGCAGAACACAAAAAGTTCCAGAAATGCAACACAAGACATGGGAAGTGGGCTTACCCCAAAACAACTGAGCTGAATGTGACGACAGCTCCTAGATGTGATGTGGGATGTCAAAGATGCAAGGTGGATGTGAGGAATGGGATCTGCAACATCCAATTGACGAGTTTTGATAACATTGAGGTTGTAACGCGTATGCCACAAATCTAGGGAAAGTGACACTTGGTGGGAGGTTTTTGAAATGATCCTTGCATGTAACCTCCAATTGCCAAAAATAGATCCTTGAAACAAGGGATGCCTTTGCGTGCTGCCTTGGGAGAAGCAGCCCATGCATGCAAGTCTGTTTTGCTCAGTCCTGGAGGGAACCTGTCAACTTAGCTGCACATGTAAGAGGTTGCTCAACTGCTGGGAGAAAATGCACATTTCTGGCTAGGAGCTGGGCTGGCTGCCCAGGAGATTTGCGCAGTTTCCGGGCAAAGCAGCTGACTGCTGCGTAGATTTGCGCAATTTCTGGCCTGAGCATCCCTACTGGGGAAAATTAAGCAATTTTCACTGTGATGGTTAACTGCCAGAATTGCGCAATTCTGGAGCTCAACAGGTTGCTAGTTAGGATTGTGAAATTTTTGGAGGGAAAGCTGGTTACCCTCCAGAATTGTGCAATTTCTTGGTGGAGTTTCTCAGCCTGTAGCTAGACCAAGTCCGGGTGATCAGCCTATTAGGGGAATGCATCGAGTTGTGATCAACACGCTGCCTTTATGCAAGGAAAACACTGAAGCTTGTTGTACTTGATGAAGCAAGACAAGTTGTTGTGAAAAGTTGGTAGGGAGACTCCAAAATGAAGCTGAGGCAAAATTTTGGAGGGTGGTTGTAGCCGCTACAACACTTGGCAACAAAATGGTAGAACTCAAGCTCTCTGAATGGACCTTGTTCGTGAAAAGCAGGTCTAACACCTCCAGAAGTATTGTTCAGTTCTCAGCTCATCTTGGTTTCACACTAGCTTGATGATAAGATGCAGTATCTGCCAAGGTCTCGGTCGATTGACACACATTCCAAGCCAAGGCAACACAACTGTTTAAATTGGTGTTGAGGGGTATATTGATGCACACACATTATAGTCATCAGAGTCTTAGTTTCATCTATGGTGTTGCTCCGCTGCTAGTAGGCCTGGACAGTACCCCAACGGAGTCACATAGGAACACAAGCATGGCTCCATTGCCAACAAGCCTAGTTAGTACCCTGGTGGAGTTACTTGCATCACCTCTCTGCGCAAGAAGCCTTTCTCTTCTTTCGCCTTATTCATTTTTCATTTTTTCAAACTTTTCTTTTACTTTTTTTTTTTTCATTTTTGTAACTGTGCATAACACTTATTCATTTCAGAGGCGAAAGAGGGATCTCGACTTATTGAGAGTAGAAGAGGTTGTTCCAACAAAGAAGTAGTTTATTATACCTCTGACGTGCCTATTAAGGTTTTCCCCCTCACCTTACTCTACTTGACTGAGCTGACAAGGGTTAACCCAAAAATAATCGACTAGAGTAGGTGACACTAGTTATCGTGCAAGCGTCACGTTTTCACCAAGGTTCACTTTGAACATACGTATTTTCCTTCGACGTATCATGGAATAAGAGTAACAAGTTCTTCATACAGAGACAGGATGACAGATAACCAAGTAGTGATAGCAACACAAGCCCTCTTGTACTTTACCCATATTTCTTTAAGAATCATACATGATTTCATGCGTAATTGTCCTACGAACGAAACAAGCGAACTAACAAACAACAAAGCAAAACAAGAGTAGAAGCAAAAGCAAAAGAAAATCAAGTAAGAAAACAAGCAAGAAGACAAACAAACAAACCAAGCAAGTAAGAAAACAAGCATGCAAGCAAACAACTCAAAAGAAAACACTACGCCTACTCCTAAGCTAATAGTGCATGGGTCATCTCAGTGAAGTGATACTTCCAATGCAGCCACTAGCGAATTAGTTGACCCATGTTGGTGAAGGCTCGGTCCGTGAGAAATCCTGTTGTGCGAACCAACAAACAAGAAAGATGTAACAATGAAGACAAACACACTCTGAGCTTACAAGCGACCACATAACAAATATGAGCGAAAGTGCATGACATGCATTCTGTGGAGCTGCCATGATATTGTGCTACATTGCATGTAGATGTTGAGTGTATGCATTTTCTTAAATGTGACATGCGAGCAAATGTGAGAAAGGTAGACCACTTGTGTTGTGCATGTGTGCTTGCTGTGTAAGATTCCTCCAATGTATGAGAGATGGGATCATGTAGTTCAAGTGGAGGAAGTGAAATATGGATGTTTGGTTGATCTTCTATGCAAAGAAGAGAGTGATGAGGAGCCTTAAGTGTTTCAAAAACTTCCTGACCGGAAGTGTAACCAACCTGAGGACAGTGAGGGCTTGACATAATCATCATCTCGGGCTGAAGTGCCTCGACAACCTGGGGGGTTTCGACTTCGTTGACATATAGATCATCGTAGACCAGTGTCTTGGACAGATTAACAATGATTGAATCAACATCATGATCAGATGAGGAAGTGAATAGATCACAACAACCAAGATCAGAAAATTTGAGATGTTCGTCGACATCCTCATGATTTGATGAATCAGGCAAAGGGGTAGATGGGAAGCAAAGATGTTCACCCTCTGTGTTTTCAGGAAAGATAGATGACAGATTGGATAGATTTTCCGAGGAAGATGTGTCCTCTCCACACTGTAATGACAGATTGACATTCGACGTGTCCTATGAATGATCGGAAGTAGAAACATCCGGAAATGGGTTTTCATAGGGAATATCAATAGTGGCAGAATCACAAGGGATGTCAGGATGAAGCAGATGAGGCGTGGCTGAAAGGGAGTCATCCTTCACCGCGAGTTCTTCTTTAGATTCCCACACACACTCATCATGAATGATGGCACAAGTTGGTTGCATAACACCAACTCCATTGACAACTTGATCCTCGTTCACAGCAGGTGAGGAGTCCAGAATGGAAGAACACAAGACAGTACAATCCAGAGGATCAACAGAACATGAGGCCAGAGGTTGAGGGAATGAATCCACGTAACAACCAACACGCTTGCAAGCCAAATTTGCGTAGATCTCAAGAGAAGGTGGGGTGGGGGGAATGTGATAGTTCAATAGATGTGTGCGCATGTTCTCCCACATCACTCGGCATTGGTGGAGCTGTTTGATGAGGTGAAGGCAGACAATCACTTATGACAATGGTTGTGCCTGCTCGTGATTGTGCAGTTCCATCATTGGAGTATGAGCGAGATTCAAGTGATTTCATGAATTGCAAAGTTTCAGATATGTAAAGAAGATACTCAAATCTCCCATCGAGAAATTCCCAATCAATATCATCTTCGGGGAATCGGTATGCAAGATTAGAAAATAATGTGTAAAACTGTTCAATGAATTCATAAGGTAATTTTCGTAATTCCAAAATTTCTTTGTTGAGTGCTTTATAGTCAAATTGATTGAAAGCACAGTCTATCTCTGCGACTAGATGAGCAAGAGAATGAATAGATTTTTCGGGCAGCGTGGCACACCAGTGCATTGGGTGCCCTCGAAGCGTTTAGATGAACAACGTGCAACACATGTATTCTTCAAAGGATCCATGTTTTTCACATGAGACTACAACGACGACTTCGTGCCTAACCAAGGCTACATAGCCTACACCATCGAATGTTTTATGAGACAAGTTATTTGAGAGATTTTTTGAGATGATGAAATCGTTCCCATAAGACATACATTTCAGAAGAGAAACTTGGTATTTATTCATGGTAGATGTGTAGAGATTCAAAACATATGTGAGGAATCAACTTGTCATCTGGCCCTCCTTCTAACACCAAAATGTTGACGGTGCTGGATCTACCAACATGTAAGGGGATCTCCCCGATAAGAAGTCCCAATTATACCTCAGACCATTTGGTGTAGGAGTCCCAGTAGTGGGTCATATGGTAATGCCTTGACCATGATTTCGCACAGAGGCAAGTAAGATGACTCTATTGGTAGCAAGGGTGTGACAACTATAGTGAGTCAAGGAAGGTGCATGAGAGGTTCTAACACATGGGGGTTGAGATGAGTGTGCCCCTTGGCAACCTGTAATAGTACTCGGATGGGAAGGGAACACATGAGTGAAGATACATCACAAGATGGAAAGAAAGTTAGCTAGCAATCCAAAGTGATGGTTAAACCAACAACACATTTCAGAAAGATTCATACATACTCATATAGAATAGTCCATACATGCATGCGTAAGGAAGCAAATACATATGACATTTAGAGTAAACAAGATAGCTGGAATACAATACAACATATGCATGAAACGTTCTGGCTCTTATTATATAAAGAAGTGTAAGTTCCAGTCATACAATACATCCATATCCAACTACTGGCTCCAATAGTGGAACATTACATCCACATCTGCCTACTCCTCCAAAGAGATGTATTAGCTCTGTGTAGTGGAGAAGCCAAGGTGTGTTACAATACTATCCAAGCGCTCTCCAAGATAGTCTTATCGGAAGCTTGACTGACCAAAAGCCTATATAATGAGTTATGAGGGACTATTGATAGCAAAGGGTGGGGTGACCCTTGACATTCCCCTTTGTGACAGTTCAACTACCTTCATGACTCTTCATCTACTCTATGATTGTTATTTCCAACTATCGACACTTGACTTACACTTGATAAGACATACATTACAATGCCCATGTACTCGGTCCGTTGTGATGAGACCAACTCTTTGAAATGCTTGTGATGGTGAAGGTGGTGAGCTGATGCCAAGCTTGGTTGTTCGTGATGGTGTGCATGCACTCCATTGTGACCTCTTGCTGAAGCGAATTCTTGCCTTCGTTGCATCCAGGTGCATTGGTATGGTTCCTCCATCTGACTCATCTGCTAGCATGCACATGGTCTTTGGGTGTGGATGGACCGACAACACACTGATGCATAGTGTCCATGCTGATCTTCTAGTGTGTGCTGGAAGTCATGCGCATCAACTGTCAACTACATGTTCAACTCTAGTTGGACTTGCCTCTTGTCTTTGCCTTGGTGTGTGCTGAATGAGTTGGATTGCATGCATGCACAAAATGACATGCATGCTGTTGAATCCCTTTCATGCAATAAAAAACAATTCTCACCATGTCTACTCTGTGCCAGCTGTTGGGATAGATCTATAACTTGTACGAGCGCAGTTTCATCCATGAGTGCATGTTGTGCCCCCTACTGTTCCTCTTACTGCTGCAACTCATTCATTTGTCTTTGCAGCTTCAAGTTCTTCCTTGAGTTTTTGCTTCAGTACATGCAACCCTTCTTTGTTCCATTCTCTGTCTTCGTGCGATCTTCATGTCACACAATCACCTCATAGCTTGAGTCTCCAAAGTTGCTTTCATCATTAGTGGATCTACTTGAGCTCACAACTTTCTTTCACCTCTGTGTTGTCAACAACCTTCCTCTTGCATTCGTTGCATTTGGTATGCTGCCTTCAGATGTTGTTCATGATGTTGCTCGCTATGATGCTACTGTTGTTATATCTTGATGTCCTTGTCTACGAGTAACTTGATGTCTCCGTGTGTAGGCAAGTTCATAGACACTTGATTGACTACATCTCCAAGTGTGCTATGAATAGTGTCTTTGTCTCTTCTCTCCTGGAAACCATCGTACCTGTACTGTTGAGAGGTAGATGAACACCTGCAATACCTGGAGACATGGAAACACTCATGGAAAGTAATCTGTCAGTCGAAAACCAAAATGAACTTAAGAACTGACTTGCAACATACCTGTGTGACTGATCATGAAGGTTGCGCAATTTCGCCCGATAGGTCGGGAGATTGACTTCCAAGACTACTCAAGGAATAGTGTGGGCTACTGGGAGACTGACTGACTACTGGAACTGTGTAATGCACAGTCCAATCTAGCTGTAGACTGTTGGAATTGCACAATGCATAATCTCAGCTGGAAATGGCTACAAGCTCAGTGACTTCATTGTGTAATTTTCTGGGTCAAAAGTCACTGTCCCTTAGAAATTCACAAAATAGTGTTGGAGGATAGTGCCTGGGTAGAAATGCACATTTATGGAGAGGAAGATAGAGCCTTCCTTCCCCGGATTGCACAATGTTATCTTAGTGAAGGTAGAGTCCGAGCTAAGGTTGTCCAGACTCGCCGACAGGCAACTGAACATGAATGTGAGTGCGGATGCAAGGTGATACTGAGTGTAAGCATAAGTGAATGATCATGCATGCAAACGGTGAATGACAGAATCAGAAAACAGAACAACCTGCATGTGGGTGAGGTGGGTCATCAAATCGACGACCGTTCGTGAAATATAGTTTCATGCACGCAACAACAGTGAGATAGCAAAAAAAACTGAAACGGTGCTAGTACAAACTAATATGTATCAAAACAACAGCAAGCACTCACTAAAATCAAGCAGTCAATGGTCATACGAAGTGAAACATAAAAAGCGCCAGAATTGCAACATAAGACATGGGAAGTGGGCTTACCCCAAAACAACTGAGCTGAATGTGTCGAAAACTCCTAGATGTGATGTGGGATGTCAGAGTTGCAAGGTGGATGTGAGGAATGAGCTCTACAACGTCTAATTGATGAGTTTTGATAACATCAAGGTTGTGACGTGCATGCCACAAATCTAGGGAAAGTGACACTTGGTGGGAGGTTTCTAAAATGATCCTTGCATGTAACCTTTAACTGCCAACAATAGATCGCTGAAACAAGGGATGCCTTTGCATGTTGCCTTGGAAGAAGCAACCCATGCATGCAAGTCTATTTTTCTCGGTCCTGGAGGGAACGGTCAACTCAGCTGCACATGCAAGAGGCTACTCAGATGCTGGGAGAAAATGTGCATTTCTAGCTGGGAGTTGGGTTGGCTTCCTAGGAGATTTGCGCAATTTCTGGGTAGAGCAGCTGACTGCTGCCCAGATTTGTGCAAATTCTGGGCTGAGCAGCCCTGCTGGGGAAAATTGCGCAATTTTCACTGTGAGGGTTGATTGCCAGAATTTCACAATTCTGGAGCCCAGCAGGCTGCCAGTCAGGATTGTGAAATTTCTGGAGGGAAAGCTGGTTACCCTCCAGAATTGTGCAATTTCTTGAGGGAGCTGATCAGCTTGTAGCTATACCAAGTCTGGGTGATCAGCCTGTGAGGGGAATTCATTAATCTATGATCGACAGACTGCCTTTGTGCAAGGAAAACATTGAAGCTTGTGTACTTGACAAAGCAAGACAAGGTGTTGTGAAAAGTTGGTAGTGAGGCTCCAAAACAAAGCTAAGGAAAAATTTTGGAGGGTGGTTGGAACCGTACAACATAAGGCTAAAGAGAAGTAATCATATGATATCAAGAGCTTGACCAGGATGGTGAAGATGCTCACCAATGAAATTTTAGAACTAAAGAAAAAGTCAAGTGAGACTTCCACCAATAGAAAGCCTCCAAAGTCCTTCCCTTTTCGAAGGAATAGTAATAAAAAAAACAATCAACTCGCTAAGTCTGCACGAAGTTCGAATATTGTGAGGAACATAGAAAGCATTGGTGTGGATAATTATTGTTTGTCCCACCAGGAATATCACTATGAAAAAACATGGCCCTAGTGGAACCACAACATGAACGCTCTGGCTACACACATTGTAGATACTGTATTAATAGATGAGAAAACAAAATAGGAAGAAGAATAAACATAATATGCAACAACTGAGGAAAGAAAGAGTATTGGACATGCAATGAATGCATATCACAGTATCTTCAACACTGATAAGAAGGATGATGAAGAACCACAACATAATGAACCCCCTCCTCAGAAGAAAAATGGTTGATACAAACTAAGGAGTAAAGGGCCTGTCTCTAAATAGGAATTGACAAGACAAAATTTAAAAGAGAAGTTACTAAGAAGACTTTCACCACTAGTCAATCTTGCTCAGAATACACAGAGTAATTCTAGTGACTCACCCAAGTCCAGGAACACTTCCTCTGGTAACAAAGGTAAGTCTAGTATTCCAGAAGTATCAAATAAAGAAACTCCTCCAGACACTTGACCATTTTATACTATTCGTGGAACAATTAATTATAATATTGTATACGATATGAAGAAAACAAGAGCCAACATCTCTATCTATGAGCTCATAAAGATTGTAGGCCAACATGAACTCATTGTCCAAAAATTTTCACAACCTTCGACAAGCGTTAAAGCTTCCACCCCTCTAAGGGTTTCAAGTAACTCTTTTGGTCCTCTTGAATCTATAGTAAATTCTTTAACACTAGAATTTAGCAATTCTCTACCCACCATTTTTGTTAACGTTTGAAATTTTTAATTATAATTTCCATAACTGTTTAGTAGAATTTGTTGCATCCATAAATGTAATGCCTTTATTAGTAGCAAATAAAATAAATGCAAAATGGGAGAAAATCAATGCACATATTGTCCAACTAGACAGGATACTTGTCCAAACTATTGGTGAGCTTAACAATGTGCTTATCATATTATCGAAAGATGCTCAAGTTCACCAATGTATAAATATTGTAATTGTGGATATACCAAAAGCCTATGGTGTATTACTTAGAAGATATCAATCTAGAAAATGACATGGATATTTTGCAATAGACTAGTCACATTTGTGGCTTCCATATAAGGGCAAGAATAATCATATTCGAGTGAACACCGAGCCGTACATGAAACACACTGTGACACCACTCGAGGGCCACAACAAGCCTCTCGCTTTTACTGATTTGATTTTTTGGATTTTTTTTCTTGAAACTAACCTCGGGTGCTATAATCCGTGACCATCACCCATTCCATGAGATACACATATGGAACTCCTTCCTTGTTCTCCAACTGGTGCAAATGAAACCTGTAATATAGATGTACATAGTAGTAGTAATAGTAATAATAGTTGTATAGGAAGTAGCTTGGTAGCTCATAATATTTGGTCTTTATATTTTGATGGTTCAAAGGCACAAGACGGTTCTGGAGCAGGTTGTGTTCTTACAGACCCAAGAAATAAGAAGAATATCCTTCCATGCCATCTTCAGTTTGAGTGCCCCAATAAAACTACAGAACATGAAGTGGTCAGAACTTTGATTGCAGAAATATATTGACCTAAAGTTAGAGTTTTTAAAGGTAATCGGTGACTCAGAGGTGGTCACTCATCATGTATGAGATACTACACATTGTGTTTCACTGCATCTCAAAAACTACTAGCAGGAGGTATGTCATTTGATAAATCATTTCAAAGATTTCAATATTGTGTCTATTCCTAGAGTTAGAAATTTGATAACAAATGCATTAGAAAATGAAACCGCTAGGATGTCGCCATTAAAAAATGGTTTTTCTATTGAAATTTTATATAAACCATTTGTGCCAGAAAAGGTTACTAATTTACATATTTTCAATGACACCCAACATATACTACACTTTATGGCTAATGTTGATATATTCAAAGATACTGCCATAGAGGAGGATGAGCACAATTGGGCTTTGTAGGAAGCATCCAATGTAATGAAAGGAAACACTATGCCAAAAGGTGTGGTGCCCCTAGAGAAATTATATGATCTGCAGAACCGGTTTAGAGGACCAACCAATATGAAGACTCAGATTTCAAAGCTAGCATCTAAATAAGTCAACCCGGGAAACCCACAAGATCCGAAGTATGTGAACCTCAGTACCTATTATTCCCCATAGGAACGAAAATCATTTATCCACTTATTCAAGCAGTATAAAGATGTGTTCGAATGGACATATGATGAATTAAAGACTTATGACACTCATATAATCCATCACGTAATTCTTATAAAAGAAGGGGTGAAACCATTCCAGCATAAACTACGAAAAATTCATCCAACACTAGAACCCCTTATTCAGAAGGAATTGAGAAAGTTTCCTGATGCCCAAATCATCTTCAAAGTTAGATATTCCACATGGGTTTCCAACTTGGTCCCAGTTAGAAAGAATTCTGGTGAAACATGTTTATGTGTTAATTTTCAGAATCTCAACTGGGCTTCTGATAAAGATAACTATCCAGTGCCATCCATGGAGAAGATACTCCAGATAATATATGGGTCTGAAATGTTTTCCCCACTATATGGATTTTCAGGTTATAATCAAGTGTTAGTAGCAAAATCTGATCACTTAAAGACCATCTTCCAGACTAAATGGGGAATGTTAGCTTTCAAGAGGATGCCATTTGAACTAATAAATGTCAGTGTAACTTTACAAAGAACGATGATCACCTTTCATGGCCTTATAGGTCAAATAATTGTTGTTTATTTAGATGACGCTACTGTTTTTTCCAAGAAATGAACAGATCACATATGTCATCTAAAGTAGATATTCGAGTCGTGCCGAAAGTATGGGATTTCTCTCAATCCCAAGAAGAACATATTTGGTGTGTTCGAAGGGATTTTACTAGGGTACGTCATAGCAAAGAGTAGAATTAAAGTTGATCCTGAGAGGGTCAAGGCTATCACATAGATCCCGTTTCTAGTCAATAAGAAAGCCATGCAATATTTCTTAGGGAGAATCAATTTCCTGAGAAAATTCATCTCTGATTATGCTCAGATTGTTAAAACTATACAAGATATGATTAAGAAAGGCGCAATATACAAATGGGGCAAACGTGAGAAATATGATTTCACTTAAATCAAGCAGGCTATTGCCGATGCACCCATGCTTTTTATTCCATATTATGGCAAGGATTTTCTGCTCCATACATTTGGTTTAGATTTTCCAATTACAGTTGTGTTGACTCATAAATATAATGAAGGAAATGAGTGACATATCTATTTTATGAGAACTAGCCTACAAGGACCTGAATTAAATTATGTTTCCATTGATAAACATGTGTATGAAGTATACAAGGTAGTTAAGTATTTTAGTCCCTACATATTGAAAGCTCACACAATTGTATTTGTACTCATAGTATACATTGGGGGGATAACATGGGGTACAGAGGAAGGTACCCAAGGTAATAATGTGATGTAATAATAATAAATAAATGGACCATAGTTGATCCAGATCTTTTCAGCTACTGGAATTAACCAAGATATTTTACTTTTATGACGTTAGAAAAATTGCATGGGAAAGAGTATGAAAAACCACATGTGCATATGTTAAGGAAGAGGAAACATAATGACGACCATCAGATCAAAGGACACACACATATTGATAACGAATTTCACCCAGTGTGGGTTACGTCTCCGGGACCAATTTCAAGGGTGGGGTTTCCAGGAGACGTTATCCTATAGGATTTCTCACTCATATGCACCCTCATTCAACATGACAAGATAATAAATTCTCACATAACGTGGCATACAAGTATCCTTCAACATAATGGTAACAAGAATCTCAACAACAAAATCATCATCTTAGCAAATCGAAAGAAATACATGGCATTACTACATCATATACATCCACTTTTGAGGATGGCCTGAAAATGCATAGCTCTGATGATAAAATGGATAACACCGTTAAAATCGTGGCATGAAATTGTGTCGAATGACTGTAAACTTGACCCCTTTCTAACACTGTCAAAGTCTGGATCCTCAGGAATCTTGAAGATTCCCCAAAAATTCCTTACTGCCAAATGCCTAAAATTATACTGCTCAGATGAGGAAACTGATCACACCATCACGTTCCTTGTGAAATTATGAGAAAAATGACTATAAATTTGACATTATTTTTCCACTGGAAAAAATGAGCCTCTAAGGGAATCTAAAGATTCTTCAACATTCTGCAAAAACAAATATTCCCTAGAAAAATATTCTTGCCTTGAAGCCTCAACTAGGCTAGGTTCCATACGCATTATTCTACTCTGCCTCTTCCCATCCCTTCAAATGAGAAATTGAGGGTTTAAGTATTGAGAGGGTGGCGAACTTTACCAAGTCTTGCCACTTAGTGTAACGACCAGTGGGTAAAATTGGAGGGCGGAGGTTCTGGGGTCAAACCCGCAGGCATCCCCCATTATCCATTGGAGGTTTTTTAGTGTTTGTTTTATCTGTTGGGTAGAGTGTTTTTTGGAGGCGTGTGGTTTGGGTAACGAGGCATCGTTATTTGTGGCAGCTTATGGGGCCGTCGTGTGGGGCGGGCTGGCCATCGGCCGACACAAGCTCAAGTCCTCCCGACCCCTACGTATTATATGGTAACGAACTTTGGGCCATGGTATGTGTCACGGTGGCGAGGATTGACCACCCACCACCCATTATAATATATTTTTTATAATGACCGTCAGCGGGGGTGGCAGCCCACCACCCTTTTTTAATTTTTTTGTTTTGTTTTTTATATAACAAATTAAATAAAAACTTTATCGCCGATTTTTGGGGTTACTAGACCAATTAAAAAGGCAAAAAAATCGTTCGTTCCAGCGGACAGAATCCATGCCTCGGTAAATGCCAAATTATTGCCTCGTTAGTGGCTCCCATTGGGCCTAGTTTGACCAAAACTTTGACCAGGCATAACTTTCACATACAAACTCGGGATGAGGTGTCATTCATGCCGTTGGAAAGATTAAGTCAATATCTTCGATCTGACCCTAGTTCCACTTCAATCTAGCAACTTTTATTTTTGAGCTTTTCCAAAGCCACTTCTGAATTCTGAGTGTTTTTGGAGCCACCTGCATCATTCCTCCCCAAGTCTGAGGAGATTTTGTTCCTCCAAAATCATACACATAATCTACAACTATTGTGTTACATTAACTACACAATAAGTGTCATGAAATGTCACACTTCCTCCTTCACCCTTGTTCTTCAGAGCCATAAGTGATGAACCGACACTTGCATCCTCTGCAAACCTGCAGTACAGTCTTTGTAAAATTACATGTTCAATTACATGACCAATCATGACCCAAGCACCCCAAACTTTCGAAGAGTTTATAACACACACTCTTTGGTCAAGTTTACATCATAATAGAAACCAATACCCCTGTTATCAATAAAAGGCCAAAAAAATCATCGTTGCTTTAATAAGCGATGGAAAACACATCATCGCTTTTATAATTATATCGCCACATGATTTTCAAAATGCAGCCATGACAAACTACTATATCTAGTTAAACCATCTCTCACTCATAAAAGTGAATGGGTTATCTGACTGTAGCAAATTCGCTTGTTGAACAACTTCACTAGTTGGTTCTTGCATGAGTGCTTTTTCCTTAAGGTACTGCTCTAGATGGAGCCTCCAACATGTGGCTCTTTGATTTCCACCTCTATTGTAATGATTGCAATTTTTTTTTTTCCTCCAAACTTGCTTAACCTTCTTCCTTCCCTAATGTGGAGAAGGCATTTCACGTCTCGTCCTTTTTCTTACTGCCATTCTCTTCCAACACTCGAAAACCACATGGTTACTCAAACCACAAAAACTACATGGTTTTCTATTCCATGATTTCTGCTCATCATTAACAATATGCTTGTAATCAAAATGAACTTTAGAATACTGAGATTGTTTATACCTCTCTTGGTTTTCTCTAGTGCAATCCTAGCGATGAGAGCTTGCCTTAACTCTTCCTCTGCAATATGCATTTTCATGGGAGGTGTTGTACCTTGGAAGACAACCTTTAGCTGAGAAGAGGTCAGTGCCCAAGACATTTATTCAAGACTAGGAAATTATCAATTTGTTGTCCCATTTTTCAAAACCTCATAAACTTTTATTTTACAGACAATTCTTTTGAATTTTCCTTGGGGAAAACACTCTTTCAAAGTGGCCTTCTGATGGAAAATGTGATTTTAAGTTGTGGTATAGAGGATGAGAGATTTTGAAGAAATATTTAAACAACAGGCTACTTGAAGCAAAATCTCTTGTCTTAAACTTTAGCAGAAATATGGAAGTAAGATGAAATGGAATACAGAAAAGAGGAGCACATATTAAGGTTATTTAACTTTAACTTACAAATATTAGAATTTCAGTGAAATTGTAATGCCAAAGGCCAACAACTTCATTACTCTCTTCTATAGAAGAATAGCATTAAATTGAAAGATAATAGGAAACACATATCACACTCAACATATGTTTAGAATCACTTAGAAATATTTTACTAAGTCACCAAGAAGATCAAAATAACAAAGGAAATTTTGCTTCTGAGGTCTAAAACTCGGAACCCTCTGCCTCCTTCAAAATTATCTTTTATAACATAATTACAATAAGGATAGTTATGAAGTTGTCCACTATCAAAATTGCTATCTACTTGAACTGTCTATAAACTAATTTTTCCTTAGAAAACTATATTCATGAAGATAATAAACCAAAATTACATCATTTTATAAAAATGTTTTCAAAATTTTTGCTGAAGTAACAGGTGGAATTAGCTCATTGAGTCAAACGAGATTCTGGTGCAATTGAAGTCCCAACTTCTGTACTTTTTGCTATAGGTAGCATCCACTCTCTACATTTATTCTAGATTGTCATGTTTGAGTTTGGAATTTCGACAAACTTGGTGTGATATTCAAAAATAGATTGAGCTTCAAGCCGAGACTCCACCCTCCTGTTTCCTTCTTCTATTTGACTATATAATTGTTTTATGACATGAACATAATTTTGAGAAGTTTCTTCTGGAATTGGAGAGGAGGGTTTACAAGTAACATCTCCGAACTGTAACTGAAAACCCATTAAGGCTCAAGAAATTCCATCCAGAGACCCAAGTTTTGCTTCCTTCTCTCACATATTTTCTCTCTTTGAACTTTTATTTGCTTCATCATTTAAATCAACAATATCTTCACTCTCTTTTCAAACTTTTCTCAATTGGATGTGGAGTCTCAACCTCCATTCCTCCTGGTACACTTGTCTGATCTCCATTTTCCAATTTTTCTACATCTGGTTGAGGTTCATGTATATAAGGAGCATAAGAATTTTCAACTCTTCTATTAGAAATAATATGGTGAGGATCATATGACCATTTTTCACCCAGCTATAGTTTCATACCTTCAACAAATTTCTGCACTTCTTCCATGGTCTACCTGTTGTTTACGATAAAAGCTCCAACTGTCCTTGGAAATTTGAACAAATATCCCTTCTTTGTTGGGACAAAATGCACCTGATCAAGATTTAAACTTTGCCTTATGAACTCTAAAGAAACAACCTCATAGACACAAAAATAGGAAGTATGTAAGGGGAAAGCTTAGCTCCATATAGTCTAATTCACAATGATCTTCAAATTGGAACCAATCACCCACTTTAACATCTTTGCTAAGTTGAAGGAGAGATTGAGCCTTTGGAAAAATACAAGGTGGGGGAGAGCTATTTATAATGGAATAAGCAACTGACAAGAAAGAAGTAGTGAAATATATAAACCCCTCATAATTAGCATGACTTCTTATGATATCTGTCCAAATCACCACTGATTGCTTGTTTTTATGTAAGTCCATTATATTCAGTCCCAAGTGCATGAATCTCTCCACATGAGTATACAAGAAGAGGTAGGTTACCAATGAGGGAAATCTAAAACATCCAGTGAGAGAAAGGTCTGTTAATTGTGAATTAACCATTTTTTCCCAATAAGCAGGTATATCAAATATTGTCTAAGGTTGCAACATCAAATTAAACATCCCTAGAATGGCCCAGTCAATGACATGTGTATCCTCCCTTCCCAAAACATTGGCAATAATTTGTAGAATCAACCTTACATCTTTGGTGAAAATTTCAAGAGTAAATTGAGTAGGTTCCTGGGCATTTGCTCTCTTGAAGGCATTAAGAAGAAAATCATCTGGGCATTGTCTTTCTTGGATAGGTTTTGAAAGGTTCATAACAGAGTTTCCTATGAAAATCATGTGTAAGAACTTGAAGAGAGAAAAAACAGGGCTTGTTGAATTAAGAGAGAAGACACATGGAAAATATTTTCACCTAATTTGTTCATCACAAATCATTTGTGTGGGTAGAGAGAAGAGACCAACCAACAGATGAACTCGGGGAAAACATAGGTTTGGGGAATTATGGTAGCAAGAAGGCCAAATTTGATGATTGAAATATACACCGAGGATTCCTTATAGTTGACTAGGGTATATTGGTGAAGTTCCATTAAATCCAGGGAGCAAATTGGGTTGAAAACATCCCTGTAAATGCCCATGAGAGAAATGTGAGAGGAAGACCCTGCTAACACTGCTTTCTTTGACATTTTGACAACTGGGACAAGCGAGAATGAGGTGTAATTACTTGGTTACTATACGAATAATACTGAATTGAGCTTTGAGTTGGAAAATTGCAACGTGTTATGGATGCAAGAGACTAAAAATGATAAAATGAGGGGAATGCGGGTAATGAATTTATGGGGAAAATGGAAAAACGAGGGGAAAACAGTAATAAATGCACATGTGGCATGTACGAATCATGACGTGGTGAAAAAAATAGATGACGTATCAGGGTGAGGTAGGAATGACATGGTGGTGACAAGGAAATGAGGTGGCAGTGATGGAACAATGACGGAGGATCAATTTACCATTTTTCCCTTATTCTCTCTTCTTACATCCCATCTAAGAACCAAATCTCCAGGATGAAAAATAATATTTCTGGCTTTTTTGTCAAAAATCAGTTTCATCTTTTCTTGGTAGCTGATTAAATTCTCCATTACCTTCTCTCTGTTTTCATTTAATTCCACTAACTGGTTCATCCTTCTAGTTAGTGCATTTGGCTCTTCTTCAACATCCTGAATGACTGCAACAATTGGTTTTGCTAATTGACTGGGAAACAAGGCAATTGCTCCATATACCAATTCAAAAGGTGACTTTCCAGTTGACCTCTTAGTAGTCACCCTGTTTGCCCATAAAGAAAATTTTAGCTGTGAATCCTAGTTTTTCTTATTTTCTGCTATGGTTTTCTTGAGTATCCTTACCAAAGTTTTGTTTGAAGATTCTTCCAACCCATTTCCTTGAGGATGGTAGGTGGTAGAATGTGAGAGTATTACATTATATTTTTGCAAAATTCAATTAGCTTTGTAGACATGAACACCTAAGCATTATCTACCACTAACTTCTTTGGACAACCAAATCTAGTGAAAATATTCTCCTCCAGAAATTTGATTACCACTAAATCTGTTGCCCTCCTAGTTGGAACAACTTCCACCCATTTAGTAAAATAATCTGTACCTGTTAGGATCCATTTGTGTTGTCCATTGGAAGGTGGATTTATTTCTCCTATAAAATCCAAACCCCATTGTCTAAATGGTTCTTCAACAAACACAAGAATCAGTGGTAAGGGTGCTAATTTCTTCTTTTCAGCAAACATTTGGCATTTTTCACAACTTCTTACAAGTCTGTAAATATCTGAAAACAAAGAGGGCCAATAGAAGCCAACTTTCAAAATTTTATGTGCTGTAACTTTCCAATTATAATGGCCACCACAGAGACACCCATGATACTCATTAAAAATTTCTATAGTCTCCCCTTCTGTCAGACATAGCAACAAAATAAAACATGATCTTTCCAATATAGCCTACCATTTGTTATCACATACTTTTGGGCTTTCAATATGAGAGATTTGTATTTTGTTCTATCTAAGGAAGTTGGACAACTAAGAAAACATAGGTAATGGACAATATCTTTATACCATTAAGAACAAAGGTACTTATATTGAATTTTGTTATTAGACTCTTTATCCTTACCTTTTTCTTTTGCAATTTTTGATTCAGGAACTTCAGCTAGCAAATTGATTCCCATAGCTTGATAATTGGCTTATGTCAAGATTTTTGCTAGTCCTTGTCCCTTTACCAACTTTTTCAGTTTAATGTCCATGTCATACTCTTGAATCTTTGCTATCCACCTTCCCCTTTTTCCATCACTATCACTCTGAGTCAACACATCCTTAACAACAACATTAGGAACATATGTAGTAATCTGAGACTGAAGACATAGACTCTAAAATTTTAATGATTTAACTAGAGCATAGGCTTGCTTTTCTAGGATATTATACTTCAACTCTACATCCCTTAATACCTTGCTAAAAAATGCTACTGGTTGTTCCTTATTATCTTGATTTCTCTGCAAAAGTACTGCTGCAACAATAAAAGGAGAAGAAAATGAAAATATTTGAAAAGGTTTCTTATAATCATGACTCACCAATACTGGAGCTTCTTGAAAAGCTTCCTTGATTCTTGCAAAATATTATCTGGAAACTATTGTCTATTCGATTTTTGCATCCTTTTTCAACATATCAGTGATTTATTTCACGATCTCTACATAATTTGGGATAAATCTCCTGAGGAAATTTAATTTTCCCCAAAAAATTGGATTTCCTTTTTACTCCTTGGCAAAGTTATATGATTAATTTCTTGTGCCCGCTTAGGATCAATCTTTACTCCTTATCTGGATACAATATGCCCAAGTAATTTCCCCTCTTTCAAAACAAAATGAGACTTCTTGGGGTTTAATGAGAGGCCATACCTTCTACACTTTTCAAAAGTTTGCTGAAGATGTTTTAGGTGCTCCTCATCAGACCTGGAGAAAATTGTAATATCATCTAAATAAATTACCACAAACTTATCCTTCTCTCCTACAAATCTATATCCATAGCCCTCTGGAAAGTAGCACCAACATTCATTAATCCGAATGGCATCTTTTCATACATGAAGGTTCCCCATGGGGTTGTGAATGTTGTTTTATTTTGGTCTTCTGGCTGCACTGAAATCTGATTATAACCTGAAAATCCATCAATCATAGACAATCTGGAAGATCCTATTACTTTTTGTAAAATGTGATCCATCTTTGGGAGAGGATAATTGTCCTTTAATGATGCTCTGTTCAAATTTCAAAAGTCTATACATAATCAAATCTCTCCATTTTTCTTCCTTACAGGTACCAGATTAGCCACCCAATCAGAATACCTAAGAGGAACAATTATCTTTGCTTGTAATAACTTTTTGACTTCCTTCTCAATTGATGGCAACAATAAAGGATTTATTTGCCTCAATTTCTGCTTATATGGCTTAACTCCTGGCTTTAAAGGGATTTTATGCTGAATAATGTTGGTATCATAAGTTTTAAGGTCTTCATAAGACCATGCAAACACATCAACATATTTTTTGAAAAGATCTACATACCTTTGTTTATATTCTTTTGGAATGTCCTTTGCCAGCTTGACCAACTTTGGTTGCTGCTCTATTCTAAGATTGCAGTCTTCAAGATCATCTTCCAAATATGTTTTGCTTGCATTAACAACAACATCATTTGCATTGAACAACCTTTCCAGGGGTACTAAACCTTTAGGGATCACATTGTTCTTCAGCTGCACTATCTTCTAATGATCCAAAATGGATTTTGGATAGATTTCTAAGTCAAAGTGTTCCACATAGGGGAAAATGAAAGTCCAAGGATGTTCCTGGAAATAGCCCCATTGCAGAGATTGTTTCATTCTGAATCTATTGCAACTTGAATGGGCTAAAATGGACTTCGGATGCAGAAGTTATCACAAAAAGAAGGTGCCCTTTATCCTTTGAAAAAGAGGCAAAATCTTCAAAAAAGGGCAGAAAAGGCCTTATATGCAAAATCGCGTGCGAAAGGTTAAAAGGGAAAACCCGAAATATTATGTTCCACAGCCTAAACCCTTATCGAATCCGTGAGATGTATCTGATCGGAGCGATGAAGGGACAAAGGCCGACGGGAGGACTTGGTGATTGTGATTATGCGATATGCTGATTGCCGATGATCGGATCAGCGGATCGGCATCGGCGATGTACAAAACCCTTGGGCCATATGTGATAGTGATCTACGGCGTGCGATCTTAGTCATCGGATCGGAAATGAGATCAACGACTTATCTTAGATCGATAGATGATAGTAATCATGGTGGACGATGATCCCTGACGCAAAGGGCCAATGCGATAGCGATATGCAATGTGATCTGGACTGTCCGATCAGGGATTAGATCAATGGTCTATATTAAATCCACGACTTGCAATCATCGAACCCGACGGATTTTATAAGCGCAATTTATAATTTTTGAGTTCCGATAAAAGGGTATTTGTCGGGTTTTCTATGTATTAGCAGATTTCGATAGAAAAGCTGAAATACAAAGGAAAATGCTCCAAAGCGATAAAGCCGGACCCGAAAGGAATTTCAGAAGTGGCCATATATTATTTGAGTTCTGTAAGTGGGATTTCGGGCGGGCCTTAGGCGGTAAGTGGTATTGGGTTGGCTCCGCCCGATCCCATACAATGGCTGACGCATGGCTAGCAGAGGAGAGAGAGAAACCGCCTTTTTGGGCAGGTAACCTCCGTACTCCAAAACCACCCAAAAATGAATATCAACTGTTGGATCGGAGATCACAAAGATCAACGGTGGGGCTGCGATAGCGACCGAAGGCAGACTCGATATGATTATAGGGTGGATGCAATAATATTTGAAGTCTAATAGAACGCATTTTGACGGGTTTTTCAGTGTTTTACCGTGTATTCGGGGTTTTGCCCAATCCACCTATGTGATGCGATATTCTGCCTAATGACGGACCCGATAGGGTTTTTAGGGATGATTTGATGGAATTTCACGTCCAGAATTCATGCCCGACAATGTATTTTCCAGTAACTCTCTGTGTATTGGATTTTTCTCCATTTTTGGCTTTTTGCCTGGAAAATGGCCCCGATCCCTTTGTAACAGCTCCTAATCATCATGCCACGTGGCAAGCGAGCATTTTTGGTCGACAATGATGCGTTTGAAGCAACCGAGCCATAGAGCCAGATGGCCAGTCGAACTGACAACGAGTAGAGAATGCGCAAAGTCACAGAAGGATGATTATACGCAGAGAAAACGACAGGGGAAGCCAGAGAGCCAAAAAAATGCCTCAAAGAGAGCCAAAAAAATGCCTCAAAGAGAGCCAGAGAGCCAATTGATGAGGGGAGAGCAAGGCTAATGAGAGCTAATGATCTGAAAATCACTCGTGAATGATCTCAGTTAATTAATGAAGGTGTTACAGACCCATGTGCTATGGTGTGCGTATGTTATTTTAAGCAACAGATCGATAAGATTACGAAATACACATACACTTGGAACAATAAGAGAAACACAGTAAGAAAATACAAAAAAAACACAACAAATTTAATAAGGAGTTCACCCAATCCTCCTGGGCTACTTCTCCTAGTCCAGCCTTCAGTGGTGGCCTTTTCTATTGTGTCTTAAAGTAGAGATTTTACAATAAGGAGCTCAATTTGAGTCTCGCTTAATAGAGAATGATCAATAGGATTGTGCTTGGATCCCCCAAGTCTCTAGAGTACATAGACTCCCCTTACTGAATCTCAACCTCAACTGGTCTCAGTGGTATGAGTCCAATTTGGTACTCAATATCGGACATGTATACACAGAGGAGTTGCTTGAACCTCTCAAGCCTTCTCTGGAGTTCACAGACTCTCGAACTCTCTTTGTTTTGTCTGCTCGATGTTGCCTTTGCTTTGCGGGTTAGCTCGACTTCTCTATTCTCTGCAATTTTCTTCTTTCTCTATTTCTATCCCCTCTGCTTTTTATCTGTTCGTGGCTTAAAGCCCATATTCTCCCTGACTATTCATTTCCTCTTCCCGGCTCTCTGGATCACCTGCCTCGGTCCGCTGGAATTCCCCTGCTTTGTGTCATCATCGCTGTGTAATTGTGCACAGAGAGGTGGCCACATGTCGCCTTATGAATTGAGTGTCAGTTTTCTTTAAATGGTCGTTATTTCCGTTACTCCAGGATTTTCCCGCGAAACTGATTCTTCTGCCAGCTCATTGGTCATGCTGGACCTCAGATCTTTATGTGCCTCAGTCTATTTCCCATTCGAATCGGTCATCCATCGGGTTAATTCTCTGCTGTTGATCTAGAGCCTCCAGATCCTACGGTCTCCGTCTATATCGCGCGGGTAAGTTTCTCGACCATTACTTACGAGATGTAAGCGATTTTCTCTCTCATCCGCTCGACACGCGTTGCCCGATGTGTGGCATCGCGCTGAACTCGTCCAAACCCGCTTACCACTCGAAGTGCACGTGATATCCTGCCGGTTTTGGGCGTGGGACTCGCCTTTTGACGATTTCAACGATTTTCGCGTGGTTATATGATTTTTCCCCGTGACCAAGCGCTCGGGGCTTTCCTTCACTCAGAGTTTTTCCTTGCGATACGCTAATCGCATATCAAAAACTACCTCTGTTTCTGGATCTGGGCCTCTGATTGCCAATTTGCGTTCATGCACGGTCTCCATGGGCCAACGGTTAGCGCACTTTGACTGAGGGTCCTCGTTGTTCCGTGCTAGCCACAAATTGCCATTGTCCAAAGGTCATTTGTGATAAGCTCATTATTCATAAGACTTTGAAGCTTGACATAATTTGAAACAATCATGGAAATGTTTAAGGATCCAATTCAGATCACAGCCTTCCCACTGAAAAAGCTTTTCGACCACCAAAAGTTGGTTTTTCAAGCATCGACTACGTGAGGGTATAGCTGTCTCACTTATCCAATCTCTTTCCATTTTTCACTGCTTGGATTTGAACCCTTGAGTCCAATCTTGAGGTACTCGACATCTCCCCTGCGCATTGTCCTCACCTTCCTATCCAAACTGTGTCTTCCTGCAATTCGTTGAGATATTCAGGTAACAGATCATCAATAGAAGGCAATTGACTCTGCTCTTCGGGTTCTTCAATTAACAAAGGTTCAAATAGTCTCAAGCTGTCTACATTAATGACTGAGTAGATGTGCATGTCAGCTAGTAGATCAAGGCGAAAATAATTCTCACCAATTTTCTCAAGTATCTTGAAAGGTCCATTCCTTATTGGCTTTATCTTTTTACCTTCACCTTGCATTCTATCTTTGCTGATATACAACGAGACTTGATCACCAACATGGAAACTATGCTCCATCCGATGCTTGTCATGCCTTGCCTTGTATTTGGCTTGGCTCTTTTCCAGCTGTTCCTGTACTACCTGGTGAATCTCTTGGATTTGTTCAATGAACTTGGTTGCCTTGTCCACATCACAGTGTCCATCAACTGCTATGTCTTTACCAAAGACAAAATCCAAGGGAGACCTTGGTGTGAAACCAAAACAGGTCTCAAAAGGAGATCTCTGTGTAGAAGAATGTTTGGCTCGGTTGTAAGCATGCTGCACATAACACAAATGTTCATCCTAAAGTTTGGGATGCTTGCTGCAATAGCCTCTGAGCAACTGGATCACTGTCCTGTTGATTACTTCTGTCTGGCTATCTGTTTGTGGATGAAAGGCTGTGCTTTTCTTCAATTTGGTGGCCATCAGTTCCCACAGACTTGACCAAAAATTCCCAACAAATCAGGTGTCTCAATCGGACACAATGGAAGTGGGTAATCCAAAATGAACCCATACATGCTGAAAGAACAACTTTGCAGTTTGTTCATTTGTAATTTGTTTATTACAAGGTATCAAAATACACATTTTGCTGAACCTATCCACAACAACATATAAATAGTCATGACCTTTCCTAGATTTAGGCAGTCCTCCAACAAAATCCATGGAAACACTTTCCTAAGGATGAGAAGGAACTAGCAGTGGAGTGTACAAGCCTAGTTTTCTATTGCTGGGCTTGCTTTTAGCACACATGGTACACCCTCTTACATATCTAGAAACTGTCTCATTCATTTTTGGCCAATAACAAAAACTTTGCAGCTATGCAACCGTTTTACTTACCCCAAAGTGACCTGATATTAGAGAAGTGTGTGCTTCTTGAATTATCTTTACTCTTTCAGTTTGTGGAATGCATAGCTTCCCACAATGATACAAGAGTTGGTTCTTAATGCGATAATCCAATTCTTCTACTCGTTTTACTGGACTTAAAGTTGCATATACATCTTTAAAATCTATATTTTGAGCATATTGTTTAATGTAGCTCTCATGCAGTACTAAATTATGCTTAAGTATAATGGATGCATTTATAATAGGTCTAGATAGCATATCTGCAACTTTATTGTGTATGCGTTTTTATATTGATGACTAAATGAAACTGTTGTAGAAAACCCATCCATCTATAGTGTCTCGATTGCTACAACTTAGTTTGGGAGTGTAGATATTGAAGTGTTTGATGATTAGTATGTATAACTGTCTCTTTGCCCATTAAGTAATATTTCCACTTTTTCACACTCTGTATTAATGCATACAATTCTTTATCATATGTGGGATAGTTAACTACTGCAGAATTAAATGTCTCAGAATGATAACATATGGGTTTACCATGCTGCATCAACATTGCTCCCATGGCATCGTCACTGGCATCCATTTGGATCTCAAATGGTATTTGAAGATCAGGCAATGCTAGTACTGGTGCTGTACTAATCTTTTCTTTCAAGGTGTCGAAGGCTTTCTACTGTTTGCCTCCCCACTGAAACACCTTGTTCAATCTTGTCAAAGCATGTAAGGGAGCTGCAATTAAGGAAAAGTTAGAAATGAACTTTCTCTAATATTGTGTTGCTCCTAAGAAGCTTCTAACTTCTGTAGCAGATTTGGGTTTAGGCCAGTTTACAATCACTGCCACCTTAGAGGGATCTATCTTCAATTCACCACCCCCTGCTATATGATCCAGATAATTCAAAGATATTTTTCCAAATTCGCATTTTGAGAGTTTAACATAAAGTTTTTCTCTTTTCAAAACATCTAGTGTTTGCTTAACATGATTTAAATGTTCTTCCCATGTTTTGCTAAATATAAGAATGTCATCCAGATATACAATAACAAAATCATCAAGAAAAGGTCTGAGTACATCATTCATTATTATCATGAAAGTAGCAGGAGCATTAGTTAAGCCAAAAGGCATAACCAACCACTCATACAATCCCTGCTTTGTTTTGAAAGCAGTCTTCCATGCATCTTGTTTTGCAACTCTGACCTGATGATATCCACTATGCAAGTCTAACTTGGAAAAATAAACAACTTCTTTCAATTGATCTAATAGAACATCTATGCGAGGAAGGGGATAACAATTTTTTATCGTTATCTTTTCAGTGCTCGGTAATCAATGCACATTCTCCACCAGCCATCTTTCTTTCTCACCAAAATGATTGGAGACCCACATGGTGATGTGCTAGGTCTAATGAACCCCCTCTCAGCAACTCCTGCACATGCTTCTTGTTTTTTGCATTCTCTAAAGTGGACAACCTGTACATTCCGATGTTAGGCAATGGAGCATCTTGCTGCAAATTAATATCATGCACTATTTCCTTTTTGGGTGGAAGACCTTTAGGTTCTTAAAACAAGATATCATATTCTGAAACAAATTTTTCTAAATCAACTCACTGTTTAGCATCACAACCCTCAAATAAATTGGTTTTATCAGGTTTCTTTTCCTTTACAACCATCAGTAAAAATTATTTGCATGAATCTACAATTCGTTTCATCTGCCTTGAGTTTATGAGAGTATAGTTATTCTTGAGCTTATGAGCTCTTACAAAGTATTCGATTCCATCTTTAATGAGTGGATTTTTCTCAGCTCTATAGAAAATAGCTTTTCTATCATACAAGTAAGGACTTCCTAAAACAATTCCACATATATCCAGAGGAGCTATATCTAACTCAACCTCATCTACAAATGTCGACCCAAAAGAAAACTTAAGTTTACATTGTCTAGTCACTTGTAGTTGTGCTTTATCACTTAACCAACCTAATGGGTATGGTTTCTTGTGAGGTGTAGTCAGTAATCCCAACTTCTTTACAATTGCTTCAGAAATTAAATTTACTTGTGAGCCACTATCAAACAAAGTATCAATCTTTTGATGCTTGGAAATAACTCGAATATGGAAAAGATCATGTCTTTTTCTCTCATTTTCCTCATCATTAATAGGTTGTGTAGAATTACTAGTAGATGCTTCAGAATTTTTACCTTTTATACCTGTGGCTACAATGGTTGTTTCATCTCCTGAGTCCGATCCCAAATCTTTTTGAATAGCTGCAACAGTCTTCTTTTTCTTGCCCTCGAACTTCTTAGGTCTCAACTTCAGAAGCAAAATCCAACAATGCTCATCATCATGCCCATCCTTCTTACAGTGAGTGCATGAAGACTTGCTTTTCTGTGCAGTGTTGGCCTTCCTCTCTTTCCATTTCTGTTTTCTTTTCCCATTATTCTTGCTTGCAATGGGCTTGGATGATCCTCCAACTTCTGGGTTCCTATTCTTTCCTCTAGATTCTAGATGTGTAGCTTGAATAGATACCTCATCTATACTAGTGGGATTAAACATGAGGGTAGTGTGCCTCATGTAGCTGTGTAGACCACTTATGTACTTCAACAGAGTCTCAGGTGAGTCTAATGAAATTCCTAGAATCAAAGCTCTCATCCTAAATTCTTGGGTGTAACCCTGTACACTTTTCCCTTTCAATTGGCGAAGAGTTTGCCAACTCATCATGGCTTGCTGCATGTAAGCTAGTGGATAGAACTGCTTTTTTATTGTAGAAACAAATTCACTCTAGACAAAAAGAATCTTACCATGTTTCTTCATGTCAGCTTGTGTCCTGCCTTCCCACCATACCAAGGTAGTGCCTTCAAGGCGTAAACTGGCCAGCTAAATATTACTCTTGTCTGATCAATACTCTGCACTCTGCAATACACATCAATTTGTCTGATCCAATTATCTAGCTTCTCTATATTCAACTCTCCATCATATATTGGTAAATCAAATTTAATATCTAATTTTATCAAAGATGTCTTCTTTTAACTTTCAGGGCTATTAGGAGGTGTGAGAAATTTTTCTTCTTTCCCTTTGCCTTTAGAGTGGTCATGGAGGAGAGTCTCTTCTTCTCCTTTATCTTGCTTGGCGCCTGATGAGTCCTCATCTTTATGTTTCCTAAAGTCCCTATACATTTCCTCTACGATGGACCTCATGGCCAGGAAACTATCTATGAATTGAGGGTTTGGCCCCAAGGGACTTTCCTCTGACATTTTCTTCTAAGGATAGACTCTTCCAATTTCCGGGTTAGTCTCAACCAACTCTCCTTCTCCTAATTTAAGCTTTTATCTAGCTAGCATTCAATAACAAAATCTAGCACAAGCTTGTCTAACCTTAGTAACCCTAGAGCTCTGATACCACTTGATCTGAAAATCACTCGTGAATGATCTCAATTAATTAATGAAGGTATTACAGACCCATGTGCTGTGGTGTGCCTATGTTATTTTAAGCAACAGATCGATAAGATTGCGAAATACACAGGAAGTTGGAACCATAAGAGAAACACAGTAATCAAATACAAAAAAAAACACAACAAATTTAATAAGGATTTCACCCAATCCTCCTAGGCTACGTCTCCTAGTCCAACCTTTAATGGTAGCCTTTTCTATTGTGTCTTAAAGCAAAGATTTTACAATAAGGAACTCAATCCGAGTCTCGCTTAACAGAGAATGATCAGTAGGATTGTGCTTGGATCCCCCAAGTCTCTAGAGTACACAGACTCCCCTTACTAAATCTCGACCTCAACTGGTCTTAGTGGTATGAGTCCAATTTGGTACTCAATACCGGACAGGTATACATAGCGGAGTTGCTTGAACCTCTCAAGCCTTCTTTGGAGTTCACAGACTCTCAGACTCTCTCTGTTCTGTCTGCTCGATGCTACCTTTGCTCTGCAGGTTAGCTCGACTTCTCTGTTCTCTGCAATTCGCTTCTTTCTCCATTTATGTCCCCTCTGCTGTTTTTCTGTTCGTGGCTTAAAGCCCATTTTCTCCCTGACTGTTCGTTTCCTCTTCCTAGCTTTCTGGATCGCCTGCCTCGGTCTGCTAGAATTCCCTTGCTCTGCGTCATCATCATTGTGTAAAGCTACAGAGAGAGGTGGCCACATGTCTCCTTACGAACTGAGTGTCAATTTTCTTTAAATGGTCGTTATTTCCGTTACTCCAGGATTTGCCCGCGAAACTGATTCTTCTGCTAGCTCATTGGTCATGCTGGACCTCAGATCTTTATGTGCCTCAGTCTATTTTCCTATCGAATTCGGTCATCCATCAGGTTAATTCTCCGCCGTTGATCTGGAGCCTTCAGATCCTACGGTCTTTGTCTATATCGTGCCGGTAAGTTGCTAAACCGTTACTTATGCGATGTAAGCAGTTTTCTCTCTCATTCGCTGGACACGTGTTGCCCGGTGTGTGGCATCGTGCTGAACTCGGCCAAACTGAGCTTACTGTTTGAAGTGCACGCGATATCCTGCCATTTTTGGGCACGAGACCCTCCTTCTGATGATTTCGGCGATTTCCGTGCGGTTCTATGATTTTCCCTGTGACCAAGCGCTAAGGGCTTTCCTTCACTGAGGGTTTTGCCCTGCGATACGCTAATCGCGTATCAGAAACTACTTTTGTTTTTGGATCTGGGCTTCCGATTGCCAATTTTCATTCATGCGCGGTCTCCATGGGCCAACGGTCAGCGCGCTTTGACCGAGGGTCCTTGTTGTTCCGTGCTGGCCACAAATTGCCATTGTCCAGAAGTCATTTCTGATAAGCTCGTTATTCATAAGACTTTGAAGCCTGACATAATTTGAAACAATCATGGAAATGTTTAAGGATCCAATTTGGATCAGCTAACACACAAAGCAGCTGAGGGAGTCGCTTGGAGGTCAAGCGATCCATTGATGCACACAGAGGTCGAGAGAGAGCTTAGAGAAGCCAGAGATGAAGAGCTAGAGCCAGAGCAAGATCCAGAGCTAGAGCAAAGAGCCAAAGCCATGAGCCAGAGCCAAGAGCCAGAGCCAGAGCAAGAGCCAGAGCCAGAGCCGAGAGCCAGAGCAAGAGCTAGAGCCAGAAAGCCTGAGAGCTTCAGAGCTAGAAAGCCTGAGAGCTTCAGAGCTAGGGATGAGATGGTGTTCTAAGCCCATTGTTTCTATGTAATACAATGGAGTTGAGCGTGGAGCTTGTAAAAGGACCTTGCCATAATCCCAGAGAGCCTAGTCGAGTTGACTAGAGCTCAAGGAGACGTAGCCCAAGAGTTTTGGGTGAACTCCATATTAAATTGCTGTCTTATATGTTTGTTATTTGCTACATTGTTTTACTATTATATGCATGTTATATCAACATAAACAATAGAATTTTAAAGCACATAAACAGTAAAAAATAAATACCAGCGTACACCTTATTTTGAAGCACATTATTAATTTCGCATTGGTTAATCATAATATCTTGGGAATATTTAAGATTTGGAAGTGGGAGAGGTTCTTGTAAGTTCACAAGAAGCCTTTAGTGCCCCATTTTCAGATCTGGTGGTATCAAACTCTGAGATTGATTAACCACACCTTTAAAGAAGGTTACATCAGAATGCTTGATTGACAAAGCAAAGATTGCTTGTCTGAGAGGTGTTTGGGTAGTCAAGGATTGATTGTATGCTTGTTTGCAGACTGACTATGTTTGAGTTTGCAGAGGGGAAGGGAAAGTTATTGATAGCTCAGTCCAGGAAGGAAAAGAAGGAAGAAGGGCTGAAGGCATTCTTCTATCCCAAGGGACCTCAAGGAAATCCTTGAAGCACAAGATGTTTGTTGCAAAAGGTTGCTAAATAACCTCTTTATTAATCTTGTTTGAAGTTCTTTTGTTCATTGGCATAATGACAACTTCTACACGTGAGTCCTCAAATTCTCCCTTCATCACAAGAGTCTTTGATGAAGACATGAAGCAAGACTTGTTCATCATGATGGCTATGGTGAGAGAAATGTATGAAGATGGAAGGAAGAGCAACATACTTAGACAGCAGTTGAATTTCATGGAGGAAGAGAAGCAGATGCTTTCTGAAAAATTGCAGGAAATGGAGAGGCAACTTCATATTGCAAATATGAACCTGAAAAGGATGCATGAGTTGGAGTCACAACTCTTTGTTGCCAAAGAAGCCTTGGTCAAGTATCAGCTTGAAGACGAGGTAAACCATTCCAGTTTGTCTTCAAATTCTTCTAAGAATGCTTATATTGGTTCTTTCGAAAAGCATACTAGAGGCATAGGTTCCAAGCTAATGTCCAAGATGGGCTATGAAGGAAAAGGCTTGGGCAAACATGCACAAGGTATTGTTGAGCCAATAATGGTTGAGGAAAGGCCTAAGTATTTGGGTCTTGGCTTTGGATAGTCTTATGGAAAGAGCTCCAAAGCTGCCATTAAGGCCATTGAAACAGTTCCAAGAAGGATTTTCATTGCAGGTCCTCTACCTCAAGAGTGTGAAGATTGTATTTAGGAGGAATGCAATAGCTTGAAACATCATTTGTAGGATGCAGGTATTTAGAAGCACACACTTGAACTAGAGAGTTGTGGAGACTCTAACAGCCTTGAAGAGATTTATGGTGTTCCAAAGGGAGCCACTTCTTCATTTGCTTCACCTCCTCATGAAGGCAATAAAGGTGAAAGAGAAAGGTATAAATATAGTTCTAATCATCTTCCTTTTGGTTTTGCAAAGCATGATAAATTTCCACATAGATATGGGAAAAGAATTGCATGTTCCTTTTGTGGTTTGGATAACCATAATGTTTCTAGATGTTGGAAGAGAATGGCCACATACAGGAAACTTTTGAAGGAAAGGAAGCAAGAAGCCAAAGGTCCATTGGACAAGGCAAATCATTCTGTCAAGAGGATGCACATGCAGTGCACTTACTGCCATAAGCAAGGGAATCTTGCTGAAAGGTGTTGGACTCTGAATCCAACAATGCTTCCACGAAAGCTGAAGAAATTGGAAAGAGAAGATGGTAGAAATGGAAAGGAAGATTCCATGATTGATGTATTTCAGGATGATTCACATGTTGATGCTGATGTGCAGACAAAGGTAGCACCTTTGAAAGGGATTGGTAAGAAATGGTTAGAGTTCTTATCTGATTAAGATTGCATGTCTATTGATGCATCTATTTTCATTTCTTTGTTAATGGAATGCAAGTTTCAGGATTTTACCAAGAAGGTGAATAGGGAAGTTGAGTAGGAGACTCACTTTGTTGCTGCAACATTATATTTCATTTCAGCTTCAAAAGTGCAGTGTGCTTAAGCGAAAGTTGAAGGATAAAATGCATGCATGGCATTTGCGTGCGTTTTATGGCTACTTGACACGCCCAAGCTGGGGAAGGGAACCTGCGTAGACCTAAGGGAACATGCATGTGATGCAATGTTGACTTGGGAGAAGTTAACTTGGTCTCCAAGATGGAGATAATGATGAAGTGTTTCATCTTTGAGAAAGAGTCCTAATGGTCTTTTTATACATGCTTGACTTGAAGGGTCATTTTTTTAAAGGCATGTTTTGTAGGCTTGTTATCTAGTCCATCATTTGTATGCAGATGTAAGACATGGAGGTGTTCAGAGGATGTGAAATCTGTTTCTTTTGTTGAAGCAGGAGTTTAGTCCATCCAGTTGTTGTCTATGTTTCTGTTATTGTTAACAGTTGTTGTTGAAAACTTTTCAAACAGGTACAAATGAAAGTTTTGTGGAGCAGATGTACTTCACATTTGTTTGAGCCACCTTGGATCAATGATCAAGGCAGAGAAGTTCAAACTACCTTCTGTGACCATCTCAGCAGGAGTTCTACATGAAGTCAAGAAGGAAGACAGTTCTTCCCAGAAGGACCAACACATCGAGGAAGGAGAGTGGTCAAAGGCTTTGGTTCAGAGGCATTATGCAAGGCAAGTGTATGGAGGCTGAAAGAAGAGGGTGCTGTTACTCTCATTTACTGTTCAGATCAGTATATCAGTCTTTTGGAGACCAAAAGTTCTTTAGTGGGAAGGCGTGATCCAAAATGGATTTTGGAAAGACTTCTAAGTCTAAGTGTTCTTCATAGGGGAAAATGAAAGTCCAAGGATGTTCCTAGAAATAGCCCCATTACATAGATCATTTCATTCTGAATCTACTACAACTTGAATGGGCTAAAATGGACTTTGGATGCAGAAGTTATCACAAAAATAAGTTTCCCTTTATCCTTTGAAAAAGAGGCAAAATATTCAAAAAAGGGCATAAAAGGCCTTATATGCAAAATCATGTGTGAAAGGTTAAATGGGTGAACCCGAAATATTATGTTCCGCAGCCTAAACCTTTATCGGATCCGTGAGATGTATCGGATCAGAGCGATGAAGGGACAAAGGCCTGGCGGGAGGACTTGGCGATTGCGATTATGCGATATGTCGATTTCTGATGATCGGATTGGCGGATCAACATCAACGATGTACAGAACCCCTGGGCCGTATGCGATGCGATATGCGGCGTG
The DNA here is from genome assembly GCA_031772625.1 of Pinus tabuliformis. Classification (NCBI taxonomy): domain Eukaryota; kingdom Viridiplantae; phylum Streptophyta; class Pinopsida; order Pinales; family Pinaceae; genus Pinus; species Pinus tabuliformis. Next base: position 1,405,224,410 of record CM062820.1, on the reverse strand, counting down.
CGATCTCAGCGGTCAGATCGAAAATGAGATCAATACCCAGGATTAAATTGGCGGTCGGGAGATCGACGATCCCTAACACAAAGGGCTGATGCGATAGCGATATGCAATGTGATCTGGACCATCCGATCGGGGATCAGATCAACGGTCCAGATTAAATCGGTGACTTGCGATCGCCGGACTCGACGGATTTTATAAGCGCAATTTATAAATTTTGAGTTTCGATAAAAGGGTATTTGTCGGGTTTTCTGTGTATTAGCGGATTTCGATAGAAAAGCCGAAATACAAAGGAAAATGCCCTGAAGCGATAAATTCGGACCCGAAAGGAATTTTAGAAGCGGCCCTATATTATTTGAGTTTTGTAAGTGGGATTTCGGGCGGGCTTTAGGCGGTAAGTGGTATTTGGCTGGCTCCACCTAATCCCATACAATGGCCGACGTGTGGCTGGCGGAAGAGAGAGAGAAACTGCCTTTTCGGGCAGGTAACCTCTGTACTCCTAAGCCACTCGAAAATGAATATCAACCGTTGGATCGAAGATCACACAGATCAACGGTGGGGCTTGCGATAGCGACCTAAGGCGGACCCGATATGATTATAGGGTGGATGCGATAATATTTGAAGTCCGTTAGAAAGCATTTTGATGGGTTTTTTAGTGTTTTCCCGTGTATTCAGGGTTTTGCCCAATTCACCTATGCGATGCAATATGCTGCCTAATGGCAAACTCGATAGGTTTTTTAGGGACGATTTGATGGAATTTCATGTCTGGAATTCATGTACGACAATGTATTTTCCAATAACTCTCTGTGTATTGGATTTTTCTCCATTTTAAGCTTTTTTCTTGGAAAATGGCCCCGATCCCTTTGTAACAGCTCCTAATCATCATGCCACACAGCAAGTGGGTGTTTTTGGCTGACAATGATGCATTTGAAGCCACAAAGCCACAGAGCCAGATGGCCAGTCGAACTGACAAGGAGCAGAGAATGCACAGAGCTGCAGAAGGATGATTATACGCAAAGAAAATGGTTGGGGAAGCTGGAGAGCCAAAAAAATGCCTCAAAGTGATCCAGAGAGCCAATTGACGAGGGGAGAACAAGGCTAATGAGAGCTAATGCGCAAAGCAGCTGAGGGAGTCGCTTGGAGGTCAAGTGATCCATTGATGCACACAAAGGCCAAGAGAGAGCTTAGAGAAGCCAGAGCTCAAGAGCGAGAGTGAGAGACAGAGCCAAGAGCCAGAGCCATGAGACAGAGCCAACAACCAAAGCTAGAGCCACAGCCAATAGCCAGAGCCAAAGTTAGGAGCCAGAGTGAGAGCCAGAGCCAGAAATCCTGAGAGCTTAGAGCCAGGGATGAGATGGTGTTCTAAGCCCATTGTTTCTATGTAATACAGTGGAGTTGAGCATGGATCTTGTAAAAGGACCTTGCCATAATCCCAGACAGCCTAATCGAGTTGATTAGAGCTCAAGGAGACGTAGCCCAAGAGTTTTGGGTGAACTCCATATTAAATTGCTATCTTATGTGTTTGTTATTTGCTGCACTGTTTTACTGTTATATGCATGTTATATTAGCATAAACAACAGAATTTTAAAGCACATAAACAGTAAAAAATAAATACTTACATACACCTTATTTTGAAGCACATTATTAATTCTGCATTGGTTAATCAGAATATCTTGGGAATATTTAAGCTTTGGAAGTGGGAGAGGTTATTGTAAGTTCACAAGAAGCCTTTAGTGCGCCATTTTTAGATCATCTAACCTCCTAAAAAATTCTTGAAAGGCAACTCATTATTTGGTTGTTCTTCTTCTTCAATTTCATCCTCTTGATCGATCTCTAGATTTGAAAATTCACCTACCATTTCCAAAAATCTTTTAATTTTCTCTTCATCTTCAAAAACCTACTTGTACTTTGTATTATTTGGAATGGAAGATCTACTCCTAATTCCAAATTCATATTCGAGCCTGGGATTTAATGGAGGCTTGAAAGTACTAGTTGCAACTGCCAATGAATCAACTAATCTGTTACCTTCCCTTGGTAAAAATTGTATGTTAAAAGCAAAAAATAAATTATCCACTAAATCCCACACTTCATTTCTATAGGCTTTAAGCCTTGGATGTTTGGTTTGGCATTGATTCTTGACTTGTTTAACAATCAATTCAGAATCCCCAAAAACAAAAATACATTGTATTCCTATATTTTTAGCAGCTTGTAAACCAAGAACCAGAGCCTCATATTCAGTAATATTGTTTGTGGAGTCAAAATCTAATTTATAAGAAAAGGGAATAATATGTACTTTAGGGGAAAGCAGAAGAACCCCAACTCCATTCCCTTATTTTGAATATGCACCATCAAAATAAAGTTTCCAAACTCCACTGACTATTGCTTCTTTGTTTTGAATTGTTGAAGGCACCTGCACTTCTGTATCTTCAGCAATTTCCTGAGATTCTTGCAACATGAAACAGGAAAAATCATCATTTTCCTGACTATAAATAGGAGAATTACTTGAACCATCCTTGGTAATAGTTTTCAAAAATTTGGTCTCTCGATACAACCTCCTTTCTTCCCCACCAAAAACTGGAATGATAGCATATGTAAAATCTAATTTGAGCACTCCTCCCAACTTGGCTCCCCGAGATCTAGAAAGTAACATTCCAAATCGAGCTGGAATGTCTGCAACAACCACATCCATTACAATACTTTTGGATGGAATTTGGGCCAATGAAATCACCAAATATTTAATGAGTCCCACACATTTGACCCTTTTTGAATCAAAAGAGTACAAGTCCTTATAAGGTTTTGTAATTTTCAAATTAAGCTGCTTCATAACTAAGAGGGGCATTAAATTATGAGAAGCCCCTGAATCCAACATGCAGTTATGAAGAATGAAAGTATGCATTAGAAGAGAAATATAAAAAGGAGGAGTGGAAGAATCATGTTCTTCCACATGAGGGCCAAACATCACCACTGACCTTTCTTCTTGTAAATTAACTGCATCAGCTGAATGATTATCTTGAGACAAATTTATAAAATTAGAAACTTTATTTTTGTAATCAGGTGTCTTCACTAATTTAGCTAATGGAATTGGAATTTTTATTTTCTCTAATTCTTTTTGCAAATTAAAAGAATGAACCTCCTTCACAATTTATATTATTCCTCTTCATTTAACTTCTACTTTTTAGTACATTTTGTGAATTGACAACATGCTGTTGGGATGGTTCTGCAACACCTGCGTGCCTTGCTTACTCTTAGGACTCTCTCCTTGATGAACTTGGATTGTTGGGACTAAATTCAGTGGTTGTTTTCCTTTATCATTTTTCTTTGGAGATTTTTGCTGAATTGCTTGATTGGATTGATCTTCCACATGATCTTGAATTCTTGATCTCTTTCTCGACCTGAGATCATATTTTTATGCAATTATGCTTGCATGAAATCTGTGAACCTTTTACAGTATTCTTCGATTTCTTCATCATCTAAAGAAACTTGAGGTTCTAGATTTGAGTCCTCATTAATGACTGTTTCTCCTTCATCTTCAGACAAAATAGAATAATGATTTTCCTACATTTTAAGAGTCTCCTCCACTGCTTCTTTTGGTTCATCTTCAATATATAAAGGTGGTTGCACTTGATCCTAATCTCTTTTGTCTCTCTACATAATTTGCAGTGGCTGTCTCCTGAATTGAGGATTAAAATTTCTATTTTGTGTTTGTTGAATCTGCCTCAGAGGATTTTTATTTTCCAGCTCTAATTTTACTAGCTTATTTGATATATTTATGATAACTTTAGTCATTTCATCTAGCTTCTGCTCATGAGAATATTTAGGCTGACTAGCAGGCTTAACTTCTTCCTTTCCCTTGTTTTTATCTTCAACTTGATCTTTTGATTTAATCTTCCCTGCAGTAGATAAATTAGCTTCAATTTCCAGTGCATCAGTCTGAATTTGGTCCAAAGTAGGGGATCACCTTTCTCTCAAAGTAAAACCAAAATCAGATTCAAATTCCCCTGCAAACACCACTTTTGCACCTGTAGGTGGTGGTTTTATTTCTATAGGCAAGCTATTATATAACTTATTAAACCTCTTGATGAATTCAACTACATCTTCATCTGGTTTTCTCTTAATTGCATTAAATTCAGTCAAGAAATAACCATGATCTTTATTTTCACCCCATATTTGTGTAAATACATTTTCTAACTCTTCCCAAGTATTTATTGAATTAGCAGGAAGTGTTTTAAACCACTTTCTTGCTTCTCCATCTAGTGACTACACAAAAAGCCTCATTACCACATCTAGGTATTCAACATTCAAATTTTCAGCAAAGGCACAAAAAGTTGCCACATGCTTTTCTGTTGTTACTTCATCCTCCCCTGTAAATCTAGGTAACAACTTTAAATAATCTTGAGGCATGGAATTCATGGGTTGAGGAAGATTCAATGGTGCATATATGTTTAGAAGAAAAGTTAGAATCACCATGTTTTGATTTTGAGATGAAACAGAAGAACCTCCTTCCTGAAATACAAAATATTGAGGTGGGATGACAGAAATAGGGACTGGTTGAGAAACAAAAAAATAGTCTGATGTAAAAATGACAAATCAATGGTTTTGATTTCTTCAATTTCTGGGAAAGAAAAGGAAACAAATTCAAAAGATTCTTCTTCAAGTGTAGGTTCTGGAAAAATACTCTGAGGATAAGACAATCTTCTTTGAGAAAAGTCAAGGTTCCTAACAAATTCTATTGAATGATAAGTTTTGGGATATTGAGAGACATAACTGGTACCAGGAGCTGATAAGGTAGGGTTTGGAGTTATTGGAGATTTTTCTTTCCAAAATTTTCGGGAAACTAACTTCTCTAGATAAAAAAGGACTAGATATTTTTGTTGTTAGGTGTCATACCTCGTGTGAGGCATTTTGGGAGACATAATTCTTTTCATGGCGTGATAAATCAGCCTAGACACTTTCTTTTATACCCAAACAAAGAAATGAAAAATAAGAAAACCTAGGGGAAAATGAATTCATTCTCTGTTCCCTTACATTGGTGCCAAAAAATGTTGTACCTTGGAAGACAACCTTTGGTTGAGAAGAGGTCAGTGCCTAAAACATTTATTCAATACTGGGAAATTATCAATTTGTTGTCCCATTTTTCAAAACCTTGAAAATGTTTATTTTACAGAAAATGATTTTAGATTTTTCTTGGGAAAAACACTCTTTCAAAGTGTCTGTCTGATGGTGAATGTGATTTTAAGCTGTAGTATAGAGGATGGAATATTTTGAAAAAATATTTAAACAACATGCTACTTGAATCAGAATCTCGTGTCTTAAACTTTAGCAGAAATATGGAAGCAAGATGAAATGGAATACAGAAAAGAGGAGCGCATATTAAGGTTATTTAACTTTAACTTACATATATAAGAATTTCAGTGAAACTATAATGCTAAAGTCCAACAACTTCATTACTCTCTTCTATAGCATAATAACATTAAATTGAAAGATAACATGAAACCCATATCACACTCAACATATGTCTAGAATCACTTTGAAATCTTTTATTAAGTCGTCAAGAAGATCAAAATTACAAAGGAAAATTTTCTTTTAAGGTCCAAAACTCATAACCCTCTTCCTCCAAAATTGTCTTTTATAACATAATTACAATAAGGACAGTTATGAAACTGTCAACTGCCAGACCTGCTAACTACTTGAATTGTCTACAAACTACTTTGTCCTTCAAAAACTATATTCATGAAGAGAATAACATTACATCATTTTATAAAAATGTTTTCAACGTTTCTGTTGAAGTAACATGTGGCATTAGCTCATTGAGTCAACTGGGATTTTGGTGCACTTAAAGGTCCATCTTCTGTACTTGTTGTTGTAGGTAGCATCCACTCTCTACATTTCTTCCAGACTATTATGTCTGAGCTTGGACTTTTGACAAACCTAGTGTGATACTCAGAAATAGATTGAGCTTCAAGTTGAGACTCCATATTCTCCTTCACCCTCCTACTTATTTATTCTATTTAACTATATAATTGTTTTATGACAGTAACATAATTCTGAGAAGTTTCCTTTGGAATTGGAGAGGAGAGTGTGCAAGTAAGATCTCCCAACTGTAATTGAAAACCAATTAAGGCTGAGGAATTTCCAACTAGAGACCCAAGTTCTATTTCTTTCTCTGACAACTTTTCTCCCTTTGAACTTTTATATACTTCATCCTCTAAACCAATAATATCTTCACTTCCTCTTTTCAAAATTTTCTCAATTGGATGTGGAGTCTCAACCTCCATTCCTCCTGGTACACTTGTTTGACCTCCATTTGCCATTTTTTCTACATTTGGTCAAGGTTCGTGTATATAAGGAGCATAGGAATTTTCAATTCTGCTATTAGAAATAATATAGTGAAGATCATATGATCGTTTTTCACCCAACTGTAGTTTCATAGCTTCAAGAAATTTTTGTACTTCTTCCATGGCCTACTTGTTGTTTACAATAAAATATCCAACTATCCTTGGAAATTTGAACAAATGTCCCTTCTTTGCTGGGACAAAATGCACCTGATCAACATTTAAACTTTTCTTGATGAACTCCAAAGAAAACAACCTCATAGGCACAAATGTAGGAAGTCTGTAAGGGGAAACCTCAGCTCCATATAGTCTAATCTCAGCATGATCTTCAAACTAGAACCAATCACCCACTTTAACATCTTTGCTAAGTTGAAGGAGAGATTGAGCCTTTGGAAAAATACAAGGTGGGGGAGAGCTATTTATAATGGAATAAGAAACTGACAAGAAAGAAGTAGTGAAATATATAAACCCCTCATAATTAGTATGACATCTTATGATATTTGTGAAAATCACCACTGATTGCTTGTTTTTATGTAAGTCCATTATATTCAATCCCAAGTGCATGAATCTCTCCACATGAGTGTACAAGAAGAGGTAGGTTACCAATGAGGGAAATCTAAAACATCCAGTGAGAGCAAGGTCTATTAATTTTGAATTAACCATTTTTTCCCAATAATCAGGTATATCAAATATTGTCTCAGGCTGCAACATCAAATTAAACATCCCTAGAATGGTCTGGTCAATGACATGTGTATCCTCCCTTCCCAAAACCGTGGAAATAATTTGCAGAATTGACCTTACATCTTCGATAAAAATTTCAAGAGTAAACAGAGTAGGTTCCATATAAAAGTATTGTCCTGGCGGCATTACGAAGAAACTCATATGGGCATAGTCTTTCCCAGATAGATTTTGAAAGGTTGAAAATAGAGTTTCCTTTGAAAACAATGTGTAAGAACTTGAAGAGGGAAAAACTAGGGCTTGTTGAATTAAGAGAGAAGACACTTGGAAAATATTTTCACCTAATTTTTTCATCACAAATCATTTTTGTGGGTAGAGAGAAGAGACCAACCAATAGATGAACTCAGGGAAAACATAGGTTTGGGGAATTATGGTAGCAAGAAGACTAGACTTGATGACTGCAGTATACACTGGGGATTCCTTCTGGTTGACTAGGATATATTGGCGAAGTTCCATTAAATCCAGGGAGAAAATTGGGTCGAAAACATCCCTCTTGGTGTCCATGAGAGGAATGTGAGAGGAAGACCCTGCTAACGTTGCTTTCTTTGACAATTTGAAAACTGTGTTAAAGTCACATGGAATGTAAACAACGTATATAAAAGATAGGCATTCTATTGCATATATTATTGACATGATATACATTTATAGTACATTGATATGAACCAGATTCATATTCCAAGTGGTCTCTTGGACTCCAGTGGCTGTTCACATTACACACCAACCCATAGAGGATTAGGTGTCCAACATTCCGCCCCTTAATCTGAAGGGGTATGTATGAGTCCAAGAAGAGAGTTGTAATACAACATGTGCAAAAATGCATGGCAACATTAGGCTGAATGTGCTCTCTGAAATTTTGGTATAAGGGGAGTGGTTTAAGGATGACCACCAACACTAGAACGCTTAGTTCAGTTCTCGGAACTCTTCCAAGTCTGGCAAGAAGTTGAAATATTCTGCAAGAGGAAGTTTCCCTAATGATTTGGAGACAAAGACCTTCAACTTGAAAAAGGGAGGTCTAAAATCTACAGTGGTTTAAGGATGACCACAAACTCTGGATTGCTTAATGCAATTCCTGAAACTCTTCCAAAACCGGAAAGAAGCTGAAGTCTTCTGCTAGAGGAAGTGTCCCCAATTCTTTGAAGAGACGTCACAACCCCACATAGATGGTTTAAGGTTGACCACCAACCAAAGGCATGCTTAGGGGAATCTTTTTCTCTGGCTACAACTCTGAATCTGGTATGGCAGGTTGTGTCTTAGGCTCACTTGATGTGGCTTTGAAGCTTGTAGATGACCATCACTTCCCCCCCTGTCAGATACAAGGTGAGATGATGGAGAAAACTCAACTACAAGATTTTTCAATACTCTAGAACAAGTTCTGACATATGACTGAAATATCTTCTTGGCTGTTGAAGCCCATTGCCAAGACGCAATCCATCCAAGATGAATATTTGTTCTTGCAGGAGGCTTTTTTTTGAAGCATCTGTTTGAAGAATGAGTGGTTATATGAAAGTACTCACATTGATGAATATCAAAACAATGATCTTTCATATGGCCAACTCGGTCACAATGTTGGCATTTAACAAATTTTGATTGCGAATGTGGAGGAGAAGAATCTAGAACAGGTGAAGGTGAACCATCATGAAGAAACCCATCACTTTGAAATTAAATGGGCTTGGTATCGTCTGGAATATGATAGGACAATTCCATATCATATCCAAGACCAGTTTTCTGCTTGTTGTGGACAACCTCTTCCCAAGGTCTGATGATGGGCTTAGGAAGTGTATGATGAATTTCTACTTCTTTTTGAAAATATGATCCTTCATTAGGCACTGAATGTGAATCAACCTCAACCTTAGTGATTTCATCACTTGCTGGTTGTTGATGGGTGTTTGTTTTAACCTTGAACAAATGATTGTTTTGAGCAGAAAACAATTTAGAATGAAGAATTTGCTGAAGCTCATTTTGCTGGAACTGAGATTCTAGTTGTAAAAATTCAATGTTTTCTTGTGCATTTTTCAAACAGATTCTAATGTCACCAAGAGAGGATTTGTTGACTTTTACTGTGTCATTAGTAGTTAACTGTATCAGAGTGTTAAAAAACTCTAATACTTCATATATCTTGGCCATAATTGCAATAGTATAGGCTCCATGAATGAGATGTTTTCTTCTATTGAAGTTTTTCTTTTCCCAATATTGAATAGCTAATGGCCAAAGAAAATATATTCTTAAAAAGGATAATTACAAGAGAATAATGTAAAGAAAAAGCATTACCTCTGCTGGACACTGTATGGAAGACATGAGAGAATGATTATAGGGAGCTAGATCTGGCTCCACTGTTCCACCCTGTAGCCAATAGATCATAATGGTGCCTTCCTTTAAATTTTGGTTTACATAAAATTCATCAACATAATGTTTTTATTTATTGAAATACAAAATTTGATGGTGCTAGCATAATCATGGAACCTCTTAAACAAGCTCTCATAAACTTTCCGGTGGTTGCTGTGGAATTTCCCACTAATTTACTGCATCACTCTTCTTACTACTCTTGGACTTGACTTCAATCAACAATGGAAACATTATATAAAAGGCATCAATACACTTTTAAAAAGAATCCACCACTTAAACTTCAACATACACAGTATTGAATTTAATGAGCTTTCAACTGTGCTTACACATCAAAAGGCCAAGTCATAAAAAATTTGACACACAAATCATCTATCAATGATCATTTCAGCAATACATACCAATGTTCTACTGCATTCACCATTCAAAAATACAACCGCAACGACGCACAACCATTTGTCTATAAGCGAAAGCTCGTGCACAATGTCAAATTACCTTCGAGCCTCGATGACTCTCTTTGTGGGATGTAATGATTTCGAGATGCTTAAGGTGATCTTCAGCTTATTCGGAATTCCAAATGAAGTTTGGCAGGGAGTTTCACAACTCAGTTATTGGCATCCTTTTCCTCAATGGAAGCCAAGTGATCTCAGAACCAAAGTCCTGGATTTAGATGATGATGCTTTGATTTGTTATTGAAACTACTGGTGTGTGACTCTTCGAAGAGAATATCTGCTTTGATTTGTTATCGAAACTTCCGGTATGTGACCCTTTGAAGAGAATGTGTCCCTCTCCAAATGAATGGTAACAATTCAGGCGCAACCTGTGTATAATTTGTGTAACTCCTGTGTGAATAAACCCTGATGCAGAACTTGTATACATCTCTATTTGGATCATTGTTTTAAAGAGGGTTCTTGCTGGAATTTCTCTACAAATAATTGGAAAACATTTCTTATCATTTCGATTGAAGTAAAAACCTAAACCTTTGTTGTTACCATGGAAAATTTATGGGAAAGGGCCTAGTCTAAATTTATTTATTGAGCACCAACTGAACAACGACAATACCTGTGCGCTTGACCCGATGCATGTATAACATATGGGTAATCTGAAGAATTCATTTTGGAACAGATATTTGGATTTGTGAAGTATTAAAAAGGGTTTACACTGCGTCCTATAATCTGAAAAGCAACATATTTTTTTTGGCTTATTCTTGCGGATATCAATAGTTCAAATCACTTTCATTTATTGCAAAACCTTCAAGGCTTAACACACAAAACTTAATACTCTAATTCATGTGACGTTATACGTTTCTGCAAGAGTAGGTAACATCTGACATGCAGGGAACATTTTCTACGATTGCAATAGAATTGATGGGTGAAGCAACAATCAAATATAAGAGTTATAAGAAGCCATTTATAAACTTAGCTCTGACAAGTTCTGGAATGCAAAAAGTTCAAGATGGAAGAATGAGAAATTCATTTCTGCAAGGGCATATCTGCACACAACAGAGGAATGGTAGAGATGATAAAGGTAATGACCTCTATTCTAACAAATGCTTAGAAAGGTATAGAATCCATAGGGAGAAGAGAGATGGTTTACAAAGGACAGAAAAATAGGTAGCTCACACCTGAGTAGGGTAGGAGATTGCTTGCAGCTCTAATACCATGTTAAAGTCACATGGAATGTAAACAACATATGTGAAATATAGGCATTCTATTGCATATATTATTGACATGATGTACATTTATAATACATTGATTTGAACCTTGGATTCATATTCCAAGTGGTCTTGTGGACTACGGTGGTTGTTCACATTCCACACCAACCCATAGAGGATTAGGTGTCCAACCAGTTGAACAAGCGGGAATGAGGTGTAATCACTTGGTTACCAGATGACTGATGTTGAATTGAGATTTGAATTGGACAATTGAAATGTGTTACGGATGCAAGAGACTAAAAATGATAAAATGAGGGTAACAAGATTTATGGGGAAAACAAAAAAATGGGGGGAAAAGGTAATAAATGCACATGCGGCATGTAAGACGCATGACGTGGTGAAAAGACTCGATGACATGTTAGAGTGACGTGGGAATGACATGGTGGTGACAGGGAAATGAGGTGGCAATGATGGAACCATGACGGGGTTGTGAAAAGGTGATATGCACTCGCTTATTGTAGCACTATGGGGGCACACTCTAGTATGGAGAAATCCCAGCGAGGTGCTCCCGTAATTGATATCCACCATCGATCTGTAGTCAACCACGATCGTTGATGGAGGTTTGCAGGGGAATTTGATGGTATAAATGGTGTGCAAGTTTTGTCGTCAGGTTTACGCCATTGGATTGGCCGGAAAACCCCCTGTTACTTCGCCTGACAAGTTGTTCAACGTTTAATCTGCATCCAAATTTAATACACTTGGGTCCACCATATTAACATGTTAATGCTGGAATTTGGTACTAATTATGGTTAATCCACTGTTAGAGCTTAATCAAAATCCTAAAACTAAAGATTTGTTTTTTTTTTGGAATACACATACATATATTTATTTTTCTTTTCAACATATGAGGAAAATAAAAACAAGCTACAACAAGAGGATTGTGATGTGTTCCAATCATCCTCTTTCCCTGATCATTTCGACATTCCCTTGGAAGCTTCTGCTACCTTTGAGAATTCTCCTTCAGTGTATCCCATATTGGTAAGGAGTATTAGGTCGATTCCTAAAATGGGTACCTCAAGACTTCCAACAGAAATACTGTCATGTGAAAATGAAATTACAGAATGATCAACACTGTTTATCTCAGCGATCGATTCTGAAGCAGGTGATGATGGCTTCACTAAGCCTTCGTTGCACTTCAACTTTTCCAAGGCATCTTTCATGGCTCGTAACTAAAGCTACAATCTCTGCTTCTCCTCTTTTTATTCTCGTAGAAGTCTCCTCAATTCAACATTATCTACTTGAAGGCTTTGATTGATCTCCTCATCCGAATGATGAGAAGACAATGAAGAAGATGAATAATCACTGGAAGATGGATATGGAGCATCATCCTCTGCTCTTTCTTTCTCCTATTCCTCTCTTGCCATTTTCTTCTCATAATCTGCATACATTAAATCTACCATGTTGGCCATCCAGGCCTCGTAGAGATCTATGTCACCCTCCATTTTATTTCTTGTTGTACCGTCAATCTCACACTTGCAATTCACATCACCAAGATGACCATTCTGATACCAAACTTGATCCAAATCTCTTTAGCTAATAGAATTAACCAATATCTTTTACTTTTGTGATGTTAACATAATTGCATGTGAAAGAGTTGAAAAACCACATGTGCACACATTAAGGAAGAGGAAACATACTGATGACTATAAAATCAAATGACACACACACATTGATAATGGAGTTCACCCAATGTGGGTTACGTCTTCAGGTCTGGTTTTAAGAATGTGGAGGCCGATTCATTAAATGTTGCAAGATAATGATGAGTACATGGAACATTCTTTGTCATTACAAGGATAAAACTCCCTCAACTAGAGTGGCATGTCTCTCCATGAGATGTTCTCCTATAAGAACTCTCACTCACATGGGCCCTCCTTCAGCATGACAAGATAATAAATTCTCTTATGAAATGGAATACAAGTGTCCTTCAACATAATGGTAACAAGGATCTCAACTACAAAATAATCATCTCAGAAAATCGAAAGAAAGACATGGCACCACTGCATCATATACCTCCACTTCCGGGGATGGCATGAAAATTCATAAATCTGCTAACAAAATGGATTACACCATTTAATTCATGGCGCGAAATCGTGTTGAATGATTATAAACTCAACCCCTTTCTGACACCGTTAAAATCTGGACCCTCGGGAATCTAAAAGATTTCAAAAAGATTCCTTACTGATCACTGTTTGAAATTATGTTGCTTAAATGAGGAAATTGATCACACCATGACATTCCTTGCAAAATTCTAAGAAAAAAGACTATAAATTCGGCATGATTCTGCCTCTGTAAAAAATTAGTCTCCAAGGGAATCTAAAGATTCTTCAACATTCTGCAAAAAAAGAATATTCCCTAGTATAATACTCTTGCCTCGAAAATCATGCCCCACCTGGGCTAGGTTCTGTGTGCACTGTTCAATTTTGCCTCTTCCCCTCCTGTCAAATGAGAAATTAAGGGTTTAAGTATTGAGAGGGTTGCAGACTTTACCAAGTCTTGCCACTTGGTGTAATGACCGGTTCGTAAAATTGGAGGGTGGAGGTCCCAGGGTCTAGCCCGTGGGCCTCCCCTGTTATCCATTGGTGGTGTTTTGGTGTTTGTTTTAACCTTTGGGCGGAGTGTTTTTTTAGGCGTGTGGTTTTGGTAACGAGGTGTCGTTATTTTTGGTGGCTTATGAAGTCGCCGTGTGGGGTGGGCCGGCCACCCGCTGACACGGGTTCAAGTCCCGCCGGCCCCCCATGTATTATATGGTAACAACCATCAGTCCAGGTATGTGACCCGATGACAGGGTTTGACCACTTGCCACCCATTATAATATATTTTTTATAATGACCGTTGGTGGGGGTGGCACGGGTGGCTGCCCGCCGCCCTTTTTTAAATATTTTATTTGTTTTTTATATAACAAATTGAACAAAAAATTTGACACCAATTTTTGGGGTTACCAAAAAATAAACGAGGTGAAAAATTCGCTTGTTCCAGCAGTCGAAATCCTTGCGCTAGTAAATGCCAAATTGTTGCTTCGTCAGTGGCTGCCACTGGGCCTAGTTTGACTAAAACTTTGATTGGTCATAAATTTCACATACAAACTCAGATTGAGGTGTCGTTCACGTCACTAGAAATCTTGCGTCAAGATATTTGATTTGACCTTGACTCCACTTCAATCTAGAAAATTTTATTTTTAAGATTTTCCAAAGCCACTCCTGAATTATGAATGTTTTTGGAGCCACCTGGATCAATAGTTAATAAGTAAAGGGTTAACCCGCATAATGAAAGAGACCACAAGTAGTTAGGAAACAATGTGATAAGCCGATAGTATTGGATTTATGGTATTAAGATACCCATGGTAATTACCCATGGTATTGTGTATATGAAGTCTATATAGAGACTAGAGACTCTCCATTGAGGGATGCCAAGGATTATTGTATTGACAAGCATATGGGTTGTGGAGTGATCTCCTTCCTTAAGGAGTAGTTTTATGGTGTTACCCTAATTCAAGGGTTTTTATGAAGATATCAATAAATAAGCATTTTAATTCTAGAAATCTCCTGTATTGGCTCTTGGGTTTATTTTATCAAATGATCTATTATAATTGCAGGTCACTTATACTACAAGTGGTATCAGAGCACTTTCTTAGTCAGAGTGGGGAGATTTTTTTTTCATTTTTCACAAGATTTTTTTGGGCGGCGAGTTTGCAAATCAGATTTTGAAATTTTGGTAAAATATTTTCAAAAAAATAGCGGATCTTGATTCCTTGTGAAAAATACTCAAATTCAAAAAAAAATCAGAAGAATCGGAGTTCAGATGAGGGAGATAACACTGATTTAAAATCAATTGTGTTTTAGATTTTTTTTTTTTTTTGGGGCAATTCATGGATGACGACTCTCCTGTCATTTTTTGCAGTTTTTGTGCAAAATTTCAGAAAGCTGATTGTATATTTGAGCTCCTCTCGAAAAACCACCCAATTTGAAAAAAAATTGGTTGAATCAGAGTCCGGATGAGGGAGATATCACTGATTTAAAGTCAACTCCTTTTTCAATTTTTTTTGTGATGAAGGGACAATTGACGCATGAATCTGAGTTTCCCAAGTTCCCAGATCGGGATTTCAATCACATAAGAAGATGAAAAATGATTGTTCCATTTATGAAAACAGACTATAATAAGGATTCTGAGCCATATTGATCGAGTTGTGGCCATTTTAAATTTTACGCATAAAGTAGATACAGTTTTTCAAAACCCCCATTCTACTTCATGGGATCTACTCAGGTATTTTTTAAATGAAAATATAATGGCCCTACTATTGAAGAATTCCTAAACATGACAAAGTCAAAATAGCTAAAATTATGGAAATCTTTCTCTACGCTTCATTTTAGAGATGAGGCTATGGTATGGTGGGACTCACTTGAAAAAAAGAAGTTGGTAAGCCTTCCTGATGAAGAAGTTGAAAAAGACCTCTTGGAAAAATGGTTTCATGCTGGAAGACATGATAATGAGACACATAAGGGGTCATTTTCTGCTCATATCTCCTTATTACAGGTTCATGGATGTATTCAGAAAGAGAAGATCATTGTGTGTATCAATCCTAGTTGGAAGCATAATTTTATCAATGTTAATTTGGAAAAAAAAATTGCAAGTCCTAGTAAAACATATTGCACACACACAGGTTGATGATGGTTGTGTTCAAATTTATAAATATTTGAATATTTCTATGGATAAATATGTGTTCTGATTCCACTTGTAGTAGATATGATCTACAAATATATTATAATTACAAATATGCCCAATGACTGTGAATAAGCCCGAGAGAAATACAAGAACAAAATATAGAGCTTTAGATCTTTATTAATAAGAAAACCCTTGACGTAAAGAAACACCATACAACTACTCCTTAAGGAAGGAGATCACTCCAAAAGCCATATGCTTGTCAATACAATAATCCTTGACATCCCTCTATGGACAGTCTCTAGCTCCTATATAGACTTCATACACCCAATACCATGGGTAATTACCATGAGTCTAACAATACCATACATCCAATACTATGGGCTTAACACATTATTTCCTAACTACTTGTGGTCACTTGCGTTATGCGGGTTAACCACTTTATTCATTAACTATGACCCATTTATTTATTATTATTACATCAAATTATTACCTTGGGTACCTCCCTGTGTACCCCATATTATCCCCACTAGGTATACTACAATACCTCATCCAGTAGTCAGAACTTTGTTCATGCAACAAGAGCTAGGTGAGAATAGGGCTAGCTGGATGACCCATCTTCAATAATATGACCTGGAATTTAAACCGGTTTATACCATAAAGGGTCATGGGATTTGTAAGCTAGCCGCCGAAGCAAGAGATGCTCCTGAATAAGATAATTCAGGGTGGGGGCAGGAGATCGAAATGTATGATATTGAATATGTTCCTTAGTCCACATCTACAACACTTTGGTATGTAGATCTATGAAAATTTCTGGAGCATGGCACCTTGCCATCACACTTATCAAATAAACAAAAAAGGGAAATCTGTTTAAAAGCGTTATCTTAACAATTGGTTCATGGAGTGATTTTTCGAAAGAACCAAAATGGTGTACTGCTAGATGTCTTGAGCCGCATGATATAGAAAAGGTCTTAAAATATCTACACAATGGACCGATAGGTGGTCACTATGCAGGCGAAACTACAATGCATAAGGTTATGAGGGATGGTTATTATTGGCCCACTCTATTTAAGGATTCTCATACATATGTCTGCAAGTGCCAAGCATGTTAGAGATACATTGACCGCGATCAGAGGTCAGTCACCCCACTGCTACGAATAACAGTTGAAGAGTCATACCAACAACAGGGCCTTGATGTGATTGGATAAATGTTTCCTAATTCATCGAAGAAACACCGATATATACCAACAACAATAGATAACTTAACCTGATGGTCAGAAGCAGTTCCTCTCAGATAAGTAAAGGATCATTAAGTCATCCACTTTTTAGAACAGAACATCATAACTAGGTTTGGCATTTCTACGTCATTTGTCTTTGATAATGCAACATATTTTTCATTGTTAAAACTTTATAATCATTAGAATGGGATTGTTTTAAAGCATGCATCTAATTATTATCCCCAGGGAAATGTTTTAGATGAATCAACAAATAAGAATCTTATTCGTATAATTAAAAAGACCATTTTATATGAACAAAGGAACTGGCGTAAGTATTTGAACAATTCTCTTTGGGCTGATCGTGTTATCCTGAAAGCTTCCCTGAAAACCTCAACCTACTTCATGGTTTATGATAAAGAAGCTATCTTTCCTTCGAACTTGTATCTTCCAGTCAAGACTCATAAGGTAAACCTTGCCTCTTGATTCAGAGTAGGATGGATATGCTACTTAAACTTGAGGAAGAAAGGTGCAAGGCAAAAGAACGTTTAACTGCACATCAAAACTGTGTAAAGTGCTATTTTGATAGAAAATCCGTAGGGGAAAAGAGCTTTTATGTGGGCGACCTAGTTCTAAAATGGGATAAACCCTATGAATACAAAGGTAAACACACAAAGTTCCAGCCTTTTTGGATTGGACCATATCTTGTTGATGAAAATCTCGATCATAATTCCTTTAAGTTAAAATCATTAGACAAGAGGATTGACCCCGTTCCAGTAAATGGTTAAGACTTAAAACATCATTTCCAATAACAACTAAAAGTTGCGCTTCCTATACGATTCCTTTGCTTCCTTTTCTTTCATTTGTGTTAGTTGTTTGTTTGTTCTGTAGTCATGTCCTGTTGTGTCTTGTTAGTCAGTCAGTGTATATAAATAACACAATTGTGTAAAGTGCATGGCTCAAGAGGCTTTGTAGTGTAATAAAAGAGAAGCGTGATAACCACAACAATTTGCTTTCTGTTGTTTTCCTTCTTCGTTTGGGAAATTCCATAAGTTGAGCTAAGGCTAGACGAAAAATAATATTATTCCAATAGGAGAACCTTAAAGGAACCTATAAGATCCATGCTTATCCTAGTATCCAAAATTCTCAACTTGATGTAAGTCTACTCATGTGTTAACGCTTGTCCAATCGAGTAGATAAGGGATAAGGGGAAAATATGAAGCGAAAAAACCAATATAAAATGTCTCAAAATACTTCTCTGAAGGGGAAATCTCCTTTGTTCTATTTAAGTCAGGATCCCTCTTCCACCCATTGAAAATAATAATTTCCAATGCACAGTTATATTAAAATAAATAAATAAAGGGTGAAAGGAGAGAAAGGCTTACTATGCAGGGAGGTGAAGCAAGCGACTTCACCGAGGTACTATCCAGGCTCGTTGGCAGCGAAGCAACATTTGTGCTCCTAAAGTGACTCCGTCGGGGTACTGTCTAGGCATGCTGGCAACGGAAAAACACCAGAGATGAATATCAAATACTTTGAAAATCATAAAATCATCGTGCGCTTTACCCTTTCTTATATCGAAACAATTTTGATATAGTGTACCTTTTATATGTGTTTCGACCAAGTAGAGAAAATTATGATGCTATGTATAACGGGACGAAAGGGGGAACTTGGGGAAATCAATACTTCTTGAAGGCCTGAACCTCAACTGAAAGATATTCCTAGACAGAGAAGCTGAAATCCGCCTAGTGCGTTAACAAGTGTTTTCGGTGCTACAACACCAGCCAAAATTTCACTACATTCAAATTTTCGAGCCTACTTCATTGTTGTATCAAGTGTCACCTCAGTCACCAAGTGTCGTTTCATGTTGCTCTATATTTTTTAAGTGTTCTTGAATGTTCTCAAGTGTTGTTGCATTGATTAGAACATCTCTAAATGCCTTTTATGGTCGTAACATGGTTGTTTTGGTAAAACAACACTTTTGGGTCATAGTTGCACACACTTCACTCGTAATACTTGGGGAATGTGTATAAAGTGGTGTCTTGATGTGTATTAATTGTTGATCAAGATTTTCTAAGTTTTCTCGATGAGTTGGTATGTGTTGCACATAGTTTTATGACTCGAACTCATCCTGTTCAACTCTTGCCCTATCATCCAAACTTAGGCAAATTTCATTTTCAAAGTGAACCCATAAAGACCAAGAGTGCACAAGTGCACTCGAAAGCCTTGATGGGAAACCTTTCATTGTTCAAGAGTGCGCCTTGTTCAATCCAAGAGCACAGAGCACACTCCTCAAGCCCGATTCCCTTTCCTTGTTCTAAAATGTGCCCTTTAAAAATGACTAAGTCTTCCTAAAGAACACTCCTTTGACTCACCCTCCTTAAGCACACTAACGCACCTTGAAGACCCGAAACTCAATCCTTCAGCGTTCCCTAATGTGCTATGCGACCTCTTGAGCTTCTTGAGCGCATTGACGCACTCCAAAGGCACGAAGCCCCAACCTTCAGCCTTCAAGAGTGTGCCTTGTGCCCTTCTTGATGCCTCTTGAACGCATGAGCGCACCCCAAAGGCATGAAGCCTCAACCTTTAGCTTTTGGGAGTGCGCCCTGTGCCCTCCCTCTCTCCCTCGAGTAAAAAATGCACTTGGGAAGACCAAAACCTCCCCCTTCTCCTTCAAACTTGCTCCTTGCTCCCGACCTTGACTAGTTTATTCTTTTGGGCGCATGAACACACGATGAAACCACAAAGCCTCTCCTCTTTAGCCCTTCAAACTTTCAAAGTGTGCCCTTGCACTTGGTAGCCCCTTTGACCCTATTTTAGTGCACTTGAAAGGACTGAACATAAAATATGCATGGATCATGGTAGAACAAGATATTTTCAGGTAGATAGTTGCTTGTCATGAGTGGTTGTAGATAAAGGTATTCCAAAAACACCATGGGAAGAACACTTGAGGAAGCTAAAACAAGGAGAACAAGCAAACGAAGCATGGAAATAATGAAGAACACACTTAAATCTTAATTATCGAAGCACTCTAAAGACTCCAAGATTGAAGACCCTTTGGAGGGTGAAAGTACCATGATTAGAAAAACAATAAAGAATGAAGACACAATTAACAACCATGTCACCACCGAATAAATCCATGTCATCAGTCGCTATTAGTCCCAGTCATCAAAATAGTGACATGTCAAGTGTCTTCACATGATGATGTGGAAATAATGATGTATTATTGTAATCATTGAAAAATAAAAATAAGTGGAATTCCAAGAGTCATGGAAGTCCAAAAGACATGTAATATCAAAAGTTATATGTAATTCCAAAAGCCATTTTGAATCCCAAATGTTGTAGAAGTCAAAAGGTCACAAGAAGTTATAAAGTTAAGAGTTATGAGGATATGAAAGGTCATTCCTCAAGTTATAAATAAATCCTCATTTCTCATGTAAAGGACTTTTAACCTTGGCTTCTCCCATAAGGCATTAGAGAGACAAAGTTAGTACTTTTGGGGAGCAAGTAGTGGCTCTAACACTCCACTATTGGAGCTAGTGGTGTTCATTGAATTTATGTATCTTGGGACTTTTGCTTGATATTGAAGTCTTCCAGGACAACATGTTTTCACACGTAGATTGTGAATGCTTCTAAGACTATTATTTGAATGTTTATGGTTCATGTTTGTTTTCATGAGTACTGGATTAGATTAGTTGAACTATTTCGTTTACTCCTATTGTAACTTTTTTCAACACCTTAAAAAAGTTACAATTTTTTTAAAATTTTTGTTAATCTTTCTCTCGGGTTATACAAATAAATCCACAAGCATATATAAAATTTCCTCAAAAAATGTTTTCTGGGTTAGTTTCAAATAATTATAATTTTAAATATATATATATAATTACATTTATTTTAAATTAATTTTATTTATAATGAAAATTATTACAAAGAAAATTATTGGGTTAACACCCAATCCCCAAGTTTATTTCACCACGAATAGCTTCGAATAGCTTCAACCATCAAATAGTCAAAGCAAAAAACAAGTGAAAGTTGGTATTTTTTCTGGGTTAGTTTCAAATAATTATAATTTTAAATATATATATATAATTACATTTATTTTAAATTAATTTTATTTATAATGAAAATTATTACAAAGAAAATTATTGGGTTAACACCCAATCCCCAAGTTTATTTCACCACGAATAGCTTCGAATAGCTTCAACCATCAAATAGTCAAAGCAAAAAACAAGTGAAAGTTGAATATACCAATGCTAAGCCATGGGATAAAAACATATAATGGTGTAACTGACGTTGAAAGTTATGTACATAAATAGTATATATATACACCTAAGTCTTTTTCATTCGGCTATATGTGGGATTATTCTTCGTGATAGAAAATTAAAAAACATTGAAGTGTCAATCCTGTTGGCCAACCCACCAACGAAAAGCTAGCTTTCAATACACAAGTGCAAGCCAATGGAGAAGCCCACAAGGGGAGTATATGTATGTCCAATGCGTCAACAAGGTTCTTAGGATTTGGTGTGTGTAAACACCAAATGCTTGTTGTAGATATTTTAAAGTGTCGAAGGGCAGAGCCAAATAAACCTGTCAAAACTTTCACAAGCCGAGTATCATGGTGATTGCTGAACATCATCAGTTCCCAACAAGAAAGCATCCACCTGTCAACATAAAACAAGCAACTATCACCGAAATCATATGCCAGGGATGGACTACGATAATCCAAGGAGTTACGATTTCATTTGAGAAAGCAGTAGATTTGATTGCTGGTAGAATAGAAGTTAGACAAGTTCATCGTTTTAGAATAAAATGTAGACAATTTTCAATGGTGGATCTTAGCAATCAGAAATCAACAGTTTGATGGTTTTCAAAGTTTAATTGAGAGGGGGGGTCTGCAATTGGTGGTTTCTTCTAAATCACATTGGCTTACATGGCAGCTCCAGGGAAACTGTGGCACCCCCTCATCCAAAACTGCATACTACCTAGACTCCCTTGCGTAATTCCATTTCTGGTTTTGCAAAGTCAACATTACAATGGATCGTTTCATTGCCAGGAATGGCCATATTTTTACCATTTTCAGAGAAATACCCATTTAGAAGGATTTGTATCAAATCCATAATTGAATTGAAGGCGGGAATGTGAATGACATCAGTCAAATATGGAAAGAACATATTACTAATTGAAGGTAATCAATAAGTTAGGAGACTAAAAGACTAAAGCAACTGAAATTTGAATCAAGATCACAGTGATCGATAATCCAAAAATAAACCCACACCTTCCAGGGACACTCTGAAAATTGGCTTCCATAATTTCAATTCATGGTTTACAGATTTTAATGAAGGACAATATAACCTGGATGAAATTTTCACAGTCAAACTCTTCCTACAGATTTAGATTTGAAGGAAGTGAATCAAATTGATCTAAATGCATTATTTGCTATCAGATACAGGTAGTGAATTTTGAGCTCAGTTTCTAGACAATTGGAGAGGAATTTCAGAAATCCAAGACGTGGTTTTTTTGCAGAATGGCATCAGTTATCTCTCATGTGAGAATTTTCACCAAATTGTCAATGGTTTGAGAGATTTCATTGGTTCTTTGAAAGGGAAGCGTTCATATTTCGTGAATGGTTGAACTGGCAAAACATCCAACGAGTGCAATAATCAAGATGAGCTCTTAGCAAATGGATTTTTGAGATGAATTCTAATGGCTCCATATTCAATTGCAAAGCACACAAACACAGATAAAGCTACAGGAAAATTATGGGTGCCGAAGATCGAATATATGGATTGGAGATGTTCAAGAATTTTGGGCAAGTGCTAGATTTTATCACTGTTTGTGACTTTTCAGGTTCAGGATGTTAAGCCTGCAAATGTTAGCATGAAGCAGAATGGAAGAGATACCTAAGAAAGGATAATGCACGAATTTCAGTCTGCTATTGGTTCCATAGAATACTTGCTAGTATTAGGAGAGAAGGTTCTTCTTTTCCTAAGAGGAGAGTTTTGAAGCAAAGAGCATGAAACATGTTCAAGGGGAAAATGTCTTTTACCTGTAAAATTCAGAAAGAGATAGAGCAATTAATGCAATCAAAGTTGTATTTTCTGAACTTTACCTAGTTATATTTTCTGAGTTTTTCTGGAGCTGATGTGCAAGAAAAAATTGTAGCTTCCCTTACAACTTGTGTTTTGTGAGTATTAAGACTTGAAAAAAACTCGATTGGTAGTATTTGTACATTGGAAATTATTTCCACACCTAAATTTCGCAAATTAAAGATATTTTGTTTATAAAGGTGATTCGAAATAAAGTTACAAGTTATCTAGAGGGTTTCATGAATTTTGTTTCTCATACAGTACCAAGTGCGGTGGTGATTCAAACATTACCAACATATTTGACTTCTAAACAGGAACATAAGAACATTGTTAGTTACCTGATAGAGTCACATTTGACTTCTAAACAGGAACATAAGAACATTGCTAGTTACCTGATAGAGTCACAGAGTCACATTTGACTAGTCATTTCTTTTCATTTACATTTAAAGAAAATATCACGAGCATTGTATCGGCAAGTCTTATTGGTGAATAGTTGTTGAGACTCTGGAAAAACAAAATATTATTCGAGATTATTTATGTTATGCCTTCTTAAGTTACCATGTTTGATGATGTCTCCAATTTATATAAGATGGTTTATCAATACCATTTTGAAAAATGTGGATGGAAATTTCTCTATTACTATATTGTAAAGAAAAACGTCATATATAGATTGTAAAACGTTGAAAAATACATTTCAATAGCTGGAGAACATGTGGCAGAGTTAACCAAGTTTGAAGGGGAGGTGACAAATTTTGTGAAGACAACTTCAACCACTCTAGATTCCAAGGCAGAGGACCAACATTAATAAAACCTTTCCAGATTTAAAGGCAACATTCAGGAACCTAAATTAGCATCAATGAAACAATTCCCAAAATTGAAGGCTTAAGATTTTCTATCAATTCTAGATTTCTTGTAATTAATTAGAAATTGTTTTTATTTATATTATATTTTTTAGATTTCTATTCCAGATAGCTAGACACAGTTAGGTGGATGTGATGTTCTATATATTGTTTGATTTTGAATGTAGAAGGGTTGGATTTTGATGCCAAAAACCATGACATTTTTTTAAAGACTTCTGTTGCAGAATTTTTAATCAAGGGCTTCTGGATTTAGTTTTATGACATACTTCGTTTATCATGTATGTCTTTTCCTATGATACATATATTCAAGGTTGTATACGACACCAGAGAAGGCTAGGTTGAGTATCAACATCCCTGACAACCTACCGCAGTGTTACGATCTTTACTGAGTAGATCATGGTGACAATGTGCCACTATTGATTCCTCTAAATCAATAAATTCATGCTTCTATACAAATTCTTAAATGTTATGAAACCAGCTCACAAAAATATAGAAAAGATAGATCAACGCCTTAGAATTCAACCTCTTCGAGGGGGCAACCTCCTTTACATTACATAAATGAACAATTCTTGGATGATTCAAATGACAAAACCTCCTTTCTATATATAGGAGTCTAAGGAGTCACAATATAACCCAACCGACCTAACAATAATAATATAAAGGCACATAAATAACAATAGAGGGATTCTATGGGGCAGAGTAATAACAATATGGGGACAATAGGGGCACAACAATATTAATAAGAGATATAACTACAATAGTAATGGGGTAATCACTAGTATTATAAGGACCTAACATGCCCCTCTTCTTCAAAAAAGTGTTGTCCTCAATGCTTGAGTAGTTCTGGATGCTTCTGTATAAAATTCTCATTCTCCCATGTGGAATCTTCAGCGGATAAGTTCTTCCACTTGATGAGATACTCCGAAATTGATCGATTTCGTAGCTGTCGAGTTCTTGTTTCTGTGACTGCTTCTGGTTCCAATATAATTTTTCCTTCCTTGTCAAGTTCTAGCAATATTGTTTGAACTGGGAGCTTGTCGCCTATAACCTTCTTTAAACATGAAACATGGAAAACTGGGTGCACTTGAGAAGCTGCAGGAAGCTCCAATTTGTATGCCATAGTACCAATCTTTTGCAACACCTTGTATGAACCGTAATACTTTGGTGATAATTTATTATCCTTCTTAGCTTGCTTGAGGGACATTTGTTTATATGGTTGTAGCGGTAGGAATACCCAATCACCTACATCAAAACTTCTTTCGCTGCGATGTTGATTTGCCTGTTGTTTCATTCTATTCCGCGCCAACACGAGGTTATCCTTTAAGAGTTGGAGGACTTGTTGTTGATGTTCGATGTGATGTTCCACTGCTTGAACCTTAGAATTTTCTCTTAAATATGATGTGATGGATGGTGGCTGATATCCATAAAGTGCCATAAATGGGGTCATTTTTGTTGCTGTATGGAAGGAAGTGTTATACCACCATTCAGCCAGAGGCAACCATTTGACCCATTGTGTCTGTTTATCAGATACAAAGCAATGAAGATATCATTCCAAACATTTGTTTACTATCTCAGTTTTCCCATCAGATTGAGGATGATAAGATGAGCTATGAGCTAACTGAATTCCAAGACAAGAAAATAATTCTGTCCAAAAATTTCCAATGAAAATGGGATCTCTGTCACTTACAATAATCTTTGGGTTTCCATGTAGCTTTTGAATTATTTCCATAAATGCAATAGAAACTGTACTGGCTTTAAATGGATGTGATAATGCACAAAAGTGTGCATACTTGGTAAGTCTGTCAACTACCACCATGATGACACTCTTTCCCTCAAACTTGGGTAAACCTGTGATAAAATCCATTGAAACCTCCTCCCAACGTTGGCTTGGAATGGATAAAGGTTGTAATAGACCCGGGGTCTTAATTGTTTCAACTTTATTTTGTTGGCAAACCAAACATTTTGCCACAAACTTTTGAATATCCGATTTAAGGCCATCCCAAAAAAATTCTTTCTTAACCTTGTGGTAAGTTTTTAAAAATCCTGAGTGCCCTCCTAAGGGAGAAATGTGAAATTCCATAAGAATCTTTTGTCTGAGTTGGGAATTCTTACAGAGGTATAAGTGATCTTTGTACCATAATGAATCATTTTGTGAGCTAAATGTATCAGATGAACTGAAATCTTGTTGTAACTTTTGAATAAGTGCCCACACTTCTTCATCATTCTTCCATTCTTCCCTTGCTTCGTTTATCCAATCTGGTTGGATAATAGAAATGGCACACAACAATGCTTTCACATCCTCATCCTTTCTTGAGAGTACATCTGCCACTACATTTTGCTTCCCTTTTTTGTAGATGATTTCAAAGTCATAACCCAACATCTTTGTGACCCACTTTTGTTGCTCTTCAGAGGATAATCTTTGTTCTAAAAAGTATTTAAGGCTATCATGATCCGTTTTTACCTTGAAGTGTTTTCCCATTAGGTAGGGTCGACATTTCTTAAGTGCATGTAGTATTGCCAACATTTCCTTCTCATAAATAGCTTTGTGTAAAAACTTTCCCTTGATTGGACGACTTTCAAAAGCAATGGGTCTTTCATCTTGCATTAAAACAACACCAATTCCATTTCCTGAAGCATCACATTCCACAATAAAGGTTTTTGTGAAGTCTGGTGTAGCTAAGATCGGTGCTTGGCACATTGCCTCTTTAAGATGTTCGAAGGCCTTTGTTGCTTCTGGAGTCCATGAAAATGCATCTTTCTTCAATAATGTTGTTAGAGGTGCTACTATTCTCCCATAATTTTTAACAAACTTGCGATAATACCCTGTCAACCCGAGAAATCCTCGCAGATGCTTTATGGATGTGGGGATTTTCCATTCCTTAATGGCTTTAATTTTGCTAGGGTCTACCTTAACTCCTTCATGAGATACAATATGACCCAAATATTCCACCTCTTGTACTCCAAAGAAACATTTGGATCTTTTTGCATATAATTGTTTCTCCTCCAATAGTTGTAGCACCCTGTCAACATGTTCAACATGATCCTTCCAAGACTTGCTGTAGATTAGTATATCATCAAAAAATACTAACACAAATTTTCTAAGGAAGGGTTTGAAAATGGAATTCATCAAACCTTGAAATGTAGAAGGTGCATTGGTAAGGCCAAAAGGCATGACCAAAAATTCATAATGACCCTCATGAGTTCTAAATGCTGTTTTCGGAATGTCTTCAGTCTTCATTTTGATTTGATGATATCCTGAACGAAGATCCAACTTGGTGAAGTAAATTGATCCATGCAATTCATCCAATAATTCATCAATGACAGGAATGGAAAACTTATCTTTAATAGTGAGCTTGTTGAGCTCCCTATAATCCGGACACATGTGCCATGATCCATCCTTCTTGTGCACCAATACTACTGGAGCAGAGAAAGAACTTTGACTAGGTTGAATTATACCAGCCTCTAGCATTTCTGCAACCATACGTTCAATTTCACTCTTTTGGGCATAGGGATATCTGTACGGCCTGATGTTTGGAGGAACACTTCCTGGAATCAGATGAATAGCATGATCATGATCACGAATAGGTGGGAGACCTTTGGGAGTTTCAAATACCTTGGAATGATTGTCCAAGACTTTTTGGAGATCTGGAGAAATAGATGATTTTGATGTGGAAACATCTAGCGAACATAATTGTGCAATTACACCTCTTTGTTCCTTTTTTAGAAGCTTTGTCATACTGTTAGAGCTGATTATCTTTCCCGGTTTCCCTGCAATACCCCTTAATTCAACTTCCTTTCCTTCTGCAAAAAATTTCATGAAAAGTTCTTGAAAATTAAAAGCTATTGTACCCAAGGATTGTAGCCATTGGACTCCTAGTACAACATCAACACCTCCCATTGGAATGGAAAGCATTGGGCTAGTCAATACATATTCTCCCATGGATAGCTTGATATTATGGCACTTTCCAGAGCAATTTATTGTTCCTCCATTTGCAACCATCACTTGACACTCTGGTGCTGGATATAGGAAGCAATTCAATTCTTTTGCTACCTTACAATGAATAAAATTGTGGGTACTTCCTGAATCAATCAACACTATTACCTTTTTCTTCTTGATTTGTCCTTCTATCTTGATGGTTTGAGGAGTGGTAATTCCCGCCAATGCATTACAAGATATGGTCGGATTCATTTCTTCTTTATCTAGGCTTTGTTCCTGGAGTATATCCTCTTCTTTTGAGTTTTCTTGCTCCTTTTCTTCTTCCTCTTCACAATCTATGTAGAATAATTTCTTCTCAGCACACTTATGACCTTTAGTGTATTTGCTATCACAACTGTAACAAAGCCCTTTTGCTCTTTTTTCTTCCAATTGTTGTGGTGTCAACCTTATAGGTTGTGGAAGACTAGGGGCAACAACACTTCCATCTTTATAGTTGTGAGTGGTATGCTTCCTGGTTGCCATAATTTTTCTTTCCATTTTTCTTGCTAACCTGAATGCCTTCTCTAATGAATCGGGTTCCCAAAGGCGAACATCATGTTGGATATTATCCTTTAAAGTCCCTATGAACACATCAATCCTATGCTCCTCTGGAATATTTTTTACCCTTATGTTCAATTTTTGGAACTCTTCAATGTGCTCCATTATTGAACCCTTTTGTTTGAGACTTATCAATTGGCTAAAAAAAGTGTTGCTTTTTGTATCCTCATAATGTGCTGTCAATTCTTCCGTAAAAATTGCCCAAGTGATAATTTGTTTACGAGAGAAAAGCCATTGATACCATACAAATTGATTTGGTTCCAAATATAAAGTTGTAATACGTACCTTTTGTGTGTTTTGCACATTATTGAGATCGAAAAATTGCTCCATCTGTAATATCCATGTTGCGGGATCCTTGCCATCAAACTTCCTCATATTGATTTTTGGAATATGGTGGGTCTTTGATCCAACATTAGAGTCTATGAAATCATGATTAACATTTCTTTTGTTCGCATCATGAGTTTCCTTTACTACCCTTTCACCATTTGTAAGTATTTATTGTAGAAAATTTGTCAAATCTGTCTTCAAATCTGCCATGTCTGTCTTCAAATATATCTTCAAATCTGCCATGTATCTCTTCAAATCTGTCTTCAAATCATCCATCTTAGCTTCCACGCCCTTTATCTTAGATTCCACGCCATTTATCTTAGCTTCTGTTAGCTTTTGTGAGAGTGACATTTGTTGCACTTGGTCTTGTAATTTTGATATATCATGTAGCATTTCTTCCTCTTCTTCATGAGTCATGCTAGAGCTTTCAGGTTGCTTACTAGGTGTTTGCATTTTCTTTCCTCGTGGCATCAACTACCGATAATAATGCTCTACTATGCCCTTTGAATTCCTTCAAAATAATTTTTCAAACCAAGCTTAAGCAAAAATTTAAAAAAATCTACACACCTTTTTTCACTTTGTAGGAGCTCGATATTGCCTCTGATGTATCTCTGTAATTTCAGATCATCCAGTTTTGAAATTGCGACTTGCAGTATCCCTCTATGTCCTCTTTCCAATGCCACCAGTCTTATCCAAATTGGATTCTCCAAGGGAGATTTATGCCAAATCTCCCATAGTGACCTGATTATAGACTAGTTCAATAGAATGAACTTGTACGACATGCCACATGTCCCTGTTTTGACCTTTGGCTATAAAAAATATATACAAGAAACTACAGTCCGTCCTCTTTCTGTATCTTCTTACGAAACTTCAATCCAATTCTCAGAGAGAAAGTTATGACGATTTTCCCTAGGTCACCTATTTGGAATGTAATTCAGGAATCTGCAAAAAGATCAACTTCCTCAGATCATATCTTTGCAAATATAGTGCGATAACCTCTGAAATTCGGACCCAAGGTTCATTGCGATTTCGTCTCAAATGGGTTTTTTTTTTTGCTTTTGAAACGTCGTAGAAAAAATTTATAGCAAAAATGCAACGATGACCTATTTGGAGCAGCGAAACCCTAGAATCGAAAGCTCTGATACCAAATGTTATGAAACCAACTCACAAAAAGATAGAAAAAATAGATCAACGCCTTAGAATTCAGCCTCTTTGAGGGGGCAACCTCCTTTACATTACATAAATGAACAATTCTTGGATGATTCAAATGACAAAACCTCTTTTCTATAAATAGAAGTCTAAGGAGTCACAATATAACCCAACCGATCTAACAATAATAATATAAATGCACAAAAATAACAATAGAGGGATTCTATGGAGCACAATAATAACAATATGGGGACAATAAGGGCACAACAATATTAATAAGGGATATAACTACAATAGTAATGGGGTAATCACTAGTATTATAGGGACCTAACATTAAATGTACTATTGTTTGTTGTAGAGATCCTTCTACACATTTATGTTCTTATTTAGATAATTAGACATCCACGAAGGATATTTAATTACGTAATTTCTCCTCCATTCCTCCATCAAAACCTTTCAAGCAATGTTATTATGATATAATTGAACACTGGCACTTTGATCAGGCCTCTACAAGAGAGGGATTTGTTTGTGAGTAAGGATTTGTTACTCATTAGCAACTACCTATACAAAAAATCCTAGATATGGCCACTGTATTTTATAAGCTGTTGTCCAGTGATAGCGAACAACATTAAAAAGCCTCGTAACACTTGAGGAGCCCCCTCTGGTTCGAGGGCCATCGTGAACCTAAAGATTGGTCGAGTTGGTTTCTTAGCGAAGAATTGCCTTCGATAAATAGATACAACATTTTGTGCCATTGTTGGGGATCAAAGTAATGAATAAATCTATCCTCGGAGAAGGATAATTGATTAGATTTATTCTTTATTGGTGAACAAAGACTAGAAATTTGATATTGGTTTCATAAATTTCACTTGGTGGCTTCACTATTTATTTGGTGATTCCATGCGTTGAGGATCCACTGGTTTCGAAATGGCATCATTGAGCAACATATTTTTCTTCCTTTCAGTTTTGATAAAAAACCTCAGATGTATACAAAGGATGCAACTTTCCAAGTTCACTTGTAAGTATCGGTTGCCTATGGAGTTTGTATTTCATATTGTAAATATTTTTCAAGGTATAAACTGCATACACGGTGGTTTTCCAGTCAATCCAATCCTCACATCGTTGCACGGGAGCTCATTCTACATTTAACATGTATACTTTCAGTTGACTACAATAGGAGTGTGTATATCAATCAGTTATGGTGCACACTTTATGAATGGGGTTTATTCTCAGCGGTTTATGGGTTGATTTAGTTTATAGCAATCGTTGTTTCAGTATAGTTTCCACTTTTGGTTTACAGTAGATGAAGTGTTCATTTTTAGCAGTTCCAGTTTTAATTTTTGAAGAATATTGCAGGTTGAAGGTTTGGACAAACAAGTTGAACAAGGAAGTTTGAGATTGTAGTACATATTGCAAATTTTAGATTATAGGTTATAAGGATGCAGTATATGGTTTCGGTTTGCATATGAAACCATAGATTATAGGTTTTATGGTATGAATCCATGCCCAATACTCAAGGCAGAAGTCTACAGGTTCTTTGCGTCCCACAGGAGGAAGCAATCGCCAATTGGAATGTTGTAACTTTTTTTGACATCTTTAAAAAGTTACAAAATTTAAATTTTTGCCAGTCTGCCTCTTGACTACAAAATTTAAATTTTGTACAAAACGTTCGAAGGTTTTGTACAAAAATAGTATATACATAAACCTGAGGATTTCCTCATTTGGCTATATGTGGGACTATTCAACCATCAAATAGTCAAAGGAACAACCAAGTTAGAGTTCAATATGCCAACGCTCAGCCATGTAATAAGAGTGTATAATTGTGCAACTCACGTTTGAAGGTTTTGTACAAAAATAATATATACATAAAACTGAGGATTTTTCATTTGGCTATATGTGGAATTATTCTCCACGATGGAAAATTAAAAAACATTGAAGTGTCAAGCCCATTGCCGAGCCCACCAACGACACACCAACTTTGAATAAACGAGCACAAACCAAGGGAGAAGCCCACAAGGGGCGTATATGTATGCATAATGCATCAACAAGCTTCTTAGGCTTTGGTGTATATGAAACACCAAATGCTTGTCTCAATTCATCGACGTGGTGGTATAAATGCTTGTTGCAGAGATTCTAAAGTTTCGAAGGGCAGAGCCAAATAAACCTGTCAAAACCTTCACAAGCCAAGTATCATGGTGATTGCTGAACTTCGTCAGTTGCCAACGAGAAACCATCCACCTATCAACATAAAACAAGCAACTGTCAGGGAAATCATATGCTAGGGATGGACTACGGTACTCCAAGGAAGCACGATTTCATTTGAGAAAGTAGTAGATTTGATTGCTGGCGGAATGGAAGCTAGACAAGTTCATAATTTTGGAATAAAGTGCAGACAATTTTCAAAAGTGGATCTTAGCAATAATAAATCAATGGTTTCATTTGAATTGGGCGAACACCTTTCTTTTCGAAGTTTAATTTGAGAGGGCAAGTGTTGAAGACCAAAATTGTGTTTTTTTACACTTTTTTTAACTCCATTCTCTTCCTTTTTGACCATAATAACTCCAAGTGAGTGTGAGCTTGCAAAGTTATTCGCAAAAATAAGTATTTAATCATCTTTTATTCATAGTTTCATTATTTTTTATTATTTGATTTAATATTTGCATCAATTTTACAACTAATGATCGATTATGCAGTTTACTTTGAAGAATCTATAGGTTTTTAAACATCAATTGAGGAATGAAGCATATGAATACGTCACTGGAAACTAGCATAGTGATATCCACCCATTCCTTTGATCCAAGAAGGTGATAAGGACACCCGTATGAGAAGGTCAATGTGAAAGTCAATCTAGTGGAAAAAAACGAAGACAAATCAGGGGAGTGAGACGATCATTGATTGAGGCAGATATTTTGCCTCATGATTTGCTTCTTCGATAACAAATTATGAAGAATCATTATTTCATTTAAGCAATGTTATTTAAAGATGTTATGTTGAGAAATATAGGGTTAGAAATCTCCAAATAATTTAACAAAGGAGGTTATAAAACCTGCTTCTTGGCACGATGATACACATGACTAGTTATTACTTTAAAAACTCTTTGCAATCGATTAATTGACCTCTTGATTCCACTCTGTTGTGTGTATAAATGCCTAGTTAATATTTGTTGATCTCTGCATACCTACACTCATGGGAGGGCCCTTTGGGAGCTATAAGGTTTCGTTTTTATTTTTAGTTAAGCTTTCTGTTTATAGGATTAAGTTATCATAATGATTATAACTTTTATTTTTAGAAGAACGTTAGTAATAGATTAATATAGAATTTGCTATAGATTTTGTAATAAAAATTGTTGTATAATTCTTTTCTAGAATTTCTTTCATAAACCTAATCTCGTTCTGTGAATGATGAAGAAAATAATAAAATGGACTTATTATGCACATGTAAATTTTTATTGATAGAAAATAGAATCATTTTGTTTGGAATTTGCAATTAGTTCAAGGTTTTATTTTTGTTAGTGCGAAAAAGATTTTGATTTTGCTAGTGTGATATTTATTTTTGCACATTAAGATTAGTTTTGTTTTTTGTCAATGTGAAAAGAATTTAGATTTGATTTTGCTATTTATTTATGCACTTCCGTTTACTTTATTTTTGTCAGTGTGCTATTTTCCATTTTTGCAACAGTAACATTATTTTTAATTTGAGTGATTTTTAGATAAAACATGTGCATAAAAACATCCTAATTCAATTTGAAAATTATTAATATAATAAAGAATCCTAGCACAAATGGTGCACATACAATTCATCGGTGTACAAGCTCTCGGATAATTTATGAATTAATTTAAGATCAATTAAATTACCAACCAGGAGTTCACAATTGGTGATTTTTTCTGAACCACATTGGCTTACGTGGCAGCTCTAGGGGAATTGCGAAACCCCCTTATCCAAAACTGCTTACTACCTAGACTCCCTTGCACAATTCCATTTCTGGTTTTTGAAAATTCAACATTACAATAGATCGTTTCGTTGCGAGGAATCATCAGATTTTTATCATTTTTAGAGAAAAGAGCCATTTTGAAATATTTGTATCAAATCCATAATTGATTTGAAAACGAGAATGTGAATAACATCAGTCAAATCTGGAAAGAGAATATCACTGCTTGAAGGTAATCAATAAGTTAGGAGACTAAAAGACTAAAGCAGCTGAAAGTTGAATCAAGATCATTGTGATCCATAATCCAAAAATAAAACCACACCTTCTAGGGAACTTCTAAAATTGTCTTCCATAATTTCAATTCATGGTTTACAAATTTTAATGAAGGACAATATAGTTTGGATGAAATTTTCATAGTCAAACTGTTCCAACAGATTTAGATTTGAAGGAAGTGAATCAACTTGATCCAAACTCATTATTTTCTAATCAAACACTGACACTGAATTTAGGGCTCAATTTATAGACAATTGGAGAGGAATTTCAAAAATCCAAGGCGTGGGTTTTTGGCAGAATGGCATCAATTATCTTTAGTGCGAGAATTTTTGTAAAATTATCAATGGTTTGAGAGATTTTATTGGTTCTTTGAAAGGGAAGTGTTAAAATTTTGTGAATGGTTGGACTGGAGAAACGTCCAAAAAATGCAATGATCAAGATGATCTCCTAGCAAATGGATTTTTGAGATGAATTCTAATGGCTCCATATGCAATTGCAAAGCACAAAAACATAGATAAAGCTATAAGAAAATTGTGGCTGATAGAGATCGAATGTATAGACTGGAGATGTTCAAGATTTTTGGGCAAGTGTTAGATTTGATCATTGTTTGTGACTTTTCAGGTTCAGGGTGTTAACCCTGCAAATGCTAGCATGAAGCTGAATGGAAGAGCCACCTAAGAAATGATAATGATTGAATTTCAGCGTGCTATTGGTTCCATAGAATACTCGCTCGTATTAAGAGAGAAGGTTCTTCTTTTCCCAAGAGGTGAGTTTTGACGCAAAGAGAAGGACGCATGTTCAAGGGGAAAAGGTCTTTTACCTGTAAAATTCAAAGAGAGAGAGAGCAATTAACGCAATCGAAGTTGTATTTTTTGAACTTTACCAAGTTATATTTTCTGAGTTTTCTTGGAGCTGATGTGCAACAAACAACTGTACATTCCCTTACAACTTGTGTTTCGTGAGTATTAAGACTCATAAAAACTCGATTTGTAGTATTTGGTAAATGGAAATTATTTCCATACCTGCTTTTTGCAAATTAAAGAGATTGTGTTTATAAAGGTCATTCGAAATCAAGCTACAGGTTAACCAGAAAGATATTTTTTTGAAGTTTGTTTCTCATACAGTGCCAAGTGTAGTGGCGATTCCAACATTACCGACAGATTTGACTTATAAACAGGAACAAAAGAACATTGCTAGTTACCTGCCAGAGTCAAAATTGACTAGTCATTTCTTTTTGTTGAAATTTAAAGAAAATATCATGAGCATTGTATCTGCATGTTTTGTTTGTGAAAAGCTGTTGAGACTGAAAAAAAAAAAAAAAAAAAAACCATTATCCGAGATTATTTTTGTTATGCCTTCTTAAGTTACCATGTTTGATAATGTCTCTAATTTATATAAGATGGTTTATCTATACCATTTTGAAAAATGTGGACGGATATTTTTCTATTTACCATATTGTAAAGAAAAAAAAGTCATATACAAATTGTAAAGCTTTGAAAATTACATTTCAACAACTAGAGAACATGTGGCAGAGTTAACCAAGTTTGAAGGGTAGGTAACGAATTTTTTGAAGACAACTTCAACCACTCCATATTCCAAGGCAGAGGACCAACATTAATAAAACACTTTCAAATTTAAAGGCAACATTCGAGCATCTAAATCAATATCAATGAACCAATTCCCAAAAATGAAGGGAGGAGATCTTCTATCAATTCCAGACTTTTTGTAATTAATTAACTAGGAATTTTTCAACTCCTAGGCAAAACCCACCCTAATGAAATGTCATTAGCCTTGGCCAAAACCTTGTCCAATTAGGCTAAGTGAGCCTTCACTGCTCACCTCCTTGACCTACTTTACAATGAAGTATTCCCAACATTTTATAGGCTCTATTACATGAAATACCATGGGCATAAAACCATGGGTACATAATACCTTGTGCCTAAGAAACCACTACTGTTAGACTTGGTCAACCTTGACTCTAACCCCGAGTCAATTTTACCTAACATTCCCCCCTTAGATTTGAATTGGGGTTCCTTGACTAAATCCAGCCAACCTTGCCAAGTGAATCAGACCAGCCCTGCTCACTTTGGCCCTTACCTCGTTCAAAATTTTATACCTAGGGTATTTGTTAACCTGACATCCCCCCTATCACCTAGGTCTAACCAAGACTATACCAATGATTACCCAGGGGTACGCATGCCTTATGAGGTCTTACAGTAGTATGCCCATTTACATGCAACACTTATTATTATTATTATTTATATCTTGACCTATCCTCTCGCCTGGCTCTCGATGAACCTGCTGCTCCTAGCAATACCCTATACACTTTTCCTTATATTCTAATTCCAACGCTCACTACAAGTGAATCAGATCAAAGAACATGTTATGCCATTTATAACGTTGTTTTCATGTTGTGGTGCCTCTCAATGAAATACAACCTCAATTCTAGTAACTCATCTACGCTCTCACAAGCCTTGCATTCTCGTTGCCTCAAGCCAGGTGTTGACTCTTCACATAACATATGCATCGACGGTCTACTCCATTTTTACCGCTTACAACGTAGCACAAACTCCAACTACTGAGTGGCAAATCTACTTGAGTCATTGATTCCCCAAAAAAATCACATCGCTTTCTTGAAACCCCATTCCATTGCTTGAGATCTGAGATGAAGTTTTCAACTCGTGCCAAAACTCATTGCAAGTCAAGCTAAGCTCATCCAACATTTCCAACTACAAGCTTGATTAAACAACTAGCGTGGTCGAGTGGAGCGACCTCTCCACTTGAGGATCAAAGCATTGTTACTGCACTCATCCTCATTCACGATCACTACAAAATTTGTGATTGATCCAAAATTCATGGAATATTTTAACAATTTTCACTTAGGCATCGATGTCTCCTGATCCCATCAATGTCGTCCTAGCCCACTCACATTCTTGTAAATATCCTTGGCAAGCATGACCCTTCATTGCACATGCTTTTTCCACTATTATGACCTCTTCAACTACGACTTGCAGGTTTCTTTGCTCATGTGCCTCAACCTCGGCTACACCGCCTACCTCTTCATGTTACTGGGCCTTGTACATGACTGAACTGATGACATCGATCTTGTACTGCAGCTAACACACTGCCTACCACATATGTCGCTTTCCAAACAACAACACCTCCAACTTGTTGAGAAGATTCTTGGCCAAAATTTCTCATAGATCTAGATCTCCAAGTGAGGAAGGGCTTCATGTATTTCATGCCATTATGATGTGACTGAGGCTACCATTTCATTTCGATTAGCGACCACCTTATCTCAATCTGCTTCTACAACTCATGACAACTTCCCATCATTTTTGGATTGATACTGACCCATGTAAATCAAATCGTCCCTAGACTTGATTCTACGATCCCATCCTCATTTTGGATTTTCTACAACGTTCAGATTCAACACTCAACATATCTCTAATTTGCTCTGTTATGAAACCAGCTCACACAAATATAGAAAATTTATATGAACGCCTTATAGATCAGCCTCTTCGAGGGGGAAACCTCCTTTACATTACACAAATGAACAATTCTTGGATGATACAAATGACAAGACCTCCTTTCTATATATAGGAGTCTAAGGGGCACAATAATAACAATATGGGGACTACATGGGCACAACAATATAATAAGGGGGTTGTACTAATTACAAGAAGGGGTTACACTAGTAGTATAGGGACCTAACACGCCCCTCTCCTTCAAAAAGTGTTATCCTCAATGCTTGAGTAGTTCTTGATGCTTCTGTATAAAATTATTGTCCTCCCATGTGGAATCTTCAGCAGGTAAGTTCTTCCACTTGATGAAATACTTTGAAATTGATCGATTTTGTAGCTGTCGGGTTCTTGTTTCTGTGACTGCTCTAGGCTCCAATATGATTTTTCCTTCCTCGTCAAGTTCTGGAAATATTGTTTGAACTGGGATCTTCTGCAAATTTTGAATGAGTGACCACACTTCTTTGTCCTTCTTCCATTCATCCCTTGCTTCATTTATCGAATCTGGTTGGATAATAGAAATAGCACAAAACAATGCTTCCACATCCTCATCCTTTCTTGAGAGTGCATCTACCACAACATTTTGCTTGCCTTTTTTGTAGATGATTTCAAAGTCATAACCCAACATCTTTGTGACCCATTTTTGTTGCTCTTTAGAGGATAATCTTTGTTCTAAAAATTATTTAAGACTATCATGATCCGTTTTTACCTTGAAGTGTCTTCCCATTAGGTAGGGTCGCCATTTCTTAAGTGCATGTAGTATTGCCAACATTTCCTTCTCATAAATAGCTTTGTGTAAATACTTTCCTTTGATTGGATGAATTTCGAAAGCAATGGGTCTTTCATCTTGCATTAAAATAGCACTAATTCCATTTCTTGAAGCATCACATTCCACAATAAAGGCTTTTGTGAAGTCCGGCGTAGCGAAGACCGTTGATTGGAACATTGCCTCTTTAAGATGTTCGAAGGCCTTTGTTGCTTATGGAGTCCATGAAAATGCATATTTCTTCAATAATATTGTTAGAGGTGCTTCTATTCTCCCATAATTCTTAAAAAACTTGCGATAATACCCTGTCAACCCAAGAAATCCTTGCAGATGCTTTATGGATGTGGGGATTTTCCATTCCTTAATTGCTTTAATTTTTTTAGGGTCTACCTTAACACCTTCATGAGATACAATATGACCCAGACATTCCACCTCTTGTACTCCAAAGAAACATTTGGAGCTTTTTGCATATAATTGTTTCTCCTCCAATAGTTTGAGCACCCTATCAACATGTTGAACATGATCCTTCCAAGACTTGCTGTAGATTAGTATAGCATCAAAAAATACTAGCACAAATTTTCTGAGGAAGGGTTTGAAAATGGAATTCATCAAACCTTGAAATGTAGAAGGTGCATTTGTAAGGCCAAAAGGCATGACCAAAAATTCATAATGACCCTCATGACTTCTAAATGCTGTTTTCAGAATGTCTCCAGTCTTCATTCTGTTTTGGTGAAGTAAATTGATCCATGTAATTCATCCAATAATTCATCAATGACAGGAATGGGAAATTTATCTTTAATAGTGATCTTATTGAGCTCCCTATAATCCAAACACATGTGCCATGACCCATCCTTCTTGTGCATCAATACTACTAGAGCAGAGAAGGAACTTTGATTAGGTTGAATTATACCAGCCTCTAGCATTTTTGCAACCATACGTTCAATTTCATTCTTTTGGGCATAGGGATATCTGTAAGGCCTAATGTTTGGAGGAACACTACCTGGAATGAAATGAATCGAATGATCATGATCACGAATAGGTGGGAGGCCTTTTGGAGTCTCCAATACCTTGGAATGATTGTCCAAGACTTTTTTGAGATCTAGAGAAATAGATGATTTCGATGTGGTAACCTCTAGCGAACATAATTGTGCAATTATGCCTCATTTTTCTTTATTTAGAAGATTTGTCAGTTCGTTAGAGCTGATTATCTTTCCCGATTTCCTTGTGATACCCCTTAATTCAACTTCCTTTCCTTCCAAATAA
Source organism: Pinus tabuliformis (assembly GCA_031772625.1). Classification (NCBI taxonomy): domain Eukaryota; kingdom Viridiplantae; phylum Streptophyta; class Pinopsida; order Pinales; family Pinaceae; genus Pinus; species Pinus tabuliformis. Next base: position 1,405,184,715 of record CM062820.1, on the reverse strand, counting down.
AATTTCATGAAAATTTCTTGAAAATTAAAAGCTATTGTACCCAGGGATTGTAGCCATTGGACTCCTAGTACAACATCAACACCACCCATTGGAATGGAAAGCATTGGGCTATTCAATACATATTCTCCCATGGATAACTTGATATTATGGCACTTTCTAGAGCAATTTATGGTTCCTCCACTTGCAACCATCACTTGACACTCTGGTGCTGGATATAGGAAGCAATTCAATTCCTTGGCTATCTTACAATGAATAAAATTATGCATACTGCCCGAATCAATCAACACTATTACCTTTTTCTTCTTGATATGTCCTTCTATCTTGATAGTTTGAGGAGTGGTAATTCCGGCCAATGCATTACAAGATATGGTCAGATTCATTTCTTCTTTCTCGATGTGATCTTTCACTTCTTGAACCTTTTTCTTCTTGATATGTCCTTCTATCTTGAGAGTTTGAGGAGTGATAATTCTTTCCAATGCTTTACAAGATATGTTCGCATTCATTTTTTATTTCTTTGGGGTTGGTTCCTGGTGTATATCCTCTTCTTTTGATGTTTATTGATCATTTTCTTCTTCCTCTTCACAATCTATGTAAAATAATTTCTTCTCAGCACACTTATGACCTTTAGTGTATTTGCTATCACAAATGTAACAAAGTCCTTTTTCTATTTTTCTTCCAATTGTTGTCGTATAAACCTTGTAGGTTGTGGAAGGCTAGAAGAAAAAACACTTCCATATTTATAGTTGTGAGTGGTAGGATTCCTTGTTTCCATAATTCCACTTTCAATTTTTCTTGCCAACTTGAATGAATGCCTTCTCCAATGAATCAGGTTCTCAAAGACGAACCTCATGTTGAATGTTATCCTTTAAAGTCCCTATGAAGACATCAATCCTTTTCTTCTCTGGAATATCATTTACCCTTATATTCAATTTTTTGAAATCCTCAATGTGTTCTAACCCTTTTGTTTGAGATTTATCAATTGGCTAAAGAAGGTGTTACTCTTTGTATCCTCATAATGTGCTATCATTTCTTCCGTGAAAATTGACCAAGTGACAAGTGCTTTACAAGAACACAACCATTTATACCATAAAAATTGATCTGGTTCTAAATATGAAGATGCAATACGTACCTTTTGTAATAGTTGCACCTCATGTAGATCAAAATATTGCTCCATATGTAGTATCCAATTTACCGGATCCTTGCCATCAAACTTCCTCATATTGTCTTTTCTTGATTTTAGGAGCTCGATCTTGAAACGACTGTAACTTTGTAATTTCGGATTTTCCAGTTCTGAAATCGCGACCTGTAGTATCCCTCTATGTCCTCTTTCCACTGCCACCAGTCTGATCGAAATTGGATTCTCCAAGAAAGAGTTATGCACCCAAGATGACCTGATTATATACCTTTTCAGAAGAGCAAACTTGTATGAAGTGCCACGTGTCACTGTTTTGACCTTCAGATCTGAAAAATATAAGCAAGAAATTATAGTTTGTCCTCTTTCTGTAACTTATGAAATTTCAGTCTGATGCTCAGAGAAAGTTATGATGATTTTTCTAAGGTCACTTGTTTAAGATGTAATTCAGGAGTCTGCAAAAACCATAACTTCCTCAAATCATATGTCCTAAAATATAGCGAGAAAAGATTTGAAATTCGGACACGAGGTTTAGAACGCTTTCTTCTCAAATGGTTTTTTTTTAGCTTCTGAAACTTTGTAGTGAACAAGCTATAGCGGAACTTCCACGATGACCTGTTTTAGATGAAATTCTAGAGCTTGCAAAAACCCTAACTTCCTCAAATCATATCACTGAAAATTTGGCAAGACAAGATCTGAAATTAGGACCCGAGGTTCAACGAGATTTCCTCTCAAATGGGATTTTTTTTTTAACTTCGGAAACATCGCAGAAAAAAATTTATAGTGAAAATTCCATGATGACCTGTTTGGAGCAACGAAACACTAGAATCCAAAGCTCTGATACCAAATGTTATGAAACCAGCTCACAAAAAGATAGAAAAGATAGATTAACGCCTTATAAATCAGCCTCTTCGAGGGGGAAAACTCATTTACATTAGACAAATGAAAAATTATTGGATGATACAAATGACAAGACCTCCTTTCTATATATAGGAGTCTAAGGGGTCATAATATAATCAAAATCGACATAGCAATAATAATGTAAGGGCACAATAATAACAATAGTGGGCTTCCATGGGGCACAATAATAACAATATGGGGACTACATGGGCACAATAATATAATAAGGGGGTTGTACTAATAATAATAAGGGGTTACACTAGTAGTATAGGGACCTAACATGCTCACATCCAGTTCTTGGACTACGACCAATCTGAGTTCTGTGGCATCTCCACACATGTGACACCTCTTTTCCAGTGATGCCATGCTCCTTATGCCCAAAGCTACGAATAGATTATGCATCCTCTTCCACTGTTGGAACCCTCCATGGGATTCCCTGTTATTCCTTAGTCATATGTTATCACCAGAGCCATGAACTCTCTTATGCTATTGATTCCACGTACTCGTCTCTCCACCTAGCATGCACTCGTCTTCCTTAGTGATCTAGTTTCATATCTATATCACCACGCAGTATAAACACAACTTGAAAACTTAGTGCTTCCTTTGAAATTTTAGATCGAGCATGTCGCTTTATTTATCTGCGGTCATATCTCTCCATTCACCAGGCTATATAACCTTTGGCAAAAAAAGCGTCTTTGTGAAGCCAAAATGCTTCTCATACTAAATGAATAAAATTTAACCAGAGAGATAATTTAAAATATTTACCCATATATAAAATTATTGATAGAAATAATGCAACAACAATAATAACACATAAACACAAATGTTTATCATGGGAAAACCTCAACTGCAGGGAAAAACCCACCCTAATGAAATGTCATTAGCCTTGGCCAAAACCCAGGCCAACCAGGCCAGGTGAGCCTTCATCTCTCACCTCCTTGACCTACTTTACAATCAAGTCTTCCCAGCCTTTTATAGGCTCCATTACATGCAATACCATGGGCATAAAACCATGGTACATAATACCTTGTGCCCAAGAAAGCACTACTGTTAGACTTGGTCAACCTTGACTCTAACCCCGAGTCAATTTTACCTAACAACTCAAATTTTTTTATTTCAGAAAGGTAGACACAATTAGCTAGATGTGATGTTCTATATATTGTTTCATTTTGAATGTAAAAGGGTTGGCTTCAGATGCCAAAAACCTTGACATTTTTCGTAAATACTTCTATTGCATAATTTTTAATCAAGGGCTTTTGGCTTTAGTTTTATGACAAAATTCGTTTCTCATGTATGTCTTTTTTTGTGATACATATCTTTTTCCTGCATATATTTAAGGTTGTATAGGAAACTGGGCAAGACTAGGTTGAATATCATCTTATCGCAATGTTATAATATTTACTGAGTAGATCATGGTGACAATATGTCATTTTTGATCCCTCTAAATCAATAAATTGCTGCTTCTATACAAATTCTTAAATGTACTATTGTTTGTTGTAGAGATCCTTCTACACATTTATGTTCTTAGTCAGATAATTAGACATCCAGGAAGGATATTTAATTGCCTAATTTCTCCTCCACTCCTCCATTAAAACCTTTCAAGCTATGTTATTTTGCCCTAACTGAACACTGACACTTTGACCGAGCCTCTGCAAGAGAGGGATTTTTCTATGACCGAGGATTTGTGACTCATCAACAACCACCCATACAACAAATCCTAGATCTGGTCAAGTTGGTTTCTCAACATAATTTCACAGCCAAGAAATTCATTCGAGAAATAATACAACAACTCCAGTGCTCCTTGTTGGAAATGTGTTGTTATGTTTATAATGATCATCACATCTTTGTGAACTATTTCACTTGGTGTTAGATGAACTTTTATCTTTCACGTGTGTCTCCATTAGGGTAGTACTATTACTTCTCTCTTAGAGGCTCACTTAATCCCCCCCCGGTAGTAGAATAACCTTGATACATCGACAATTGAACATTCACAAGGAATACTAGCTTGCTCATTCAAAAGGATAATTTTCTTTCTCTCTCATGCTGATAGCTAAAGCCAAGGCATATATTTAAGTAAATGACAGCTAGGTCATATTTCAGATGGGAATCTTGCACCAAAAAGTGTGAAGTCTAGTTGGGACCTTATATCGGGGAGATCCCCTGTATGTTAGCAGTATCCAACACCATCAATAGGCTCTTATACCTAATCGTGTGTCTAATTGGGAATTTTGATTGGGGAGACCCCCTTGCATGTTGGTGAGTTCCAACGCTGTCAACACCAAGACACCAAGCTCTATTGACAAAGAACATATCCACAATAGTATGAAATATTCCATAGCATTAGAGATTTAATCTTAGAAAGAAAATCCCCAAACTCAAATCTAATTCTAAAATTTAATCCTATAGGAAAAGTTCCCCTTATAATAGTGCAAATAGTTTCTCTGTTGTAGAATATTGGAACTCTTAACTCATTTTTAGAGCTCATAATTATAATTTACAATTAAATAAAAAAAGGAGAGTTGTTTCCAAAGTGTCGAATGAATATTTAGATCCTTGATTTTGAGATCTAGAAATTTCCTTTGTTTCTCAGTTGCTCCAAGCCTAAGGATTTGAGGCTCTAGTTCATCACTGCACTTATCTAACTTTGCAAACAAAACAACAAAATTATGATTAAAAGCATATGAAAATTGCAAACAAAAACCAAAATCCAAAACTATAAAAAACAAACATTCTAATTAAAATTCAATTCAATTAATTAATAATAATTAAATCTAAACTCTCAATGGCTCCATGTTCTGATGTTTATAGGAAGAGGATAATCTAGAAACAAATTCCTAACAATAATATGTTCTCGCAAATGAAATTTCTCCAAAAGGCTCACTTAAAAAAATCATTTGGTTACAAATTCACAACCCATTTTTTTGCTAATTTTTTGGAGCATTAAATTTCCATATTTTGTTAGAAAGGTGCTTCCATATCATTCCTCCCTAAATTACATTTCCAGGGAGTCCTCTTGGGCCTTATTTGGTGCCATAAGTCATGAGATATGACTCCCAAAAGTAGAAGGCTTGTAACTATTTAAACTATGTTTAACAAATATTTTGAGGTACTGTCTTTTAGTATATTTTGATTTTTTGGTTTTAGTAATTTTAATTTTAAAATTAAATCCTAGATGGTGGTCAAACTTTGTTAATGGTTCATGGGAGCACCATCACGGTGGAGGTCCAACATGTGTAAAGAGGTAAGGATAGTGAGTGGAGAATGGGACACACGCCAAATATTAAATTAAAATTAAAACCTTACACCTCCTCTACGTCATATGCTTCATAGCCCAGGTCGTCCCCTTACATCAACCAAATACTTTCATCCCAGGAGTTTTAGAATGGGACTCCATAAGGAATCCCCAGGATTTATATGTCTTGGGACGAGAATATTTGAATTGAAATAACATAAAAATATCCATCCCAACCCAAAACAAACTTGTGCTTTTAAAATTTGTTGGGATATTTGTCCTAGGGAAAAAAGTCAAAGGGGGTCTCACGTAATTGGTAGTTGGGAACCCTAGAGGAGGCCACATGAAATAAAAAAAATATTTTTCTTTACATATTAAATAATATATATAACATGTTACCTGTTGGGTCTTGAAAATGTCATTCATTTCCATTACACTTTCACTATTATGTCCATTATATCACCTCCATTTCACCTCCATTTCACTATTATGTAACTACATTCATCTCACTTTCATTATCATTGGGCCACATTTATGTTTTTCCAAACTTTATTAATTCTTAGCCTTTTTAAGTGAATTTGTGGTTAAAAATTAGAAAATAATGTACATATGCTTATACCTAATAAGTGGGTTGAGATTGTTGACATGTGTAGGTCAAAAGGAGGCTTCTAGAAGACCCTTATGTGACACTCTAAGGCCAAATTCGAATTTGAGTGGAAAGAATCATGGGATCACGAGGATATGTGTCACATCTCCTAATTGTATTGAAACTCTAGGAAGACATGTGTCTTATCAGTTCCTATTTTGATTAGGACTCTAGAGGTAGAAGGAGAGATTCATGGACTCTCATTAATGAGGTGGCTTCTCATCTTTTTATATAAATAGGAGATCTCTCTCCTTCATTTGTTAGTTTGTTAGTTTATAGCTTGTTAGCTTGTTAGTCTTAGCTTAGTTTGGCTTTGTAGTTCTTCCTTGATGGCTTTGGAAAGCTTTGGAGAGCTTTGTTGTACTTTGTAATTTTGAAGAATTTGAATAAAGCTTTGATGTTCTCAACATGGAAGGAGATGTGAAGTAGATGTCATGGAGCACATTAGAATGTAAGGTATAGTAGATTTTATTTTGTAATTTTTCTTTGATTTCATTATGTCATTTGATTGCTTTCAAGTTTGATAGGTTAGAGTTTCCATTGATGCAATTTTAATTCATGCAAGTGTGTTCAACCGGTTGATTGTAGATTAGTTTTTATTTACATGTTTTTGCATCAAATAGTGACATGAGATTTGCCTCTCTGCTGAACCTTTTCTTAAGCTTTTCAATTTCAGTTATGCTTTGATTTCAGTCTTATTTATTTGCTGTTGTTAGTTAGTTTAGATATCAAATTCTTCATGTCATTTGACGTTATCTCCAGAGCCATGGCTTAACCCCGAAAAGCTACTTGACGAGCTATTGGATTATGAGTGAAGTGATTTGATTTTACTTTCATCTCTGCAATTAGATATCAGGTTCTTCATGTTATTGACGTTATCTCCAGAGCCATGGCTTAACCCCGAAAAGCTACTTGGCGAGCTATCGGATTATAAGTGAAGTGACTTGATTTTACTTTCATTTGCAAGTAGGTAATTTAGATATCAGGTTCTTCATGTTATTGACGTTATCTCCAGAGCCATGGCTTAAACCCAAAATGCTACTTGGTGAGCTATCGGATTATAAGTGAAGTGACTTGATTTTACTTTCATTTGCAAGTAGGTAATTTAGATATCAATTCTTCATGTTATTGACGTTATCTCCGGAGCCATGGCTTAACTCGGAAAAGCTACTTGGCGAGCTATCAGATTATAAGTGAGGTAAATTGATCTTGCTTTTGCTAATCTACAGTTTTTGGTTTGTTTGAGTGCAATAGGTTAGATTTTATTTCTGTAATTAGATGGGCAACAGAGACAATGATTTCATGATTAGTGTTTCATCTTTTGTTTGATTTAAGTAGCTGCATATTTACATTCCTGTTCAAGTATTAATTTTATCAATAGCATGTTTTGAGATCTTTTGAAGTGCTATGTTAAGCCCCTATACTACTAGTGTAACCCCTTATTGTTATTAGTATAACCAACTTGTTATATTGATGTACCCATGTAGTGCCCATATTGTTACTATTGTGCCCCATAGAAGCCCACTATTATTATTATTGTGCCCTTACATTATTATTGTTATGTCGGCTCTGATTATGTTATGACCCCTTAGACTCCTATATATAGAAAGGAGGTCCTTTCATTTGTATCATCCAAGAATTGTTCATTTATGTAATGTAAAGGAGGTTGCCCCCTCGAAGAGGCTGAATTCTAAGGCGTTGATCTATCTTTTCTATCTTTTCTTGAGCTGGTTTCATAACATTTGGTATCAGAGCTTTGGATTCTAGAGTTTCGCTGCTCCAAACAGGTCATCGTGGCATTTTCGCTATAACTTTTTTTATGTGACGTTTCAGAGGTTGCAAAAAAAACCCATTTGAGAAGAAATCGTGCTGAACCTTGGGTCCGAATTTCAGAGCTTTTCGCGCGATATTTGCGGAGATATGATCTGAGGAAGTTGGTCTTTTTCCAGACTCCTGAATTACATTCAAAACAGGTGATCTGGGGAAAATCTTCATAACTTTCCCTCTGGGGATCAGATTGAAATTTCGTAAGAAGTTACAGAAAGAGGACGGACTATAGTTTCTTGTATGCATTTTTCAGATCCAAAGGTTAAAACAGTGACTCGTGGCACGTCGTACAAGTTCGCTCTACTAAACTAGTCTATAATCAGGTCATCTTGGGAGATTGTGCATAACTCTTTCTTGGAGAATCCAATTTGGATCAGACTAGTGGCATTGGAAAGAGGACACAGAGGGTTACTACAGGTCAAAATTTCAGAACTTAAAGATCCGAAAGTACAGAGTTACAGTCGTTTCAAGGTAGAGCTCCTAAAATCAAGAAAACGCAAGATGAGGAAGTTTGATGGCAAGGATCCGGTAAATTGGATACTTCAGATGGAGCAATATTTTGATATACATGGTGTACAACTATTACAAAATGTATGTATTGCATCTTCATATTTAGAACCAGATCAATTTTTATGGTACAAAGGGCTTTGTTCTCGTAAACAACTTGTTACGCGGTCAATTTTCATGGAGGAAATGATAGCACATTATGAGGATACAAAGAGCAACACCCTCTTTAGAGCAACACCACAACAATTGGAAAGAGTAAAAGGGCTTTGTGACATAGTGGAAAGCAAAATTATGGAAACCAGGAAGTTTATCCCTCACAACTATAAAGATGGAAGTGTTGTTTCTCCTAGCCTTCCACAACCTACAAGGGTTACACCACAACAATTGGAAGAAAAAAGAGAAAAAGGTCTTTGTTACAATTGTGATAGAAAATGCACTAAAGGTCATAAGTGTGTTGAGAAGAAATTATTTTACATAGAATATGAAGAGGAGGAAGAAAATGATCAAGAAACAACAAAAGAAGAAGATATACGCCAGGACCCCACCCCAGAGAAAGAAGAAATGAATCAGACCATATCTTGTAAAGAATTGGCAAGAATTACCACTCCTCAAACTCTCAATATAGAAGGACATATCAAGAAGAAAAAGGTGCAAGAAGGGAAAGATCACATCGAGAAAGAAGAAATGAATCAGACCATATCTTGTAAAGCATTGACAAGAATTACCACTCCTCAAACTCTCAAGATAGAAGGACATATCAAGAAAAAAAATGTGCAAGAAGTGAAAGATCACATCGAGAAAGAAGAAATGAATCCAACCATATCTTGTAATTCATTGTTCGAAATTACCACTCCTCAAACTATCAAGATAGAAGGACATATCAAGAAGAAAAATGTTCAAGAAGTGAAAGATCACATCGAGCATCAAGAAATGAATCCGACCATATCTTGTAAAGGATTGGAAGAAATTACCACTCCTCAAACTCTAGAGATAAGAGGACATATCAAGAAGAAAAAGATTCAAGCAGTGAAAGATCACATCGAGCATCAACAACAAGTTCTCCAACTTTTAAAGGATAACGCCACTTCGGTGCAAAATCAAACGAAACAACAGGTAGATAAACATCGTAGTGAAAAATGTTTTGATGTAGGTGATTGGGTATTGTTACTACTACATCTCAACCAAGCTATTTATGAGAAGGAAATGTTGGCAATACTACATGCACTTAAAAAATGGCGACCTTACCGAATGGGAAGACTCTTCAAGGATGAGGATGTGGAAGCATTGTTTTGTGCTATTTATATTATCGAACCAGATTGGATAAACGAATCAAGGGATGAATGGAAGAAGGATGAAGAAGTATGGCCACTTATTCAAAAGTTGCAAAAGATCCCAATTCAAACAATATTGCCAGAAATTGAAGAGGAAGGAAAAATCATATTGGAACCTGGAGCAGTCACAGAAACAAGAACCTGACAGCTACGAAATCGATCAATTTCAGAGTATCTCATCAAGTGGAAGAACTTACCCACTGAAGATTCCACATGGGAGGACAATAATTTTATACAGAAGCATCAAGAACTACTCAAGCATTGAGGACAACGCTTTTTGAAGGAGAGGGGCATGTTAGGCCCCTATACTACTAGTGTAACCCCTTATTGTTATTAGTATAACCCACTTATTATATTGATGTACCCATGTAGTGCCCATAATGTTACTATTGTGCCCCATAGAAGCCCACTATTATTATTATTGTTATGTCGGCTCTGATTATGTTATGACCCCTTAGACTCCTATATATAGAAAGGAGGTCCTTTCATTTGTATCATCCAAGAATTGTTCATTTATGTAATGTATAAGAGGTTGCCCCCTCGAAGAGGCTGAATTCTAAGGCGTTGATCTATCTTTTCTATCTTTTCTTGAGATAGTTTCATAACATGCTAAGTATTGGAAGTTACCATAAGGGACATAAACCTTGTCTTGAAATCTACGTCCATACTTGACCTTTAAAAGTATTCTTAAAACCTTAGAATAGGATTTCCATTTGCATTAGACACTTTAGGAGATCAACAAGAACAAAACCCCAAAACAAGATAAAAACTATAAAACAACAAAGTAAGAAAAAAGGTTAACTAAGCACATATGGTGCACCACACTTCATCAGTTTATGATACTGGGATTGATAATTTATGTAGAGAAATTTAAGACGTTAAATTGACTAGACATTTTGGCGCCGTTGCCGAGGAAGTGTAATTAAGAGACCTTATTTCTTACATCTAAAAAAAAATTAGTAATTCTTGAGTATGCTCTCCTCCTGCACTTTGTGTGATCTGGAGGATCAGAAAAAGAATTGTTATAAAAAAAATAATAATTAATAATTCTTGAGTATGCTCTCCTCCTGCACTTTGTGTGGTCTGGAGGATCAGAAAAAGGATTGTTATGTAAAAAAAGAAGAAGAAAAAGGGAGACAAAATAAACTTCATCATTTCAATTGATTCACAAAAAAAAAAATGAAACCCAACTGCTTTGATAGGTTCAATTGTCCAAGATTGACTGGTTATAGTTTGTAGTGGTTCTCAAAACACTGTATCCCGTTTTAATAAGATTTTGCAGCTTAGCTGCAGAATGTTGCCTGATTCCACAGCTAATTTCAAGGTTTAGCAGGTTACAGGCATCCAATGAAGAAACCGACCACATGGGCATCTCCAGAATTGTCCTGACCTGGATCTTATCCTAGTCACCCAGCTCAGATCGATAAAAACCAGCCTAAGACATCAGTCAAAGTCCTGTTTTTAGCATATTTACCTCAAAGTCTTTGCTGCTTGAAATTGAAAACCATTAATCATTTTTATAAATTTTAAAATTTCAGAGAAAAAAGAAAAGCAACTCAATGGCACGACTCCTGTGGTTTTTATCGAGGATATCTTTGCCTTGTAATACATTCCACAACAGTTTCACGTCCACTTTGTATGGATCGCTCATGTTGCCAATAAGTCGAACCAATGCATCGTTGACCTTGAAAATATGATTTCCATGGCTTCAACATGTCAATTGTTCCCAATCCAACGACTTCAATTCAACATTACAAACCCCATGCGTAGTCTCTCGGTCGTGGTTTTGTTTAGCGATTCCCCACTCTTCTTTATGAAATGGCTTCGCGACTCTTCAAATAGTGCATTCTCCATTAGTGTGCCTTTCTTCTGGTTGGATTGGAAATTTCTTGTCTCCCACATAGATTTATAATAAGGATCAACAATGTGCACACTACCACTATCAAACAAAGACGTATTGTCTTACCTCTGATTCGAAATTTCACAGCCGAATGTAGCAATTTAGTAAAACACAAAACAGAGAAAAACGTCAAACTTCAACTGCACGATCCAGCCAAACGAAGACGAATTAGGGAAAAATAAAACATGGGGTTTTTCGGCAGTAGGGTCAATTAGATAACCCAAAAATGGTTTTAAGAAATTCGTGGCGGTTTGAGAGAATTTCTCGGTTCTCTGAAGCCTCTTTTTGCATGCCGCGTGAAGAAAAACGGATTTTAATTAATGAACAGGCTGATTGATTTAATTCGGCTGCTTGGAAAGGGGAATTCTAATTTGATTATGTGCTGGCATTTACTCCACCATGTCTCCTGCCTTTTAATGCCACCCGTCTGTAACTCATTAACACCTGTTAACAACAATCCCAATTGAATACGACTCTGTTTAGTGATTAACTCCATTACGTGAACCAGTTGGATACGGCTCTTCACAACCGATTGATAGACGTGGCATGGAGCTTCTTGGCATTCAATCTTGACTTTAATGTATAGTGGTTTCTCTCCTGAATTTTACTTCAGTCACGGCTGATTATATGTATCCAAAAATCACACGACTCTTCTCTTTATTTCCACGTTCCAGAGTTTTTGTGTGATCTTATGGGAGTTGGCTATTTTACGTATGCCACGAAGTGGAATGAATCCCATGCAAGTAGTTGGTGTTATTTTTCAGAATCGCCATCTTAATATTCCTGGGAGTTGTCTTAAACATGAGCTATGGCTCAGTATATGCATGCCTAAACCAAAAACAGCTAAACTCTATTAAAGGAAATGTAGAAGACCATGGCTATCTCATTCAACAACTATGAACTTTTGGGAAATGGTTTATTGAGAATTTTCAAATCCAAAACAAGTTTGAGTGTTGCAGTAGTTGGTCTGCAGAATAATCCTCTATACATACAAAAAAAAAAAAAAATTCAAAATTGATGGTTGGCTGTCTTTTAGTTACGGAATGCAGCCTGATTCCGCAGCTAACTCGCAATTCCGTAACCATTTTATTACTTCTATAGGTTATACGTGTCAAGAGACGAAACAAACCACATGGGTAGCTAGAAAAATGTCAGTACATGGATGGTGTCCTATTCATTTGATCCAAGTCGATGAAAAAGACCCCGGTCAAAGGGAAGTCAAGTTGTGTGTTATCACTAAGTCGCCACACTAAGTCGCCGCATGTCAATAAAAAAAACAATTTTGAATCAATTAAATGAATAAGTTATTTGCTTACTTTTCTAAAGGTATTAATTAATTTTGGACTGATAATGAAAGATGAATGGCTAACATTTTATTCAAGATTTTTAGCTACAAAAACTGTGCACATTCCGCAGCTAAAGTCCAATTCTGCAGCTAAAAAAACCTCATTGTTCAAATCAGCTTAACTTTCTCATATAAAATCAAATTTTGATGATTCAAGTACTGTTGGAAAGATCTCAACAAGATATACACAATGAGGAATCCATCATTAGAGTTTGAAATGGAAAATAATGAAATAATTTGTTGAAAAGAAGCAAAATCAACTTGAGGCAACAATTACAAAGAATGTATAAATTCTTTTGATTTTTCCTTTGAGAACTTGTTTCATTAATGCAAATTCTTAGTTTTGTGTGTAAATATCATAACTAGAGAGATTGATCACCTCTCTCCTTCGATAATCTTACATTCCATTGTAGAAGAAGTATTATTTTTTTGCAGGTTCCAAGAGGAAGGACAAATGACTACAAAAGAATGGTGTTTCTCTAAGAGACCAATTTGTTTCATAAGAGGATGATAAGAAACAAAGAGGAAATACGCTAATGCAAAATTAGATCCAAACACTTGAAAAACTTTCAAATACTATTGTCTCCACCACATCTATACCTCATAATAAACCATTCACCTCATTTCACTGCATATTTTCCATTTACATTCACATCCACTTTCCATCTCTTTTTTTCCATTCATAACCCACAAATAAAAGCAAGAGGCTCATTCACATGCTTATTGCCCATTGCCATTTCTACTCTCCATTTCCATCTTCCCTTTCCTGTCATTTTCATTCCGCAAATAAGCCCTGCTTCAATGCAAATTATTGAGTCCATAGTCTTTTGAGTCTAAGTTCTTTGTAAAAACACCTTGAGGCTTGCATGCCTTAATGGCAAGTCCTCATGCTGACAAACAATGGGAATACATTAATGTCCCTTGTTCATCAGATCTTCTAGGTGACTTGACATCAACAAATTCATTCGTACCTAGCAAGATGTGTTTGGGCATATTGACTCTCATTGTCATCAATGGTGAGAGTTCTCGTGTTGACTAGTGGCATCCATCAATGGCCATTAAGTCAACAATTTCCTACTATGTTCGACATCAGAACATATTTTCACATAGTAGGAATTGTGCCAATGAGTTTTGAAGACATGAAGACTATTATTTTCAGCATTTTGGAGCAGATTCAACAAGTTTTAGTAGAAGCAATAAAAATTCATCTTAAATATTTATCCATGACTCCTCTTGTTCAACCACTTGAAGAAGAATATGATCAGAATTTTGCAGCCACCACACATACAACTCATCCTTTCCAAAGGGTAAGTTAAGGTACGTCATTTTCTAACTTTTGACCATAGAATTCTATAAAATGCTAGAATGATAATTGTTGGAAAAACATTTCTCTTCCTCATTTCATAAAATTGCCAATACCATCAGTTGGGGGGGGGAATACATTCATATTCATATCTTGCCATGTCCATATCATACTCAATAGCTCACATACTTCCAACATATATTAACTATCACATTGTTATTATGAGCATACAATGGCTTTTCAAAAAAAAATGTTTAAAGGATAAATTGGATACAAACAAAATCATGGTTGTCACACAAGAATCAACCATCATGAAATCCAATAAAGATATACTTTGCAACAATAATGAAAATACCATTATGCAAAGTTCAAAGATCAAAATAGAATGCAACAAAATTTTTTTTTGTTGTAACACAAGAACCAACCATGTTGCAATTCAAGTAAAACACTTTGCAAAAATATGAAGTTATCAAATGATATCATGCAAAGTTAAGCCAAAGCTCAAGGATCAAAAGAGTTAATGTAATATATATTGCATGAGGACATGCAATAACTTCAGTTGGGGGGTATGTTGGGTCTTGAAAATGTCATTCATTTCCATTACACTTTCACTATTATGTCCATTATATCACCTCCATTTCACTACATTCATTCCACTTTCATTATCATTGGGCCACATTTATGTTTTTCCAAACTTTATTAATTCTTAGCCTTTTTAAGTGAATTTGTGGTTAAAAATTAGAAAATAATGTGCATATGCTTATACCTAACAAGTGGGTTGAGATTGTTGACATGTGTAGGTCAAAAGGAGGCTTCTAGAAGACCCTTATGTGGCACTCTAAGGCCAAATTCGAATTTGAGTGGAAAGAATCATGGGATCATGAAGATATGTGTTACATCTCCTAATTGTATTGAAACTCTAAGAAGACATGTGTCTTATCAGTTCCTATTTTGATTAGGACTCTAGAGGTAGAGGGAGAGATTCATGGACTCTCATTAATGAGATGGCTTCTCATCTTTTTGTATAAATAGGAGATCTCTCTCCTTCATTTGTTAGCTTGTTAGTTTAGAGCTTGTTAGCTTGTTAGTCTTAGCTTAGCTTGGCTTTGTAGTTCTTCCTTGATGGCTTTGGAAAGCTTTGGAGAGCTTTGTTGTACTTTGTAATTTTGAAGAATTTGAATAAAGCTTTGATGTTCTCAACATGGAAGGAGATGTGAAGTAGATGTCATGGAGCACATTAGAATGTAAGGTAGAGTAGATTTTATTTTGTAATTTTGCTTTGATTTCATTATGTCATTTGATTGCTTTCAAGTTTGATAGATTAGAGTTTCCATTGATGCAATTTTAATTCATGCAAGTGTGTTCAACCGGTTGATTGTAGATTAGTTTTTCTTTACATGTTTTTGCATCAAAT
The DNA here is from genome assembly GCA_031772625.1 of Pinus tabuliformis. Taxonomy (NCBI): domain Eukaryota; kingdom Viridiplantae; phylum Streptophyta; class Pinopsida; order Pinales; family Pinaceae; genus Pinus; species Pinus tabuliformis. The sequence goes on along the minus strand of CM062820.1, from coordinate 1,405,169,178 downwards.
AGTGACATGAGATTTGCCTCTCTGTTGAACTTTTTCTTAAGCTTTTCAATTTCAGTTAGGATTTGATTTCAATTTTATTTATTTGTTGTTGTTAGTTAGTTTAGATATCAAATTCTTCATGTCATTTGACGTTATCTCCAGAGCCATGGCTTAACCCCGAAAAGCTACTTGGAGAGCTATCGAATTATGAGTGAAGTGATTTGATTTTACTTTCATCTCTGCAATTAGATATCAGGTTCTTCATGTTATTGATGTTATCTCCAGAGCCATGGCTTAACCCCGAAAAGCTACTTGGCGAGCTATCAGATTATAAGTGAAGTGACTTGATTTTACTTTCATTTGCAAGTAGGTAATTTAGATATTAGGTTCTTCATGTTATTGACGTTATCTCCAGAGCCATGGCTTAACCCCGAAAAGCTACTTGGCGAGCTATCGAATTATAAGTGAAGTGACTTGATTTTACTTTCATTTGCAAGTAGGTAATTTAGATATCAATTCTTCATGTTATTGACGTTATCTCCGGAGCCATGGCTTAACCCGGAAAAGCTACTTGGCGAGCTATCGGATTATAAGTGAAGTAAATTGATCTTGCTTTCGTTAATCTTCAATTTTTGGTTTGAGTGCAATAGTTTAGATTTTATTTCTGTAATTAGATGGGTAGCAGAGACAGTGATTTCATGATCAGTATTTCATCTTTTGTTTGATTTAAGTAGCTACATATTTACATTCCTATTTAAGTATTAATTTTATCAATAACATGTTTTGAGATCTTTTGAAGTGCTAAGTTTTGGAAGTTACCATAAGGGACATAAACCTTGTCTTGAAATCTACGTCCATAATTGACCTTTAAAAGTATTCTTAAAACCTTAGAATAGAATTTCCATTTGCATTAGACACTTTAGGAGATCAACAAGAACAAAACCTCAACACAAGATAAAAACTATAAAACAACAAAGTAAGAAAAAATGTTAACTAAGCACATATGGTGCACTACACTTCATCAGTTTACGATACCCGGATTGATAATTTATGTAGAGCAATTTAAGACGTTAAATTGACTAGACATTTTGACGTCGTTGCCGTGGAAGTGTAATTAGGAGACCTTATTTCTTACATCTAAAAAAAATTAGTAATTTTTGAGTATGCTCTCCTTCTGCACTTTGTGTGATCTGAAGGATCAGAAAAAGAATTGTTATAAAAAAAATAATAATTAATAATTCTTGAGTATGCTCTCCTCCTGCACTTTGTGCGATCTGGAGGATCAGAAAAATGATTGTTATGTAAAAAAAAAGAAGAAGAAAAAGGGAGACAAAATAAACTTCATAATTTCAATTGATTCACAAAAAAAAATGAAACCCAACTGCTTTGATAGATTTAACGGTCCAAGATTGACTGGTTATGGTTTGTAGTGGTCCTCAAAACACTGTATCCTGTTTTAATAAGATTTTTCAACTTAGCTGCGGAATGTGGCGTGATTCTGCAGCTAATTTCAAGGTTTAGCATGTTACATGCGTCCAATGAAGAAACCGACCACATGGGCATCTCCAGAATTGTCCTGACATGGATCTTATCCTAGTCACCCAGCTCAGATCGATAAAAAACTAGCCTAAGACCTCAGTCAAAGTCCTATTTTTAGCATATTTACCTTGAAGTCTTTGCTGCCTGAAATTGAAAACCATTAATCATTTTTATAAATTTTAAAATTTCAGAGAAAAAAGAAAAGCAACTCAATGGCACGACTCCTGTGGTCTTTATTGAGGATATCTTTGCCCTGTAATACATTCCACAACAGTTTCACGTCCACTTTGTATGGATCCCTCATGCTGCCAATAAGTCGAACCAATGCATCGCTGACCTTGCAAATATGATTTCCATGGCTTCAACATGTCAATTGTTCCCAATCCAATGACTTCAATTCAACATTACTAACCCCATGCGTAGTCTCTCGGTCGTGGTTTTGTTCAGCGATTCCCTACTCTTCTTTATGAAATGGTTTTGCAACTCTTCAAATAGTGCATTCTCCATTAGTGTGCCTTTCCTGTGGTTGGATTGGAAATTTCTTGTCTCCCACATAGATTTCTAATAAGGATCAACAGTGTGCAAAATACCACTATCAAACAAAGGCGTATTGTCTTACCTCTGATTCGAAATTTCACAGCCAAATGTAGCAATTTAGTAAAACGCAAAATAGAGAAAAACATCAAACTTCAATTGCACAATCCAACCAAACGAAGACGAATTAGGGAAAAATAAAACATGGGTTTTTTTCGGCAGTAGGGTCAATTAGATAACCCAGAAATGGTTTTAAGAAATTCATGGCGGTTTGAGAGAATTTCTCGGTTCTCTGAAGCCTCTTTTTGCATGCCGCGTGAAGAAAAACAGATTTTAATTAATGAACAGGCTAATTCATTTAATTCGGCTGCTTGGAAAGGGGAATTCTAATTTGATTATGTGCTGGCATTTACTCCACCATGTCTCCCGCCTTTTAATGCCACTCGTATGTAACTCATTAACACCTGTTAATAGCAATCCCAATTGAATACGGCTCTGTTTAGTGATTAACTCCATTACGTGAACCGGTTGGATACGACTCTTCATAGCCGATTGATAGACGTGGCATGGAGCTTCTTGGCATTCAATCTTGACTTTAATGTATAACGGTTTCTCTCCTGACTCATACTTCAGTCACGACTGATTATATGTATCCAAAAATCACACGACTCTTCTCTTTATTTCCACGTTCCAGAGTTTTTGTGTGATCTTATGGGAGTTGGCTATTTTACGTATGCCACGGAGTGGAATGAATCCCATGCAAGTAGTTGGTGTTATTTTTCAGAATCGTCATCTTAATATTCCTGGGAGTTGTCTTAAACATGAGCTATGGCTAAGTATATGCATGCCTAAACCAAAAACAGCTAAACTCTATTAAAGGAAATGTAGAAGACCATGGCTATCTCATTCAGCAACTATGAAATTTTGGGAAATGGTTTATTGAGAATTGTCAAATCCAAAACAAGTTTGAGTGTTGCAGTAGTTGGTCTGCAGAATAATCCTCTGTACATACAAAAAAAAAGAAAAATTCCAAATTAATGGTTGACTGTCTTTTAGCTACGGAATGCAGCCTGATTTCACAGCTCACTGGCAATTCGCAACCATTTTATTACTTCTATAGGTTATAGGTGTCAAGAGACGAAACAAACCACATGGGTAGCTAGGAAAATGTCAGTACATGGATGGTGTCCTATTCATTTGATCCAAGTCGATGAAAAATACCCTGGTCAAAGGGAAGTCAAGTTGTGTGTTATCACTAAGTCGCCACACTAAGTCGCCGCATGTCAAGAAAAAAAACAATATTGAATCAATGAAATGAATAAGTTATTTGCTTACTTTTCTGAAGGTATTGATTAATTTTGGACTGATGATGAAAGATGAATGGCTAAATTTTTATTCAAGATTTTTAGCTACAGAAAATGTGCACATTCCACAGCTAAAGTCCAATTCCGTAGTTGTTCTCCAATTCCACAGCTAAATTCCAATTCCGCAGTTGTTCTCCAATTCCACAGCTAAAAAAACCTCATTGTTCAAAGCAACCTAACTTTCTCATACGAAATCAGATTTTGATGATTCAAGTACCGTTGGAAAGATCTCAACAATATCTACACAATGAGGAATCCATCATTAGAGTTTGAAATGGAAAATAATGAAATAAATTTCTGAAAGAAGCAAAATCAACTTGAGGCACAAATTCCAAAGCAGGTATAAATTCTTTTGATTTTTCCTTTGAGAACATGTTTCATTAATACAAATTCTTAGTTTTGTGTGTAATATCATAACTAGAGAGATTGATCACCTCTCTCCTTTGATAATCTTACATTCCATTGTAGAAGAAGTATTAGTTTTTTTTCAAGTTCCAAGAGGAAGGACAAATGACTACAAGAGAATGGTGTTTCTCTAAGAGACCAATTTGTTTCATAAGAGGATAATCATCAATAAAGAGGAAATACGCTGATGCAAAATTAGATCCAAACACTTGAAAAACTTTCGGATATTATTGTCTCCATCACATCCATACCTCATAATAAACCATTCACCTCATTTCACTGCATATTTTCCATTTACATTCACATCCACTTTCCATCTCTTTTTGTCCATTCATAACCCACAAATAAAAGCAAGAGGCTCATTCACATGCTTATTGCCCATTGCCATTTCTACTCTCCATTGCCATCTTCCCTTTCCTATCATTTTCATTCCGCAAATAAGCCCTGCTTCAATGCAAATTATTGGGTCCATAGTCCTTTGAGTCTAAGTTCTTTGTAAAAACACCTTGAGGCTTGCATGCCTTAATGGCAAGTCCTCATGCTGACAAACAATGGGAGTATATTAATGTCCCTTGTTCATCAGATCTTCTAGGTGACTCGACATCAGCAAATTCATTCATACCTAGCAAGATGTGTTGGGCATATTGACTCTCATTGTCATCAGTAGTGAGAGTTCTCATGTTGACTAGTGTCATCCATCAATGGCCACTAAGTCAACAATTTCCTACTATGTTCGACATAAGAAAATCTTTTCACATAGTAGGAATTGTGCCAATGAGTTTTGAAGACATGAAGACTATTATTTTCAGCATTTTGGAGCAGATTTAGCAAGTTTTAGTAGAAGCAATAAAAATTCATCTTAAATATTTATCCATGACTCCTCTTGTTCAGCCACTTGAAGAAGAATATGATCAGAATTTTGCAGCCACTACATATACAACTCATCCATTCCAAAGGATAAGTTAAGGTACGCCATTTTCTAACTTTTGACCATAGAATTCCATAAAAAGCTAGAATGATAATTGTTGGAAAAATATTTCTCTTCCTCATTTCATAAAATTGCCAATACCATCAGTTGCAGGGGGGGAAATACATTCATATTCATATCTTTCCATCTCCATATCATACTCAGGAGCCCACATACTTCCAACATATATTAACTATTACATTGTTATTATGAGCGTACAATGGCTTTTCAAAAAAAAGTGCTTAAAGGATAAATTGGATACAAACAAAATCATGGTTGTCACACAAGAATCAACCATCATGCAATCCAATAAAGATATACTTTGCAACAATAATCGAAATACCATTATGCAAAGTTCAAAGATCAAAATAGAATGCAACAACAAAAAAATTGGTTGTAACACAAGAACCAACCATGTTGCAATTCAAGTAAAACACTTTGCAAAAATATGAAGTTATTAAATGATATCATGCAAAGTTAAGCCAAAGCTCAAGGATCAAAAGAGTTAATGTAATATATATTGCATGAGGACATGCAATAACTTCAGTTGGGGGGTATGTTGGGTCTTGAAAATGTCATACATTTCCATTACACTTTCACTATTATGTCCATTATATCACCTCCGTTTCACCTCCATTTCACTACTATGTCACTACATTCATCCCACTTTCATTATCATTGGGCCACATTTATGTTTTTCCAAACTTTATTAATTCTTAGCCCTTTTAAGTAAATTTGTGGTTAAAAATTATAAAATAATGTGCATATGCTTATACCTATCAAGTGGGTTGAGATTGTTGACACGTGTAGGTCAAAAGGAGGCTTCTAGAAGACCCTTATGTGGCACTCTAAGGCCAAATTCGAATTTGAGTGGAAAGAATCATGGGATCATGAGGATATGTGTCATATCTCCTAATTGTATTGAAACTCTAAGAAGACATGTGTCTGATCAGTTCCTATTTTGATTAGGACTCTAGAGGTAGAGGGAGAGATTCATGGACTCTCATTAATGAGATGGCTTCTCATATTTTTGTATAAATAGGAGATTTCTATCCTTCATTTGTTAGCTTGTTAATTTAGAGCTTATTAGCTTGTTAGTCTTAGCTTAGCTTGGCTTTGTAGTTCTTCCTTGATGGCTTTGGAAAGCTTTGGAGAGCTTTGTTGTACTTTGTAATTTTGAAGAATTTGAATAAAGCTTTGATGTTCTCAACATGGAAGGAGATGTGAAGTAGATGTCATGGAGCACATTAGAATGTAAGGTAGAGTAGATTTTATTTTGTAATTTTGCTTTGATTTCATTATGTCATTTGATTGCTTTCAAGTTTGATAGATTAGAGTTTCCATTGATGCAATTTTAATTCATGCAAGTGTGTTCAATCGGTTGATTGTAGATTAGTTTTTATTTACATGTTTTTGCATCAAATAGTGACATGAGATTTGCCTCTCTGCTGAACTTTTTCTTAAGCTTTTCAATTTCAGTTATGCTTTGATTTCAGTCTTATTTATTTGCTGTTGTTAGTTAGTTTAGATATCAAATTCTTCATGTCATTTGACGTTATCTCCAGAGCCATGGCTTAACCCCGAAAAGCTACTTGGCAAGCTATCGGATTATGAGTGAAGTGATTTGATTTTACTTTCATCTCTGCAATTAGATATCAGGTTCTTCATGTTATTGATGTTATCTCCAGAGCCATGGCTTAAACCTGAAAAACTACTTGGAGAGCTATCGGATTATAAGTGAAGTGACTTGATTTTACTTTCATTTGCAAGTAGGTAATTTAGATATCAGGTTCTTCATGTTATTGATGTTATCTCCAGAGCCAAGTGACTTGATTTTACTTTCATTTGCAAGTAGGTAATTTAGATATCAATTCTTCATGTTATTGACGTTATCTCCGGAGCCATGGCTTAACCCGGAAAAGCTACTTGGCGAGCTATCGGATTATAAGTGAAGTAAATTGATCTTGCTTTCGTTAATCTGCAATTTTTGGTTTGTTTGAGTGCAATAGTTTAGATTTTATTTCTGTAATTAGATGGGCAGCAGAGACAGTGATTTCATGATCAATATTTCATCTTTTGTTTGATTTAAGTAGCTACATATTTACATTCTTGTTCAAGTATTAATTTTATCAATAGCATGTTTTGAGATCTTTTGAAGTGCTAAGTTTTGGAAGTTACCATAAGGGACATAAACCTTGTCTTGAAATCTACGTCCATACTTGACCTTTAAAAGTATTCTTAAAACCTTAGAATAGGATTTCCATTTGCATTAGATACTTTAGGAGATCAACAAGAACAAAACCCCAAAACAAGATAAAAACTATAAAACAACGAAGTAAGAAAAAATGTTAACTGAGCACATATGGTGCACCACATTTCATCAGTTTACGATACTCGGATTGATAATTTATGTAGAGCAATTTAAGACGTTAAATTGACTAGACATTACCCCCCATGATTTTATCTCGAGAGTTTTTGAATGGGGCTTGTTAAGAAAAGAATAGGGATTCTGGGTGTCGGGGAGAGGGTTATATGACTTATTTTAAAATATATAATGGTTCAAAGAACTATTACATAGTGTATGCGAGACTAAAGCAAATAAGTAAATAAACTAATTAAATTATATTTACATATTTATACAATTTTATATAACAAATTATAAAATACATATATGCATGTTGTTATGCCCACACGATGAAAATGTGTCAACTTTAACTAATCATAACTTTCAAACCGTAAGTCAAAATCAAACAAATTTTTTATTGTTGGAAAGTTGTTAAGGAAACAGAAACAATAGATCCATAAAAAATGAAAATTAAGGGAAGCCAAACTTACTCAAAATAAAGCAAACTAATGCAATCCAAAAAATGCTATTAGCAAAATTGATATGGAAGACCCCATAATTTTGAAGAAATTAAGGGTAATTGTTGAAGCCTCAACAATTGGCTACACATGTGGATGGAGCAATTATCTCTAGTATATAAATAGTGGGGTTAAATTTTTCGAAAGTTGAAAAGATAAGTTTTGTAATATTACCAAATATGACACTATTACCTATGGGCCTTGTATAAATAGATCAAGTAATGTAGGCTCTAAAATAATAAATATCAACATCAACTTAGTCTAGAAACCATGAATCTAACAATAGGGGTGTTCATTGTTTTTTAATGTTTTCCTGGTACTATTAGATGACAGAGGTAGTGCTAGGGAATTTTGAGATCAATATACATCTATTTAATGTACAGTTACCTCTTTTTCCCAACATTTCTTCATTTCTTGCGAGTTTCCATAACGTCGATGAAGATGTATGGGTACCATACAAGTATGGCCCTGCTACCAATGAGCATCCATAGCCCTGGCGGGTTTACTTGTATTTGCTACACACTATTGCATAGTGAACTAAAATCTGGTGGCCATGTGTTGGATGTTCGAAAGAATACTTTTTTCACTCTGACGAGTCTCATTTTCCAGGCCAGTTGGTGCAACATGGTCGAATAATTGATGGAAAAAATGGTCGTCAGATATCTGACTCCAACCTCTAGTTAAATAAACAATGGAAAATATATGAATACTCTGTCAAGTATCAAACACCGTGTCCATCAGATAACTAATGTCATCTCACTAGACAATCCACAAATTTGATGACAAGAATTTGACAATGTGGTGTCAGATAGTCAACGGGAAATATTCCAGCCTCTAGTCAGCAAAACTGAAAACATGAGATGAATATTTTGTTGAGTATCCAATGCCACATCTGTCAAATATCCGATGAAATTCAATAGGATAGTCCACAAATTTGACGATAAGAATCCGAAAATGGGGTGTTGGATAGTCAACGAGAAATTTAACTGTGAACCGAATGCTAAGATACACATCCAAATAGGGGCTTCTGCCATTTGGTCATTACAAATCCAATGGATGAATATGATGTTTCCACTATACATCCGACGAACCGTTCCGACCTTATGGCGTTGGAAATCTGTTGGTTGTCATTGTGCATTTGATGGCCACGTTGTGCATCCGATGACCCGATCCAACCTTATGGTATTAGAAATCCAACGGTTCACAAGGGTGTATTTGATGGCCCCAAATTATATTCGATGGTGTTGGTTTCAAATATTCATTGGTATAAAGAGGAGAATTTGATGAGTTTAGCATAATAAATCCGATGGGTAATGGGGTACTAAAAAAATTTGATATTCACAAAACCATAAGAGAATGGTTATATGTTGTATTTGTGTGATCCCCTAGGCTCGATATCATCAAGCTCGGATTGCAAATCCCTCAATCTTACGATTGATAAGGCACATCACCCCTGAACTTACATGCATTTCAATGTGATTTTAACTCTCAACGTGATCTAATGACCCACACTCATTCCATCCAATGGTCAATGTGTTATTTTGGGCGAGACGATGAGCCTTTTATAACGCCTTTTCACTAAGTGATATGATCCAACGTCCATGAGCGATGCAAATAAAAAATTTTCGTGATATATCAGAATTCCAGTTGTGTGGGAGTCAATGACCTTGACCTGAACCATTATGTCATTGTCATAAATTTTCATAACCTAATTAGACATCGAGCAAAGAATGACATTTCACCATCAAAACATATTGATTTTAGTTAGGTTAGAATATTATAGAATTAATGTTCAGTACACAACATTTAATGAAATGGGTAAATTCGTAACCTAACCCGCATTTGTGCACTAATCAACCATTCTAGTTGATGTTGCTACATTGTTGAACCCTCTGGACCATAGTTAAAATCCAAGTGACTGACCTTAGGAGGCAGGAAAGTAGCCCAACTTCCTCCACTAGATAATTTTAGTACTATTGTAAGCTATCTTCATGCCAGTTCAAGATAAAGGGATGAGTGACGACCCTTTAGGAAAAAAATTTGTCAACCCCTAGCCAAAATTAGGGATTATAGTAGACAAGATTGATATATATACCTTGAGAGTGGAATTGGAGTTGTCTCTCTCCCAACTCCAAGAAATTTCTAATAAAAATTAGGTTTCTATGCGCAAGGCTACCACCTATCCATTACGAACTTGATACTATCTTTTTAGTTGCAAAGAACTTTCACGAGCATACTTAGATAATTGATTATCCCTTTAATGGTATAATATTTTTGGAAATTTCTAAGCAAACCACAACTAGAATGATTAATTTACCTCTTCTAGAAAGAATATTATAGGAAAAGGGTTAAGTGAGGAGTTTATCGTCTGGACAGAATAGGAAACTTGACGTTTTTACATAGCCTGCTAAAGAACCCTAATGACTCTTCAGAAGTAGTATTTCCAATTTCAACTAAATTTCTCAAACTCTTATACTAGACTATAATACCACTTTTAGAGGTTATGCAGGGTTACCCTAATGATCTGGTGATGGATGAAGAGATGTTTATGTGCTTGACAAAAGTACCATTGAATCCTAATGAAATTGTTACCAATTTTCCAGGGTACTTGACTAGAAATATTTATGAATATTTTAGCTTAATACTAGCCCTTCATCCTTTTTGTCACTGTACTTATTTAGTACATTTAATATGTTCAATTATTCACAATATTTTATTGACACAAAGCTTATAGAAATGCTTAAAAATATTGATGGAAATGAAAGGGAGGTTGATAGGTAGACTCATGTACTTTATCCACAATTTATCCTCGTAGATTTCTTTGGAGTTATGTGAGGTTTTTTAATCAATTTTAATTTTCAATTAAGAAAATTCTTTTGGTAGAAATCACATAAGAGAAATTTTGGCCGACGCGTTTCGAACCAACAAGTGTGGTTCATTGTCAGGACCAGATGAAGGGGCAGACAATGGAAAAGGCTTAAATAGAGAGCACACTTGTTGGTTCGAAACACGTCGGCCAAAAATTTCTCTTATGTGATTTCTACTGAAATACTTTGCTTAATTGATTATGGCTCAAAAAAGCCTAAATACATAAATTTTCATTTTATTTAAAGGTCAAGTTATTGATGAAAACATTAGACATAATATCTAAATATCTTAGGAAAACTCTATGGCTATTCAAGGAGACTAGTATCGTTGATTGGTACCCCTTCCCTGATTTTTATGTGATTCATATTTATGGTTTTGAGGGAAAGCCATATCTCCTTCCCATGTTTATTACTCTTCATATTTTTCCTTGGAAGTTATTGGACAGAGAATGGATGCAAATGAATTCCATTTTGTTTCAAAAAGTAAGAAGGCTTTACTTGTTACACCCTTTGGTGTGGGTTCTTTTATAGTTAAGAAAAAATCTGCCTTAGAAGTTATTGAAAAAGAATTGAAATCTTATCAATTTGAAGAAGATGTACCTTGGCATTATTAACCCCTTCATATCACATCAGAGGCAAGGAAATAGGTTGGTTTATCTGCCTATAATCATGACTCAAAGCTCGAAATAGAGGAATGGGCCAATATTGACTTGTTATGTCATAATGATGAACATTTAGTTGATATGTAGGTACTTAGAGAAGATGATACTAAGATCATTAAAAAATAAGCAATCCTTGCCACAAATAATATGCCAATCTAAGAGGACATTAGAGTATCCATTAGGGCTCTGAAGCTGAAGGTGGCAATCTGCAAATCAATCCATTGAAAAGGAAAGTAGATGAAATGACCCCAAATCAGGCTCAGTCTGGATCAAGATCAAAAGTTGGTCACTGTAGTGTCAACATACCCACACTCCAAAGTACGAATGAAGATTTACTCAAGAAAATATAGGATATAATGGAAGAGACAAACCCAAATATTATAGGGAGGATGCTTTATCAATAATCAATAACATCATGAGATATAAACTTATCAAAGCTAAAGGAAAAGTGTTGATAACGACGACAGGGGAAATATAAGTTACAAATGAGACCACAATGAAAGTCATGACTTCTTACATAGAACCAAGATACCTGTCAAAGATGGATTTTAATCAAAATATGTTTAATATGATAGTGATACAGTCTATAAAGGATGCACAAGAGCAACCTATTAGTTCTAGAGCTATTTCTATTAGTATCGACCTAGCCAAAGTCAATGACATAGATGCAGTGGGATGGCATAAACAAACTATCGAACTTGTTACAAGAATATTATTGGAATCCAACGGTAGTAATAAGAAACTCATAGCCATTCTATCTAAGTTACAAGATTAGTTAAAGGATGTTAGAATTGTTATTATAACTCAATTAAATTAGTTCAAAGATATTGAGAGTGAAGTGGTTAGCTAGTCAAGCTTACCTAAAGATGGCTTTGTGACCAATAAGATGATAGAAGAAAAGGAAAAAGAGATTAAAAATTTGAATCTAGCTCTGGAAAATCCAGACTACAACATAACGACTCTGCTTAAAAATTTCCAAAAGAAAGAGGATGACAATGAGAAATTACAGGATATGAGTAGATCATTAATCATGAAGGAAGGTCAGTATAATACCCACAAGGAGGAATTTGACAACTTTGTCAAGGAATATAAGGAATGGGAAAGGAAATATGTTGAGAAGATATATGAATACCAATCCACTCTTGACAAAGCTCTCAAATGGAACTCAACTGGTGGATTCGATCTTGAAAAAATTCATATTTATGAAGTAGGAGTTGCTAATTTAGAGGAGTTAAAGGAACAATGCCTAACAACTGAGTAGTTTAACAAAGGTTGGAAGAACAAGATCGAAGTAAAAAATAGTACTATTGCAATATTACAGGAGATATATAAGAATAAAGAAGAAGAGATCCAATCCCTGCAAAAATGTCTGGAAGATACTACATTTGGAAAATGTATTCTACTCCAAGCCAAAAGTGATATATGGATAATGATTAATGATAAAATCCTTCAAATAAAATCTTATGTTGGCATCTTGCAGGAGTGTGAAAAGGGGATAATATGCAATGTAGATTTATACATCAAGACCATGAATGCCACTCTATTAGAAAGGCTAAAGGATTTTGACTCAGTCATTGATTGTTTCAATTCGCTTGAAGATGCAACATTTAAAGGTTCAGGTTTTCCATCAAGAGACAAATTTATTTTAAGTGTTTCATCAGTCAAAGAAATAGAAAGCCTTGTGTGTTAAGGGAAATGTTCCCCTAGGGCTTTTGGGTTGAAACCCTAGCAGACTGAAAGTTGTCTATACAGGGAAACACACATTCACACAGCCGTTAAGCTACTATAAGCAAATTCTATGATAAAGGGGCGTACCTGTTGAGGGCCCTGAAATCGGGTCAACAACAAGGGGGATACCCACCCGGTCGGGAACCTGGTTGGCGGATCCGTGCCCGTTTGGTGTAGCGGGTCCGACTGGGGATAACGGGACCAACTTCCCGTTCTAAGGGGGGGTGTGTGTGTAGAATTTGATGATGTGTGTGTGTGTAAGATTTGATAATGAAAATATGGAATTATTTCTAAGCTAATCTAGTTCTAAACTCTGAGACTAAATTTTATACTACTTTAATCTATCAAGAACAACACATCTAATCTACGCTAACCCGGGATAGAACTTTTTCCATTATGCGATCTAGAAAGATTTCACACAATAACTGGTAATGAAGATTATTCAGCTATTATGAGAATCTAAATCAATTAAGATGAACCATCCTGCATAAGAAGTTAAACAAAACGGTTGTGAACAGCATATCGCATAATCAGTTATTCATGTATTAAGCATAAATCAATGACTCCACCGTACAGAAGTGCCAAATGGTATTCCACTCATTCATACGTTAACATATAAACAACATCAGCTGTATATTACTCTAAGAATGCAAGCAGAAACTCGTCAAGAGATAAAAGTACCATTTATGACTGACTTTATACTCACAGACTTGAAGCAATAATGATCTATTTCTAATTACTTCTAATGCCTACTAAGAGTACAGAAGTGCAACATCAGTAGCAGGTATTAAAATGCAAACATAAATAAATCTTGATCCGTCCATTCATCAAAAACCCCCTCCGAGGGTGCAAAATTGCATGTTCTGAGGACAAGTTTTTTGACAAATTTCCGGACCCTTCTCCAATGCAACGAGAAGGGTTAAATACTACTAACCGGCTAATTTTAATTACATAAATTTAGGGAACGGCTTCAAATGACCGCCCTTTTACTAAAACAAATTTATTTCTAAAAACTGAATCTAATTTCTAACCATTTCTGTATCTGCTCCTTAGTGCTGTAAGCGATGCGCTGTTCGCCGTGAAAGAGTCGGCTGCTTGTCCTTTCCTTTTGTTCAAGCTTGAAAATTAGAAATAACAAGAGCTGGCACCTCTTTCTGACAAACTAGAAGATATTTTTGAAAGTGTTCTTCTGGAGGAGTGTCTTCACGGCGTGTATACTTAGTACAACTCAGATTTCTTTCAAACTGATTGTGCTGTTGCTATTTCGGTTTCCGGCCGTGCGAATGACTCAATGAGCTGGGGATTTTGTTGCCTGAACGATTTTCTCAATTGAAACTTGTTTCCATTCTTTGTTCCAGGCTTTTCTGAGACGTCTTTCCCCTTAAGCGTTTTTCTTTTTTGCTTTACCCAATTTGGGACTTAGGATCTTTCATAAACGCTTTGCTTTTGTGCGCCTTTGACTCTGAGTTCTAGATATCCTATTTCCATCAGAATTTGTTGAGTGATACTCTGGGATCCGCGGTCCTGCAGTATGCGGTATCCATCTGCGAAGTCATCTCTTCTTTGTTCTTCTAGTTCTGGCGCTTTTCCTTAGATGTTTCCTGCATATAGATTTATATCAGTTGCTGACTTATAGTTCACGTAAATGAAAAGAGACAGAAGAAAAGATTGACATGAAAGCAATTAAGTTCTAATGAATGCATAATCATGTCACCCATTATGACTTGACTCTTCGAAAAACGCAACATAATCATCTTTGGATACACAGGCGTACAATCATTAATTTCCCGTAAGGTGCGCGCCTAATTTTAGGCTCATAGATCGTGCCGAGGAATGCTAGCGACGATTGGCTTCTGCGATTTGCATCGCAGCATCGAAGATTGCGAGGTAAATAGGTGGCATCGCAGCGATTGATAGTCTCATTTGTCGCACACCATAGATTGCAGGTCGCAGCTTTGCATGGTCGCAGATCGCATATCGCAATATCGCAAGGTCGCAAGGTTTTTCGCTTTGTCACTTTGTGCTGCTTATGCGACATTGCAATGTGCGACGTCGCATATCAGCCGTCGGCTGTTCTTTAGGTTTTCCCCTTTTGAGCACCTTTAATGCACGCGATGTGATGAGTTCTCGCGTCGCTCTTCCTTGGTGTGTTTATGCGCTTTGGGAAAGCGCTCCTTTTTCCTTTGCGACGCGATATAGCTCTTAGGGAGTTGATACAAAAGATTTTTCAAACAAAAATATTTTTTGGATTTTTTTGGTTAAGGGTCCCCCTTTGCTTGATGTTATTACTAATATCAAACACAGAGGGGGGTTGTTGGTGACCACAACAATGGCGATTCACTGTGAAGAACCAGTTATCTCTGCATTTCTATTGACCGTTCACTTCCGAAACAGCAAAAATTTTTATACGTCTAAATTTTGTTATGGACAGATAGAGTAGATTTCCCCTCACCTTGTCGACGATATTTTGTCTCAACCCTTTTCATATCCCAATTTCTTGCTTCCTCAGGTTTTTTCTTGCATTCGCATCAGACATTACTTGGTCTTGATAAAAGATAAAATATGGTCTTCTTTGCGTACTGGCTTGAAAGTATGCTCATTTGTCGTAGGTAGAGCCTCTGCTGCTCGCAAGCGTCCATAGCCTCGACAGGGTTACCATGTTATCCAGCAATGATCCTTTTTCCTGCTTGAGGTTACTCGCAACATTCCAGAGAAAAATCCTTTTTAACACACTTTTCCTTTTTTAATTCTCTAAAGAACAATGTCTTGGTTTGGTGGCCAAATTATGACACAATCATTCACCTGATTTACACTTTTGCTGAACAAGCCGGCTTGTGATGAGACCTCTTGTCTTTTGATTGCAACAATCTTAAGTCGTTGCCCTGTTTTGATAGACAGTATTGGCAAAGTCAGCAAGTTATAATATCTGTGATCATGATAAGCCGGCTCGTGATGAGACCTCTTATTATTTGAGATATAGTGTTTTGTTTGGATTGTTTCTCTGGATGCTGTAGTTTCCTTTTAGCAGGGAGGAAGTCATTGTTTTTCCTTAAGAAAGCTCTAGACGACAATAATAGAGTTTTTGAAAACAACAGCTTTGCAGAGAATGCTTATTTTATTATTGATGATACCTTTCATGGTGCTGATACAAAACAATTCTTTTACCAGAGGTTGCTTTTGTCAAAGTTTTTTAGAGGTCGAAACGAGTATCGTAATCAAAGTGAAGTTAACTCTATTTGTCAATAATAAAATTCAGCTTTTCAAATTTTTTTGCTATTTGTACAAGCGAAATCAAAATCTGATAGAGAATTGGCGTGCTCTTTCATGAATCCTTTTTAAATGATCATTTACAACGGGTTTTATTCATAAAAGAGAAAAACAAAACAAAATAAAAACTAAAAACTAAATCTATCCTACAAAAATTAGAAGATTTCTCTTCTATGGAAAATATAATTTAAGAATCAGTCCATTGACAGGTAAAGAATCTCTCTTTCCTGCCAGATCCTGCAACACGAATGTAGACGGGCCTACGACTTCTACAATCTGAAAAGGGCCAAGCCACAGCTTCTGAAATTTCATATGTTTGCCCTTTTCTTCATGAGCCTTATCCCATTTCAAAACTAAATCACCCATCTGAAAGTTTTTTCTGGTTATGATGCTTGAGTCAAAAGAAGATTTTATTAGCGCTTGGTGATGAGCATGGGTTTTCCTAGCTTGTTCTCTTTGTTCTTCTAGTTTGATTATTTCCATTTGTCTTGATTGTAAAGAGGAAGTAGATACTTCATCGATATATTGCACTAAAGACAAAGAGGGAATGACTAGGTGAGTCGAAAGAACCACTTCTCTCCCATAAACTAAATTAAAGGGAGAAGTGCCGATTGAAGCTTTCTTTGTGATTCTATCAGCCCATAAAGCATTTACCAGTGCTTTGTGCCAATTCCTTTGGTTTTGGTCGACTATTCTTTTGATAATTCTGATTAGGTTCTTGTTTGTTGATTCAGCCAATCCATTACCTTGCGGATAGTAGTTGGCAGAATATTTCAGTTTGAACCCTCTTTTAAGCGCAAACTCAGTCATAGTATTTCCAGAAAAATATGAAGCGTTATCAAACATTAATGTTGTTGGCAATCCAAACCTAGTGATGATAAATTGATCTATGAATTCAATAATATTTTCAGAATGAACTGTCTTGAGAGGAACTTCTTCTACCCATTTGGTAAAATAATCAGTTGCCGTAAGGATATACTTATGCTGCTTAGAAGAGTGAGGAACGATCTCACCTATTATGTCCAAGCCCCATTGACTGAATGGTTGGTCGATGATGACTGGTTGTAGCGGCATGGACGGTTTCCTTTGTTTTCCTGCAACAGTCTGGCAGACTTGGCATTTCCTCAAGTGATTGTATGAGTCTTTGAACAGCGTGGGCCAATAATATCCTGCACGCAAGATTTTATGTGCAGTCGCATCTCCGGCATAGTGTCCGCCCGCTGGTCCATCGTGGAGTTCCTGCAAAACCTTTTCGGCTTCAGTTTTCTCAAGACACCTAAGAAGCACAGAATCGTAATTCCTTTTAAACAAGACATCATTTATGAGCTGGTATTGTTTAGCTTTTAATCTCAGAGCTCTTTTCTTGGTATGATCCAGACGTGATGGAGCATACCCGTTCTTAAGAAAATAAATGGTGTCAACATATGATGATTCTGCATCGTTTAGGCTTACCTCGTATGCTTGTACCTCTTCAGATGAGTTCTCCGAGATTTGCGATGCTCCGGCTAACATCTTGCAGAAGCCTTGACCTCTTACGATGTTTGCTAGTTTGATCTCAAGATCATATTCTTGTAAAGCGATAATCCAATTAGCTCTCTTTTCGCCCACGTCTTTCTGCACCAAAAGGTTTCTTACCGCCGGAAACGGTACTACGACTTTAGTGTGGGCTTTAAGCAAGAAAGGCCTGAAATATTTGATCGCTTTGAAAACAACGTATGATTGTTTCTCTACGTCTGAGTAATTAATTTCAGCACCTTGTAAGTTCGAGCTAAAGAATGCGATTGGAGCCTCCGCTTTCTCTTGATTTGCTTGGGTCAAAATCGCGGCATAGGATTTCTCTGAGGCAAAAGTGTATAAGGTGAAAGATTCTGAAAAATTTGGGGTGGCCAAAGATGGAGCATTGATGATAGCTTGTTTGATTAAGTTGAATGCTTCGTGCTCATCTAGACCCCATTTGAAATTTGAATTCTTTTTTATCATATTTTGTAAGGGAGAAATAATACGTGAAAAATCCGGGACAAATCTTTTGACAAAATTGATCTGTCCAAGGAAGGCTTGCATGGCTTTCTTGTTATGGGGTATGGATATTTCGGAAATTTCCTTGATTCTGTCGGGTTCTATATGAATACCAGATTTCGACACTATGAATCCGAGCAATTTCCCTTCGCTTAACGCAAAGAAAGATTTCTTTGGGTTGAGCGAAATCCCATACCTCAAGCATCTTTGAAAGATTTGTTTCAAATATTTGAGGTGGTTGTTTCGTTTTTTGGAGTACACTGTTATATCATCCAAGTATATCAATACTGATTTATTGACTAACCCTTTAAACGCGATGTCCATGGCTCTTTGGAAGGTAGCTCCGGCATTGATCAGCCCAAATGGCATCTTCCGATATGCATAAGTGCCCCATTTGGTTCGGAACGTAGTCTTTAACTGATCATCGGGATGCACCAGTACTTGATTGTATCCTGAAAATCCATCCAGGAATGACATTAATTCTGAGCCTGCTACCGCCTGTAATATTTGCTCCATAGGTGGGAGGGGAAAGTTATCTTTCTGACAGGCTTTGTTGAGATTTCGGAAATCGATACAGATTCTAATGTCTCTGTTTTTCTTCCTAACGGGCACCATATTGGATACCCATTTAGAATGCCTTACGGGGAAAATTATTCTGGCTCTCAACAACTTATTAAGCTCAGTTTTTATCTGATTTTCTAGGTTAGGGTGTATTTTTCTGAGCTTCTGCTGGACAGGTTTTTCATTGTCAATCATAGGGATAACATGTTGAATGATAGAAGTGTTGTATGTTTTTAGCTCATCGTAATTCCAGGCAAAAAACGTTTTTGTATTGTCTCAGAAGACGGATATATGCTGATTTCTCTTTAGGGGCTAGGCCGTGACCTAGGTTAACGTTTTGTGGCTTCTGATCGGTCCCTAGGTTTACTAATTCATAGTTCAGGGTAGAACTGCAAAGTTTAGCATTGGCGGACCTTTTAAACCGACTTTTCAAATCATATAAATCTTCTAGCTTGACCACCGATTTCGGTATAGCATTGTCGGAGCCATTTTGTTGTATTTGATGATCATGATGGTCTTCGTCGATTATCTGATTTGAGTAGGATCCTTCAGAAGTAAGGAAATTTACGATGTCAGGATCGTCGTTGAACACTCTCCAATTGGTGATATTGTCAGGGATGGATGGTCTAAAGATTAATTCTATTGAAAACCTATCAGGACTAAAATCTTCAGAAGGGATAAGTCTAGAGGCTACGTTAGCTAACAGGTCTGCGCTTGCGTTTTGAATTCTTGGAATTGATGAGATGTTGAATGCTATGAAATGTGCAGTGAGATCTTGAACTAATGATTGATAATGCTTTAAATGACTTGACAGGCAATGTATGGTGTTACGTACCTGTTTTACAAAGATCTCCGAATCTCCAAAGACTTGAAGATACTTAACGTTCAATCCGATTGCTTTGTATAGGCCTTGAACCAAGGCTTCGTACTCCGCTGTGTTGTTCGTGCAATCGAACTCAAGTCTGCATGTGAGCATAATCTTATTCCCGTCTGGGTTAATCAGAACGCATCCTGCTCCTGCCCCCTCATTGGATTTTGATCCGTCAAAATATAATTTCCAAAATAAAGATGTATTTACAGAATTATCTAAAAAACTAAAACATTTTGAGTCATCATTTTGGGAGAAATTTTCAACTTGGGATGAAACTGAATTCTCTAAGTATGGTGAAATATGAGCATTGAAATTACCTAGGAAAGAATCTATTGCGTAATTGCCTACAATGCTGCTATTGTACGTTATGGCCTCATTTTCTCCTTCCAGTATCTGTCACTATGTATTTTTGGTGCAATTCTCGTTCAACCTTTATCTGATTTGGTTTACCATTGTATGGTAACCACATGTGCGGCCAATCGGTTGAAAAATATCTGTGGAGTTTTTCCGACCAATCCCTGCTAAGAATCAAACCATAGAATTCAGGGATATCAGCTACTAGAATGTCAATAACCTGACACACTTTTGGGTTAGACGACAATCTTATGGTCACCTGATTGAGTTCACCAATCACTTCGACTTGGGATCGATCAAGTTGAACTATACGTACTGCGGATTTTTGAGGTTGCACATTCAATTTGGCACATATTGACCTGGGTAAAATATTCGTTGAAGCACCAGAATCGACCAAGCAATTGTGCACGTTTTTGTTGAAGATTTCATATGTGAGAAGAAAAGGAGGAGTATGAGATCTTGATCTTCCTCCAATCAAGGCGATGCCATTTGGATCAATTTTATTGATCGTGTTGGATGGAGGCCTTCCCAGATTGTGGGAAGCTACAGCTGTAGGTAAAGATGTAGTAGGCACAGCATGTAATTCTTTCATCATTATTTTCTGCTGGTGTTTCAATTTACTCAATTCATACAGAGTGATATTAGCCCTAGTCTTCTTCATGTCATCAATGATGTTATACTCCATTTCATCCGACACTATTAGTGTTCTTGATGGAGGCGTTTGATCAGATTGGACTGGGCTAAACTGGTTCGCTTTAGCAGTTGTCTTTCTTGTTGTGACCTTTTCTTTTAATGCAGGGCTTGCGCCCTTTTGTTTTGGGGTATCTAGGGGAGGATCAAGTTGATTTTTGCTTCTCGTGCTAACAGGCAATGCTTCTTGATCCTCTTCTTGTGGGAGGATGAAGTCCCACATTCCTTGTAGTTCTACGACCTCTTCCTCGTCGGTCTGCCCTTCAGTGGTATTCTCTTCTTCTTCGTCTTCTTCAGATTCAACGTTTGAGACAACACTAGGTGGTCTTACCTCTATGGGAGGATTTCTTTTAAAAGTCCTAAAGGGATTTTTCGAAGAAGTATCTGCTACTTGTTT
Source organism: Pinus tabuliformis (assembly GCA_031772625.1). Taxonomy (NCBI): domain Eukaryota; kingdom Viridiplantae; phylum Streptophyta; class Pinopsida; order Pinales; family Pinaceae; genus Pinus; species Pinus tabuliformis. The sequence continues at coordinate 1,405,148,115 of CM062820.1, read as the reverse complement.
CTTAATATCAATCATCTCATTTGACATGGCTTTCAACACTTTTTGTAATCCTTCCAAATCGAAAGGATCTTTCGTTTGTTTCTTCTTGGTGTCTTCTTTGAAAGAGATATTCTTAGATTTGCGTTCTTCTATAGCGGATCTCTTTTCTAGGGCTACCACGCGTTTTTCCACTGCTAACGCTTCTGTCAAGTTGTCAACTAAGGTGGTCTTGTTTGCCCTATCTACGAAGATAGCCAAGTTTGGAGGTAAAGCCGTGATGTACCATTCACATCTTACTTCCTCGCTGGGTTGTGAGGCAGCGGGGATTTTGTTGAGGATCTTATTGAACCTTAAGTTAAAATCTTTAATGGGTTCTCTAGCCTCAGCCTTAAGATTAGATAGATCATTGATCAATGTCACCGTGGATCTGTCATCACCAAACTTGGTGAGGAACTGACTTTGAAAAATGTCCCAGCTTGTGATGGATCCGGAAGGTAACGAAAAGTACCATGACCCGGCTGTTCCTTGCATTGTATAAGGGAAAAGCCGGACAACAGCGTCTTCGTTAGTGACTCCGTTGAGATTAACAGAAAGCATGAAATTATTGATATGTTCCTCGGCTAGCATTCCTGCTTCCGGATTGAATTTAGGCAGCCATTTCTCAGGATGGGCCGGTATAGGGCTCAGGGGTGGAGGCATTAAAACCGCCCCAGGATTGTTCCATGGAGACTGAGCCATCGTTGAGCTGCTAGTTAATGGAAGTGCAGAAGACGATCTCTGATGCTGAGAAGATGAAGATATTAAGATCTTTGATGTTTGAAGAGGAAGGTTTGTAGAAGATGGGTGAGTGAGTTGGAATGAAAGAGTGGGTGGTTGACTTCGCGGTGAGGGAGTTGATATGGACGAAGTGGATGAAGGAGTCTGACTGTCAGACTCTGGTGGTGTTTTCCTTGCTCTTTTCCTGGTAGGGAGAGGGATTTCACTTGGTTGTATGCCAAATTTTTCACTCTTTGATCTGGTAAGGGGATGAGCAGGGTTGTACTGCGAAGTCACGCTGCTTTTAGATTTATCAGACTTCTGGTTAAAAATAGAGAATCCCTGGAGTTTACGAATCAAAGTTCGAATTTCAGGGGGATCAATGATAGATTGGTCTGATATGTTCGAATATGTAGCAGTGGTAGGTACTCGAGCGACTTCAAATTCTGGGTTTAACCGTGTTGGAGAAGTCGAGGGAGTTGATGAGGGTGTATTACTCTCAGAATGGTATTTAGATGTTGCTTTAGGTGCCATTCATAGTTCGTGCCCTCCTTCTAGCGCCAAATATGTTGAGGGCCCTGAAATCGAGTGAACAACAAGGGGGATACCCACCCGGTGGGGAACCTGGTTGGCGGCTCCGTGCCCGTTTGGTGTAGCGGGTCCGACTGGGGATAATGGGACCAGCTTCCCGTTCTAAGGGGGTGTGTGTGTGTAGAATTTGATGATGTGTGTGTGTGTAAGATTTGATAATGAAAATATGGAATTATTTCTAAGCTAATCTAGTTCTAAACTCTGAGACTAAATTTTATACTACTTTAATCTATCAAGAACAACACATCTAATCTACGCTAACCCGGGATAGAACTTTTTCCATTATGCGATCTAGAAAGATTTCACACAATAACTGGTAATGAAGATTATTCAGCTATTATGAGAATATAAATCAATTAAGATGAACCAACCTGCATAAGAAGTTAAACAAAACGGTTGTGAACAGCATATCGCATAATCAGTTATTCATGTATTAAGCATAAATCAATGACTCCACCGTACAGAAGTGCCAAATGGTAGTCCACTCATTCATACGTTAACATATAAACAACATCAGCTGTATATTACTCTAAGAATGCAAGCAGAAACTCGTCAAGAGATAAAATTACCATTTATGACTGACTTTATACTCACAGACCTGAAGCAATAATGATCTATTTCTACTTACTTCTAATGCCTACTAAGAGTACAGAAGTGCAACATCAGTAGCAGGTATTAAAATTCAAACATAATAAATCTTGATCCGTCCATTCATCAAAAACCCCCTCTGAGGGTGCAAAAGTGCATGTTCTGAGGACAAGTTTTTTGACAAATTTCTGGACCCTTCTCCAATGCAACAAGAAGGGTTAAATACTACTAACCGGCTAATTTTAATTACATAAATTTAGGGAACGGCTTCAAATGACCGCCCTTTTACTAAAACAAATTTATTTCTAAAAACTGAATCTAATTTCTAACCATTTCTGTATCTGCTCCTTAGTGCTGTAAGCGATGCGTTGTTCGCCGTGAAAGAGTCGGCTGCTTGTCCTTTCCTTTTGTTCAAGCTTGAAAATTAGAAATAACAAGAGCTGGCACCTCTTTCTGACAAACTAGAAGATATTTTTGAAAGTGTTCTTCTGGAGGAGTGTCTTCACGGCGTGTATACTTAGTACAACTCAGATTTCTTTCAAACTGATTGTGCTGTTGCTATTTCGGTTTCCGGCCATGCGAATGACTCAATGAGCTGGGGATTTTTTTGCCTGAACGATTTTCTCAATTGAAACTTGTTTCCATTCTTTGTTCCAGGCTTTTCTGAGACGTCTTTCCCCTTAAGCGTTTTTCTTTTTTGCTTTACCCAATTTGGGACTCAGGATCTTTCATAAACGCTTTGCTTTTGTGCGCCTTTGACTCTGAGTTCTAGATATCCTATTTCCATCAGCATTTGTTGAGTGATACTTTGGGATCCGCGGTCCTGCTGTATGCAGTATCCATCTGCGAAGTCATCTCTTCTTTGTTCTTCTAGTTCTGGCGCTTTTCCTTAGATGTTTCCTGCATATAGATTTATATCAGTTGCTGACTTATAGTTCACGTAAATGAAAAGAGACAGAAGAAAAGATTGACATGAAAGCAATTAAGTTCTAATGAATGCATAATCATGTCACCCATTATGACTTGACTCTTCGAAAAACGCAACATAATCATCTTTGGATACACAGGCGTACAATCATTAATTTCCCGTAAGGTGCGCGCCTAATTTTAGGCTCATAGATCGTGCCGAGGAATGCCTGCGACGATTGGCTTCTGCGATTTGCATCGCAGCATCGAAGATTGCGAGGTAAATAGGTGGCATCGCAGCGATTGATAGTCTCATTTGTCGCACACCATAGATCGCAGGTCGCAGCTTTGCATGGTCGCAGATCGCATATTGCAATATCGCAAGGTCGCAAGGTCGCAAGGTTTTTTGCTTTGTCACTTTGTGCTGCTTATGCGACATTGTGATGTGCGACGTCGCATATCGGCCGTCGGCTGTTCTTTAGGTTTTCCCCTTTTGAGTGCCTTTAATGCATGCGATGCGATGAGTTCTCGCGTTGCTCTTCCTTGGTGTGTTTATGCGCTTTGGGGAAAGCGCTCCTTTTTCATTTGCGACGCGATATAGCTCTTAGGGAGTTGATACAAAAGATTTTTCAAACAAAAATATTTTTTGGATTTTTTTGGTTAAGGGTCCCCCTTTGCTTGATGTTATTACTAATATCAAACACAGAGGGGGGTTGTTGGTGACCACAACAGTACCTTAGGTCCTACGTTTGAGAAGGTCCTTTAGGGTCCAAACCCTTCTTCAAGTTCCTTTTGCTCCTTTTTCCTGCAAAACAACCAATTCCAAAGAACACAACAGTATATGGACAAAACCTTACAAAGAAACCATCTTCATGTTATAAAGAAAAGGTAGTTAGTTATGAACTTTAAACAACCATTCACATATGAATTCTAACATGAATATCATAAACATAAAGAAGATTTATATCAAGAACCAAGACATGTGTTTCTTTTATTATAGACAAATAAAGTACAGAAAAGGAATAATTTCACCTGAGTCACCTTTCGCAGGCTCCAAGCAAAGCTTCCTTCCGGATTCGTTCAGCCTCAAGCCTTTAACAAACTCCTTCCATGACTTACTCCATGATGTCACAAGTAGTGGATGAATATCAACACACAAGGAAACAAGGGTTTCCTGTACAAATGGGGGAAGTGCAGAAGGCACAAGGGCCTTCAGACCTGGTCAGGGGAAAAATCTCAACATAATAACCTTTCTCTCTCTTCTCTCTTCCTTTAGGCCTTCCCATTGAGGTCTTTTTATACCTCTCCCAAAGTAGTTTTTTAGTTGGGAGTTGGTTGGGAACAGTTGGGCCACGAGCACTAACAGGTGATCAACAGGTAAAACCCGCGATCTCCGCCCGAAATTAAGGAGTTTTATATTTTTTTAAGTGTTTTAATACATATACGCGAGTTGGGTATATGCCTACCCGCGTATACACACGTTTAACTCAGGGCAATGTCGCGTATAGGGGATAAAACACTGTTTTTTAAATTTTGGGACCAGGTCTGGAAGGAGGGGTTGCCCTAGGCCATGAGTGCAGCATCACAAACCATAAGAGTGAGATTTGGAGCTATAACAGATGCCCCATAATATATGAGGTCATAAGGGGTACATGATGGCCGAAATGTATTAAGCAAGTACATGGAAAGGAAATCTGTCAAAAACCGAGGAGGACTTCACCATAATTCAGCTTGCCAAGCCACAAAAGGAGATCAGAAGAAAAATTGTCTGAGGCGGGCATACCCATGCTCAGAAAAAGTAAAGCATGTCCGCATATCAAGTACAAGCGGATCCACTAAGTTTATAAGTATAAATGACTAGAAAATACATAATGGATCATCTGATTGTGATCGAACAAGTACATGTCTGAATATCACATATAAGACTGTCAATGATGCTGAAAGATGCAACGGATCATTGATATCAAAGACTGATCCTGAAAGGTACCAACTGAACATGATGGAATAGGATGGTACTACACTGCAAACTCAAGTGCCAGCATATAGAATGTCGCCATGACTGACTGCAACATATAAGGTGGAGTGGTATCAACTAGCAGCAACAGGAGCAACTGTCAAGTGAATCAATGAATGTTGAGACAACCTGAGGTCTTCATCGACCGCCGTGGTACATTTCTACACCATGGGAATAAATGATCTGAAGTTGACCATGTGAGAAATCATTTGATTACTGGTCATTGATGTATACCGTTAACAAATGCGAGACTACTCACCAATAATGATAATGAGCGTCAAGGTACCCAGTACAATCTAACAAGTGTGAATAGATGAGGTGGAGACGAACACCTATAAGAATCTATCGATTAGGAGACAATGATGGTTTCCCACTGTCGATAGCGAAGGATCTGCCACTAATGACTGCAAACCCCAAGGTACTGCCAAATGGACTCTAGATCTTTGCCCCAGAGCAATGAGTCGGAGTTGATAGGGAAAGATCCGCTAGAAGGAAGGCATTAAGGCATCCTTCATCATTCTAGCGCGAGTGTAACCCGTAGGCCAATAATGTGGAAGGAATCAGACGAAAAAGATGTAGTAACCCAACCGAAGTACGTTTCCGGCGTACACAAGATGTGGCTAGCGCACGATAGAAACGCTCTGAACCAACCAATAATGAAAGCTGACACAGAGGCTAGGTATCCACCAATAGGGTCAAATGGAAACCAAGGTACTGCACGAATCCCAATGTGTGATAATGTAAGCTGATGTCGAACACAAGGGAAACCACTTAGTCAAATACCCATGATACTGATCAATGCTGAGCACAAGGTGACCTATCAATAATGAAAATAGGGCTAGGGTGCAGCTCTAGGCCTGTCCTCAGAGCAAGGTGTCGTTGTCGATAAGGACAAGACCCGCTAGCAAGAAGTCAATGGGGACCTTCTCAAACCGGCACGAGTAAAGGACCAATATAGCTGATGTGATGATAGACATGATACTGACAACCAGGGATGGACGACTAAAAAATGAGTCAAGGAACACCACAGAGAGGCCGACTCAGGCTAACTTCCCTTGAACAAAAGCACGACTCAATGTGACTATGTGGCAGCATATGATGACTCTGTATAAGTTCATCATGCAGGAGGCACGAACGAACCCTCCATATGATTGGAAGAGATAACTAATCGGGGGAGAACTGACTCAATAAAAAGGTTAAGGCGTACGTAAGTCAAACTAAATCCCGCCCAAACAGAGGAGACTTTGCTTTGAGTGCTTTGTTCAAGGGCGACATGACTGACTCTAGCTGCCAACAATAAATGGAAATACTGTCCCATTCCCACTCTTTTTTGGAATATTTAATTTTTTTGTCTTTTTCTGTTAAGCTTAAAAAAGAATAAAAGAATACTATGGTATAGTGGAAAGAACGAGTGTCGGTGAAACAGATGATCTAGTTCCTGGGAATGGAACGTTCCTATGCTCCATGCAGGGAGGTGAAAACTGATCAGTGACACTCAAAGGTGTGTTCCTTCCACGGGTCAAGGTGTGTCAACTTGTAGAAGTCAAAGGTATGCAAGGTTGATTTTGCAGTCGTCATGGTCAAAAGTTGGCTTAAACACGAGTCCAATTGAAGCCGGCTCTAGGCCAAAAGGTGCAAGTGGTCAACATGCAATGCAGTAGTACAACTCAACACAAAGGAGCCTCTAGGGTATAAGTCCAGAACAAAGCGAAGAAGTTAAGAGGAATGAGTCTTCAGCGCATAAGTCATGGTGGGACTACAGAGGACTCCCCAGCCTACTCAAATCGGAGCAGCATGGGCGACAAATGTCAGTGAGGTGCTAACTACAATGCCCATGTAAAGGATGGCTCTACCATCGTGTCATGATTAAAAAATCGGCGAGTGAAGATGGCTTACGAATCATAACATGATGGGGTCGACCCTATGGCAGATGTATCGGCAAATGGAGGCTAGTATGCATAATGCAACGAAAAAATGGTGTCCCTAACCTATATGCCAGTGAGAAAATGATACCTGCCATGACGGGTCAGCAGTCATGGAACCGTCTCGAAACTGTCGAAAAAACGTCCAAAATGTCTTGAAAAACAAACCATTCTCGACATTCCAAGCTCCCAAGTTAAAAGTCACATGAGGCCAAACAAAATAAAATTTTGAAAAAATTTTGCATTTTCAAAACCTATAAAAGGGATTTTGGACTCACCATTTTTACCATTTGAGTTTGAGAGCAAAGAGTTGGAGCAAAAGGAGCAAACTTTCCGTACACCAAATTCAACCGTTCAAATTCTTCAAAAACCTCTAGGTAACTCTTATACTTAGCTTGCAATTGATTGTGACTGGTTTTAAGATTTTTAATTGATGTTTCACTGTTGAATTTTTTGCCAAAAATTTCACCGCGGCGTATACGCGGGTTGGTAATATGAAACCTGCGTACACGCGGGCCCTATACGCGACTGTGTGCACAGGGACTCGCGTATACACCGCGAACATTTTTAACCAAAAAACTAACAGTTGAAAATCATTTTTTGCTCAGAATGCCGGTCACCTGGCGAGAAAGAGAGCATGCAGCGGTAGATAATGAAGTCATGAACGATCCTGATGCTTTGGAAGCCCTACGGGGATGTAGTTTGCTTAAATTCTTCAAACTACCGAATATAAAAGCAAACACACGTCTGCTTGAGATGCTCATTGATTATTGGGATGTCGAGGAGGATGCCTTTATGATTGACCAGATTCCACTCAGGGTAGAAGTGGAGGATATCTATTTCATCACGGGCCTTTCCTGAAGGGGAGAGGTAGTACATTCCCGGGGCAAGACACGGAGCAATCTCATGATAGAGGCCTATGTACATATATCCCAAGAAGTTTGGGAGCCAGATTTCCATCACACATGTGGCGAGTTTATCACTGAGGATAATCCTGTTCACCATAGCTCGAGTGAACGGATCAGCCTCTCTGCATCAGGCATCACGGCTAACCATGAGTGTTGCAGTTGACTGTCTCACCACTGTATTTGACTGGTGTACTCCTCTTCTGGCCAACATGAAGAGCCAGCTCACTTCTATCAAGAGGGGACAGACCAAAAACTTTGGATATGGGACTATCTTATGTTCTTTCTTTTTCGAGAAGGTTCCTGCACTCCGCCCCAGGGTAGCAGTTTCCATCAGCACCCCATGAGATCCACGCATGGGCCGGTGGGCTGACCTGATGAAACGTCTGGGGGGTGGGGAGGTCCCAAGGACTGCCTTTGACGATGACTTCTTCACCTGGTGAGATCATCAGATCATCGCCGTAGATGACTACCCCTATGCTGGGCTGGATTTCCGAGGAGATCCTGATCTAGCATTACCACCGAACGCAGCATGGGGCGAGATTGGTAAGAATTTTTTGATTTTATGATTTTTCAAATATAATGATGCATTTTGAAAAATATTTTTGATGGGATTCAAATGGCTAATATGATGATCATGTTCCAGATATTGGGCTGGTACGACCAGATGGGTTCCCGCGGCATGGACGGCGCGGCCGAGGAGCCGAAGAGGTGGCTGCTGATATGGAACGAACTCTAAATAACGTCCATCGACACTTGGCGAGACTGAGCTGCCGAGTACTAATGGCTGCCATAGAGGACCTTCTTGAGGATATGCAGCGTCATGTGGTTGGCATGCCACGTGACTGGGTTCACACTTTTCGGCGTGTGGCCAATGCGATAGTTACCTACTTGGCCGCTCATCTTGAGCCAGGGCATTAGATATGCCGGACATGATTATGGGCATTTGAGTCCCAATTTTGTATATTTTTGGACAAACATATGTACACTCGAGATGCTTTATGATATATATATCTATATATATATATATATATATATATATATATATATATATATATATATATATATATATATATATATATATATATATATATATATATATATATATATAGATATATATATATATATATATATATATATATATATATATATATAGTTCGAATTTTTGATGCTTGATTTTATTGTGATGAATGATTGATGTGCCAGTCTAATGCTTGATTAGCGATAGAATCAACTAACCAATTATGAGATCTTAGAATGTGCAAATAATTAATATAAGTAAATGATCTTTGCAACAACCTCACCCTTAAATACTGGCGATATAAACATGGATCCCTTACCCGATAAATGTTGTTTAATTGTGACACTATCAATTGAGAATTAAGATAAACTACCAACGAGTCGATCCCATGAGAGATTGCCTCAGATAATAAATTAATAACGGCAGTATACTCAGCCATATTGTTTGAAGCAGGACCGATGCATACGCCTCTTGATACCATCAATTAACCAGTTGGATAATAGAGTACCCAAGCTGCGGAAGCGAGATTCTGAGTGTGCCGACTAGCACCATCGGCGAACCCAAAATAGACCAAGCCATCCATCAACACCTGCAACAGCAGACAAAAAAGTGTTGATATCAAAAAACTCTCGATGATATATGTACAAATATACATAATGTACAAATAAGCCATTGCCTAACTCCTACTTAAGCAAATTACTTCTTTAGGTAGAGCCCGTTTCGGGGCTCTGCCAGCTTGTTTCCCTCAAAATCAATTAACTCATACGACCCTTTTTCTAAAACTCGTTTAATAATGAAAGGACTGTACCACATAGGCTTAAAATTGCCTGCCCCCAAGGTGTCTTTATCTTGGTCATAGACCAAGACAAGGTCACCTTCAGAAAAGACTCGAGGGTGGACAGATTTATCATACTGCATTTTAACCCTTTTCTTATGAGCCTCATTCATCGTGGCGGCATCTCGACGCTGCTCATCGAGATGTTCCAAGTGAAGGAGGCGCTCTTTGAGACTCGAAGTCTCTGGAAGGAGCTCAATAGCTAACTTAAGAGATGGAATTTCACATTCAACCGGAAAGATAGATTCCATCCCATAAACCAACTGAAAAGGTGTAAAACCAGTAGTAGTCTTTACGGAGGTTCGGTATGCCCAAAGAGCCGAATACAACATAACGTGCCAATTGGACCGATTTTTATCGATTGTCCGTTGGAGGATCGTCTTAAGAGTTTTATTGACTGCCTCGACCTGTCCATTGGCCTGAGGATAATAAGGAGACGAATGCTCCTGCCGGAAACCCAATTTGAGAGCCAATTCAGACATCAGTTGATTCTGGAAATGACTGCCATGATCAGTGACAATCTCTCTCGGGATACCGAATCTTGAGATAACCTGATTAAAAAGGAACAACGCTACCGTGTCACTATCATTTTTATAAGTGGGCATGGCCTCGGCCCACTTCGTAAAGTAGTCTACAGCCACGATAATGTACCTGTGATTCGCCACTGAAGGCGGATTACAAGTTGTAAAATCAATACCCCACTTAGTAAAGGGACTGATGGTGACAACGAGAAAAAGAGGAGCTGGATGCGCGCGCATCTTTCGAGTAAAAATTTGACAGGGGTGACAGTGTTTGACCGCTTCCACACAGTCTTTAAAGAGTGAAGGCCAAAAATAGCCGGCACGTAAGATGCGCTGGGCTGTAGCAAGCCCTGATAGATGACCACCACAAGCTCCACTGTGGCAGTCATTTAGTACTGACTCTGCTTCCTCTAAGGTCAAACAACGCCGAAGGATTGAATCAACCCCTCGACGGTATAAGGTATCACCAATGATAACATAATTTTTAGCCAGGTGACGTAATTTTCGACGTTCATCCTTGGAGAAAGTAGAGGGACACTTCGAAGTCTGGAGATAAACAATGATATCTCCATACCAAGGGTCGAGTGAAGAGATGAGGAATAAATTTTCGTCGGGAAAACTTTCCTCATAAACAGTATCCTCTCCACAAGGCAGCTCATAAATTAGCTCAGCGAAAACCATGGATTTCTTAGACTTGGCAGACAAGAACTCGAGATCAAATTCTTGCAAAATGACTATCCATCGATTATATTTGCCCCCAATCACTCGCCTACTGAGGACAAATTGAAATGGATTGACCACCGCTAAGACAAAAGTTTTGCGTAGCAGGATATAATGACGGAGCCGCTGGACAACATGGACAGCTGCCAAGGCCAACTTCTCAACCGGAGAATAGCGAAGTTCAAGACCTATTAAGCCTCGGCTCAAATAATAAATCACATGCTCGGTGAGAGCATCGTCCTCCTGAACGAGAACCATACCAATGGTTGATTCTGCTGCAGCGAGATATAAAAGAAAGTCTCTACCATAATCCGGTGGACTCAAAAGCGGGGCAGAGGCTAATGCCTTTTTCAAAGCATCGAACGACCACTGCGAAAAGTCGTCCCACACAAATGGAACTCCTTTCTGTAGCAAACGCATGAACCCTTTAGTGATCTCGGCATAGTTTTCTATAAACCGTCTTAAGAAATTAGCCTTCCCTTGAAGACTTTGAAGTTGTCGAATTGAGGATGGGGGAGGAAACTGAACTATCGCCTCAACCTTGAAGGGATCAACCCGAATCCCTTCATTTGACACAATGAACCCTAACAACCGACCGGACGTAACCGCGAAAACGCACTTGTTGGGATTCAACCGGATTTTATAAAAACGACATCGCTCAAAAACCATTCGAAGATGACTAGGGTGATCAGTTCTCTTTCGAGAACGAGCAAGCAAGATCGTCCAAGTATGCTTTGATGACATGTTTGATGTCGTGGAAAGCATATGACATGGCCCGCTGAAAAGTGGCTCCAGCATTTTTAAGACCAAAAGGCATCTTTCTATATGCAAAGGTACCCCAGGGACATATAAAGGCTGTCTTATGTTGATCTTCAGGATGGATAGAAATTTGATTATAACCCGAAAAACCATCCATGAAGGAAAAAATCTCATTACCCGCACACTCGTCGATAATCTGATCAATGAATGGCGTGGGGTAATTATCTTTTGGACAAGCCTTGTTTAGGTCCCTAAAATCGATGCATACTCGGATTGTTCCTTGCTTTTTATCCACAGGGATTGGATTAGAAACCCAATCAGTAAGAGGAACAGGGTATATGAAACCCGCCTTTAGCAGCTTCTCAACTTCAGCTTTGATAGCTGCTGCTTTCCTAGGGTTAACCGGTTGAAGCCTTTGACGAACCGGTTTGGCGTTTTCATATGTCTTGATCTCATGTTGAACTATAGAAGGATCAATGCCAGGCATTTCTTCATAAGACCAAGCAAATACATCTCGAAATTCCTTGAACAGGTCGGTGTAAATTTGAATTTCTTTAGGGGAACATTCAATTCCGATGAAGAGATTCTCGATCACGTTAGGGTCCCTAGAGATGTTTATAGGTATCGTTTTTGAAATCACCGACATATTACCTTCGGCACGAACGTGTGCTGGAGCCAAAGGATTTGACACCGTACAAACATCACTAGTAAAGAGCTCGGAGAATCTAGATTCTACTTCCTGCAATGGAGGAAGAAAGTATGAATGATGGTGTAAGTCTTCCCAAGGTCGATCTATACCCATCATTGCTTCGAGGATTGCTTCTTCAGAAGGTAAAACTGAATCTAAGCAGTCCAAGGTAGAGGTAGAATCAAGGCTCCAGGCCAGGGCCACATCACCATCTAACTCCTCTTCGGAAAAAGGAGTAGAGTGGTTGTCTGTAGAGTTAATGATAGACTGATATCTAAGCTTAGCTGCAGATATAGGGAATGCCATTCCATTTACTTGTCCTTCAACTAATGTGGTCATAGGTGAAGGCAAGGTCCAAGGGTCTGAAAAATAACGAGTTCGGAAGAACTCTTCTCGAGGAGACTCCTTAGATGATGAAATGACATGGATTTTAGCGAAAGGAGAGGGAAGATCAAAGGTACCCATCAATGAGGAATACATCCCCACTCCTAAATTCTCAGTAGGCGGATGAGGGTTATCCACTAAAGGAACAGTAGAGTCAGAGCTTGCTTGAGGATCCACTGGAAAATAATCCAATTGATCAACCTTAATGATTTTCCCCTCACGAGGAAAGCAAATGACATGAAACATAGTCGAAATAACGACGTCCATTTCGTATACCCAGTTCCTTCCTAAGAGGAGATTGCAGTCTAGGTTAGCATCTATGACTTCTACTTCAATATTGACGACCTTCCCCCCAACACATATAGGAAAGGCCGGGATAATCCCATGCAGCTTATGAGAATGACCATCAAATGCAGTCAAGACAGTAGGTGAAGGAACAGCCGAAGGCGATCCAATAGCCTTCCAACATGACATCGACATGACGCACGTGGAAGCTCCTTCATCGATAACGGTACGAAAAATGTTAATTTTCCGGTATGTAGACTTTATTTGGAAAGCCATATGATGAGGGAGTCACTTTTGACATTTAACATGTCAAAAGTGAGCACTAAGGAGTTAGTTGGATCGACTGCCCCAATCACGGAAAGGAAAGCACTTCGCTGAGCTGGACACGACTGGAGAACCTCTAAAGCGGACATGGTGCATGGACTCTGAGCCAGATCCTCAACAATGGAGTAATTCTGGGCAGCCCTAGCATTAGGATTAATAGTCGCGCGTTTAGCGAAACCTTTCGGTATTCGTGGTATAGTCTCGACAGGGGGTTGCTCAATATGAAGGTCGGTATTTCTAGGAACAGTCTTGTCCTTGGAAGTTTCAGCTTCACCATAATCACGTGACCAAGTAGCCACATGGACGTTAGAACCCATCATGAAAACATTTGATGATTTTTCCCCTTCCTGGTTGCCCCCTATGGAGGTTCCAGGGTTTGAACTCGCGCCAGCAAGAAGTTGCTGCCCTTGGGGAAAAGGGTTAGTTAACACAGCCTGAGAACTAGAAGTCCCTTGCTGCCCTAACAAGCGCTGAGCATCTTCAATCTTGGGGAAGAGGTGAGTTAAATGGTCTCCACTACACAACTTGCATGGAAACTTGACTTTCTTTCTAGACTCATTTCTACCACCACCAGCATTATTGCCGGATTTATTTGCGTCAGCCTTCCCATCCTGATTCTTTTTCTTACCTCGTCCTTTCTTTTTCCCATTGGAATTTTGATTTCCTTTGGGGTTATCAGATTGGACGACATTAATCGAAGAGGTTTGGGAAGCCGGAGGGTTAGACGATGTGACTTGGTTGTTAGAAGCAGTTTGTAAAGACAACTGCTGCAATTGGTTCAACAAGTTCATCGCATTTGTGTCTATTGACCCAACGATACCATCCGCGTGGGGACCTGGCTTCGACTTAGCTATGTCAACCTTAGACCCAGGAGCATTTGGCAAGTATTTTTGTAGGATCCCAGACTGAGAGTAGATCAATTCTAATTGCTGGGCCCTAAAAATGGCTTGCTCCTCAGAATAGACTCCAGACATGGAGACATCCTTAGAGATCTCAGGTTGTAAAGATTTCAAAAACCATTCGAGACGGTACTCCGGAGGGATTTCGGCTTTAATGAGCCTCTTTCTCCGTCTCCATTCCTGAATATGGTCAGAAATGTGAGTTGCCTTATCCTGACGAAAAGTGGCCAGAAGTTCAGTTCCGGCATCATAACGGACAGGAAATTGAAAATGATTTAAGAAAATATTAGCTAAGTTAGCGAAAGATGTAAAGCTGCCCCCTGGCAACTCTATATACCATTTGGCCGCATTACCAGTCAAGGTGCGTTGAAAAAGTCTCAACCTAATCGAGTCATCAATAAGGGAGTTCGATGAGCACCACAAATGGAATGTGGTTACATGGTCGCCTGGGTCTTCACCGCTCTTCCCTTCAAATTTTGGAATGTCCGAAGGGAGTTTGGTTGGGACCGGAGGCCAGGCTGGATTGTACTTGATTGGATCGTTTGTTAACTTAGTGAGATTTGGCAAGTTCAAAGTTGCCAGAAACGGAAGCCTAGGAGGACCTTGGGGATTCCACCCAGACTGGGCGGAGCTCCAAAAGTTCTGAAAAGATTGGCCTGGATTTTGGAAGGCACCAGGCTGCCCAAAGTAACCAGCAGAACTGGCTGAACCAAAAGGCAAGCCTTGTGATCCAGCAAAATTCAGAGTTTGACCAACTCCGGCCGCAAAGCCTCCATAACCAGCAAAGTTTCCTCCTAAAGGATTATAAGGAGTTGATAACCCCTGATACGGATTCCAAGCCGAAGCTAAGGGAGGAATACTTTGAAACGAACTAACTGTGGAGTACGACCTATTCCCTTGTTGGCCGAAAAACGGATTCCCAGTTCCCGCACCACTAACCCCAGGGTTAGTCCAACCTTGGAAAGGATTGCTGCTTTGTCCTATAGAAGAAAAAGGCATGGATCCTATCGTCGGGTTGGAATGTGGTATATGACCACTTCCGAAAGGAAAACCCTGGAATGAAGCTGATCCACCCATCATGGACGTGGCGACACTAAACGGAACTGATGGAATACCCTGTGAATGGGTGCCAAATGGGAAGAATCCAGAACCAAAAGCATTGGTTTGGGAATTTCCACTCGTGGACGGAATGGAGGTAGACCCAACTAAAGATGTGCTAGCAAAAGATCCAAACAAAGAGGCAGAGGAGATGGAAATTGTTCCTCCCCCTTGTACCGATGTTGGAGTGTGCATAGTTGTAGCACTTGTAGTAGAATCCATGCTTCCAGTAGTGGTCATCGATGGTAAGCGCGTAGCGTAACCTGGACTTGACGGTCTATGCGTCGGAGTCCCAACGTATTGTAATATGTCCGGATGGCTAGATGGCAGGGGAGAATTTGGAGCCGCTAATGACTTTGAGAGTTCTTCTACCTCTATGTTATTCTCTGCTTGAAAGAGAACTCGAGAAAGAACTGGAGTGTTCCTCTCTTGTTCCGCGGAAGTGCCAGGCCTTGCTTGAACACTAATGCCCCCGAGAGGAGGATCAATCCCCGATGCGTCAACTGCCGTGGGACGAAACCCACTAGCAGTATTACCTCTGCGCCTTCTAGGAGAAGGCTCTAAACTTGGTGGTGAAAGACCACGAAGTCTTCGAGACCGTCTAGGTGATCGGTCAGCCACTTTGAATTTTTTGTTAAGATCTAACTAAAGACTCAAAAAATTGAAAGCTAGGCCAACTAAGAGCATAGAGCACACACTATAAAGTCCCTAAAGATATCAGCCAGTCAAACAACTTCCAAGTATTTCCGCTCCGGGTGATTAGGACCAGACACCAAAATACAAGAAAGTGAATTAAGGGGCCTTCCGAAGATAGTCTGGGATGATGAGGGCCCAGTCCTATCAGCGAAGGTAACAGAGGAAGTTACGCTGACCTCCTAACAACAGCCTGCGCCGGTGCAAGCCCCCAAGCTTCGCAAGGGTGCCCTCCAGTAGTACCGTTGAGAGTGATGCAATGTCGACCTCAGGTGCCACGGGATTCCCCTCCGCAGCCACCTGTGTAGATCCCTAGGAGTAGCAACTATGGATACCAACTCGTCGCAGAAGCTAGGCGGAACAGTCGTGAGGTAAGTTCGGACAAGTAGGAGAGGGGGTATCTCTCTTCCCTGTCTTCACAGACCCTCGTGCTTAACTCCCAGATCCAGAGCTTTCCTGGTCTTCCTAACGCTATTGGATTTTCACTCGCTATTCAGACTCCTACATTTGACGTTTAAATGGCCTTGGAGAGTTAACTCTCCACTCGCCTAATCCAAGGCCCTAAAATCCTAAAACTTGTTGGTGTATCTAACTTAAAAAAAAAGTTTAAGTGAATTTTAATTAGCGCTTGATTTTAAAATAGGCTGTTATTTAAGTCACAGGATAACGGAAGTGAAACTAGTGGTGTTTTTTGACGCAAAATAAATTAATAAAAACCTAACTACATGCACATGCACTTGTTTTCATTTTTCGATGAAAAGCAATTTCTACAGGGTTCAGAGGAACTTCTAATAAAACAAAATTTTCTTTTCTTTTCGTTAATTCATGCTTCACACTCACAAAAGTTAACAAAGCTATGTATGCCTAAAAAGATATGCAAATCTATCCTAATGCAACAAATATATGCTGATGCAAGATTCAAAACTACTCTAAAAACAAGAAATGAAAGTTGCTTGCTTATCAATTTTTATTTTGCCACTTAAAATGTCTAGATGGAATATGAGATGCTACCATTCATTTCGTCTAAACACTAAAAACAAGTTTCAAGACAAACATAAAGCACTTTCATTCACTAAAAGGAAACCAAATGAAAACAAAGTTCAAGAAAGCAAAACTAAGTTTTTCAAAAAGTTTTCTTCAAAAGCAACAACAAAAAAGTCTTTTCAAAAATGCTCTCAACAAGACTGAAACTTTGTGATTGAAGAATAGGCAAAAAACACTTTTGCAAGTTGACACCACACAATGGATGAAAACTCAACAAAAAGAAATGTGTTTAAAGATGCTCTTAACAATCAAAAGCAGCGATGAAAGCTTTGGCAACAAAGACCAAAAAGATCAAAAAGACAAATTTCAAGAAAGTATCAATCAACAACTTTCATGAAACAAAGAAGTGGATGGTCACAAAAAGCGGTTTTGTCAAGCAAAAAAAAAGTCACCAAAAGCAAGATTTAACACAAAGATTGAGATCAATCTCCCTGCCCTGATGAATTTGAGTAGCCAAGATTCCTAGCAAGAAATCTCGCGTGCTTAAGCAAAAAACGATGACGCTTGCAACAACAAAAACAAGACCAATACTCCTTACATTCAGAGAGAATTTGGAACAAGATGCTTGTTGTAAAACAAACAATTGATACTAGAAAATGACTGTTTCAGACTGAATCAAACCACCAGACAGACCTTCAGAGACAAAAAGATTTAAAAATCTTGAAAATTGCAAGATATACGCGACTGTACTTATGTACAAATTGCGTGTATACGTGACTGTGCCTAAGGAAACCTGCGTATACGCGGGTTTACTTAAGGAAACATGCGTATATACACTTCTGTAACTAAGAAAAACAACGTATATAAAAGATTTCAAGAAAAATAAAAAACAAACTGAAGAAACTAGCAAAACTTAGAATTCAAGAACAAACCACATAGCAACAGCAAGCAAACAGGCAGCTGAGCCCTGATTGGCTTGAAAACACCCAAACTAGGAACAACAAGAGTGTTGTCCCCAGTGGAGTCGCCAATTCTGTTAAGGGAAATGTTCCCCTAGGGTTTTTGGGTTGAAACCCTAGCAGACTGAAAGTTGTCTATACAGAGAAACACACATTCACACAACCGTTAAGCTACTATAAGCAAATTCTATGATAAAGGGACGTAACTTAGGTCCTACGTTTGAGAATGTCCTTTAGGGTCCAAACCCTTCTTCAAGTTCCTTTTGCTCCTTTGTCCTGCAAAACAACCAATTCCAAAGAACACAACAGTATATGGACAAAACCTTACAAAGAAACCATCTTCATGTTATAAAGAAAAGGTAGTTAGTTATGAACTTTAAACAACCATTCAAATATGAATTCTAACATGAATATCATAAACATAAAGAAGATTTATATCAGTGTTGGACACCTAATCCTAAAGGGTTAGCGTGGAAGTTGAATGGACAAAGCAGTCCAAGAGACCTTGGGATCTGAATCCCAAGAGTCACATATGTGTACTATAAATGTACTATATCTATTGTTAATAAAAATGCAATCACTGATTTATCTTTCCATCTGTTTCGCTGTCCATGTAAGTTTAACATGGTATCAGAGCCATGATGAGTGGCCTGTTTTCCCTGGCATCTCTGTGCATGTCTGTCTTACATTTCATGAATATGTTGTCAGCAAAATTGTAGCTGCAATCTCTGCCCAGTTCTGTAGCAGTGCTAAGAAACGTTACCTGCACAATTACATTGTCTTGCAGAAAAGCACCTGTCATTTTGTGCACACTGTTATGCGACCATTTACCTTCTATTCAAAAAAAAAAAAAAAGGGCAGGTTCTTTATGGTGAATAGAGCGTTTCTCTGGCGAATTTGCAGATTTAACAGTCTACAAATTACCCTAGTCTCTTGGTCTTTTTGAGCGTTGGTTGAATGTTTTAGTCGGAGGAAGGCTATACCATGTCAGCTGCATTCTTTTCAAAATTTGTCTGTCCTTTCCCTATTTAAAGAAATATTCTAACGCTGCTCTATTCTGCTGCACCTCCTGCGCTCTGCCCATATACTCTGTCGATTCGCTGCCCCTCTCTGCGCTGCCTCTGACCTGACTGGGCATCCGTTTTCTCTGAGAGACTGCGCATTTTTTGCCTGAATGCGCTGCTCCATCTGCATTCTCTGACATTCATCTCACAGTCATACGTTTGAACGCAATTGGTGGGTGTGACTTTGTTGTTCCAATATGAAATAATGCAGCCACCTCTTGAAATTGCTGGCTCCATGGAGGTTTGCCTGTTGCCATTTCAATAACAGTACAACCAACACTCCATATATCCGCAGACAAGCCATGTCGAGTTTGACGAATGACTTCAGGTGCCATCCAATATGAATTCAAAATCGATTCTCTTCTCTGCTATTCAAATTGCATGCAGTTCGCATCCCCATTCCAAGTCACAGTCACTTCCACTGTCCAATTCAGAGAAAGTTCTTTCAGTATAATCAGATTCGAGCTCTAAATCGCTTAAACCTGAGCACCTTTCTGCAGTTTCATTTATCTCCAACATAACATCTGAAGTGTCATGGCGGGTACGTTTCCTTCTAGGAAGAGATTGCAGACTCCGAGTTAAGATTATAAAGCCAAGATATGTCCACAGCCGGAATCGACCTGGCGTTGAAGGATTGTTTCGAAGAATACTCCAGCCGACTGCTGTTGTGTACAGGCCATGTTTTTGGCATCAAAGATTCACTTCTTTTTGCTTTCTCTGCCGCGCTTGAAAGAGAATAGTTACTGCGTTTTGATGACTGTAATAAATCCAAGGCCTCAAAATATTTCTGAGCAGCCATATATCTGGCATAAATAGATTTGTACATTTGTTGAGCTTCATAATAATTTCCAGCTTGTATAGAATCTTCTTTTCATTGTTAAATTCTTGGAGTGTATTGTTGGTAAGCCGTGTAGATTTGTTGAAGTTCTTGGCACCAGTCCAATAGGAGATCGAATTGCAGAACCACTCTTCCAAATCAGAAAACCTTGTTTACATACGCTAACAGCAGTTCATTTGGAAAAGGAACGAATTGATGTTGTACCTGTAGCAGTCTTTATAAAGTGGCCGAATTGATTTCAAGACCTTCCCAAGATGAGCGCTGTTGCATGGTGTATGTTCCATTGCCAAATTCAAGTTTGAATTACTGTGAAAATGTTTGATGTTACGGCCTGTAGGAGAGGGGGACAGTTTCTGATTCTCCTAAGTGACTGAGCGAGGAATATGTTTGTTTCTTCTTCAACGAGAACGACAGCGAAGGGATTATTTAATATATAGAAAATCGTTGGTTCGAAAAGATCACGTCATGGAGAGTCGAAATGTGAAGAGAAGGCCGACCAACATTTGTTAAAAGTTTGTATTTGCCTCTGCGTGGTATTGCCGCTTCTGTTCACCGAAAAACACAAGTTAATAAGGTCTGTGTTTAGTTTGTAACAAACTGCTAGAGCTGTGCATTAGTTTTGCTGTCACGAAAAGAACTCTTGCAGCTATTGAAGCGTCAAGGCAGGCTGGAAAGAGCTTATGGAGGGTTTCTTCCACTGTTTTTGGACACATTGCTTCTGGTGATATATATTGAATGCGCTGGGTTACCTCGCGTTCCGAGGTGACGAATCAAGTTAAAAAAGGGAACAGTGATGAAAGTCCGAATGTTTAAAAATCGGATTTTCTGATACATAATGTATGGATAGGAAGGTTTTTGACTATATTTGGTATTCTCCTTGTGGCCACCAGTAATCTCAAAACCAGTTTTTTTTTGCCGTGTGCTGGAATGAATGTGTTACAGAATATGGCCCCCCCATAGCATTGTCACCGACACCAATATCCCAGTGGAACTGGTAGCGTTATTAAAGTGGGCCAATTGTACAATAGTCGCCTTCATAGAGAACGGCACCAGCAAAAGAATGACATATAGGTTGGAGATATATAGTAATTTCCTCAAAAGACAGTTAAACTAGGAAAGTGGTTTTCAGGATTTCACAGAACAGAGAGTGTATTTAATGTTTCGCTGGCCCATGGGGCTATATTCAAATGCAAGCATTCCAATTGTAAAAATCTGCTGGATAATTGTACAAGTTCTTTTTGAAGGATGAAAACCTTGAATGTTATGTTGACTGTTGAAGACCATATGCCTCTCTTTAAAATCCGTGAATTCCATGACATATGTTAACGGTGTGCTGGAGGATGGTATATTGGCTCATATATAAGAAGACTGTGCGTTGCATGACTCTGCATACGTATATTTGTTTTGTAAGTTGGTTTTTGTGTTGGTAAATAGCGTTGAATGCCATATTAAATTCCTTGCCATATTATGTTGAATTTTGGATAAGTGCATTGAGTTTTTGGAACTGGAATCAAAACTTTGGGTCATCTTTCAGCAGAAACACATAAATATCAACCTAGAGCTGATAGAGCAGAAAAGCAGTGCTACCAATTTCTGCCAGTGGTTGATGTGGATCTCTAGCCTCTTGCTCAGATATTATTTTTCTGCATTGAGTAGTAATCAGTTTGTTAAGGTGTAAATCAGACATTGAAGAAGAAAATGGCCAGAACCAGTGAAGTATTACAGCTCCTTAAAACTCTGATATTATCTACTGTTGATGACACATTACAAATTAGCAAAGACACTCTTTGTGACATTCAGACCTGCCTGCATGATGCACAAGAAAAGATCGAATTTTTACAGCTTGAATCTCAGCTACAGCAAGAAGAGCTACATCAAAATAGACACCATTCTGAACCTGTTTTTGTTCAGAACATTGAGACAACCACCCATCAGCAGCATGTTAATAATGTTACCGTTCATTCAAACAAAGCAGCAGTTGTATATGCAGATGCAGAAACTCAGTCTGCACTTCCCAAGCCCATCATCAGACCTTGGGAACAGCTTGTCCACAACAAGCACAGAACTGGTCTTGGATATGACAAGGACTTGTCCTTTCATATTCCAGACTATGCCAAGCCCATTCAGTTTCAGAGTGCTGGATTCATTTATGACAGTTCAACTGCTCCTCATGACAGTTCAGCTTCAGCTGTTCCAGACTCTGCCCCTCTTCTACAGCAACAACAACAACAACAAAAACAACAAATCGTGAAATGCCAACACTGTGATCGAGTTGGCCATGTGAAAGATCACTGTTTTGATCTTCATCCATGTGAGCACTGTCATAAAACCAGCCATTCTTCACACAGATGCTTCAAAAACAAACGTCCTGCAAGAACAAAGATTCATCTTGGATGGATCGCTTCTTGGCAATGGGCATCAACAGCCAAGAAGATATTCCAAACACATGTCAGAACTTGTTCCAGAGTATTGAACAGTCTTGCAGCCGAGTTTTCTCCATCATCTCACCTTGTATCTGACAGGGGGGGAAATGATGGTCATCTACAAGCTTCAAAGCCACATCAAGCGAGCCTGAGCCACAACCTGCCACACCAGTTTCAGAGTTGTAGCCAGAGACAAAGATGCCCGTGAACACAAATTGAGAACACTTCCTCTAGCAGAAGACTCCAGCTTCTTGCCAACTTTGGAAGAGTTCCAGGAATTGCATTAAGCATTCCAGAGTTGTTGGTTATCCTTAAACCATCACAGGTTGAGACTTCCCTTTTCAGGTTGAAGTTTTACCTTTTATGCGGGGTGAGACCTCCCTTTTATGGTTGAAGGTTTCCCTCTTTAAAACAATAGGATCACTTCCTCTAGCAGAAAACTTCAGTTTCTTGCCAGTTATGGAAGAGTTCCGGGAACTGCACTAAGCGTTCCAGTGTTGGTGGTCATCCTTAAACCACCGCCCTTTTTTACCAACATTTCATAGAGCACATTCAGCCTAGTGCTGCCATGCATTTTTTGCACATTTTGTATTACAGCTCTCTTCTTGGACTCATACATAACCCTTCGGATTAAGGGGGGGAATGTTGGACACCTAATCCTAAAGGGTTAGCGTGGAAGTTGAATGGACAAAGCAGTCCAAGAGACCTTGGGATCTGAATCCCAAGAGTCACATATGTGTACTATAAATGTACTATATCTATTGTTAATAAAAATGCAATCACTGATTTATCTTTCCATCTGTTTCGTTGTCCATGTAAGTTTAACAATCAGGAACCAAGACGTGTGTTTCTTTTATTATAGACAAATAAAGTACAGAAAAGGAATAATTTCCCCTGAGTCACCTTTCGCAGGCTCCAAGAAAAGCTTCCTTCTGGATTTGTCCAGCCTCAAGCCTTTAACAAACTCCTTCCATGACTTACTCCATGATGTCACAAGTAGTGGATGAACATCAACACACAAGGAAACAAGGGTTTCCTGTACAAATGGGGGAAGTGCAGAAGGCACAAGGGTCTTCAGACCTGGTTAGGGGAAAAATCTCAGCATAATAACCTTTCTCTCTCTTCTCTCTTCCTTTAGGCCTTCCCATTGAGGTCTTTTTATACCTCTCCCAAAGTAGTTTTTTAGTTGGGAGTTGGTTGGGAATAGTTGGGCCACGGGCACTAACAGGTGATCAGCAGGTAAAACCCGCGATCTCCGCCTGAAATTAAGGAGTTTTATATTTTTTTAAGTTTTTTAATACATATACGCGGGTTGGGTATATGCCTACCCGCGTATACACGCGTTTAACTCAGGGCAATGTCGTGTATAAGGGATAAGACACCGTTTTTTAAATTTTGGGACCAGGTCTGGAAGGAGGGGTTGCCCTAGGCCATGAGTGCAGCATCACAAACCATAAGAGTGAGATTTGGAGCTATAACATTGTGCAATAGATGAATAACCAAATTTCCAAGGTTAAGGAAGTCACTGATAAGTTCTAGATCAAATGAAATCTTATACAATGATTTGGTATTCCTTCCCTTTGGACCAATAACGGTTGGCTATAGGAGAACATGTTTATGCAGAGGCCTTAAGGAAAATAAAGGAAAAATTTGGAGGCCTTCCTTCTACCAGGGAAGAAGTTGTTTTGAGTCAATTGGTGGTGGATTCTCTCCTTAGAGATTTTAGTATTCCAACACTTCTCGATAAGATAATTCAACAAATACACACTCCCAAGTATAAATTCAGGTCAGAGCTTATATTGGCTAAAAAAAACATACACATATGTAATGGGTATCGAATTCTAAATGGGAGAAATTTGTTAAGCTTTAATATGTTTCCTAATAACCGATCTCTACTGCAGTTGCTCAAGGATCCACGGTGATTTCACCTTTGCAGCCAATGGTTGAGTAGGTCAATGAAACTTACGACAAGGTTGAAGTCGTTGTGGTGTTTCCAAAACCTACACTATCGAACTTGTTACAATAAGGTTATGTTAGAACTCTCTATATGCTTTATTACTCAACTCAATTTCTATTTTCTTTACTAAATGAAAAAAAATGATATTTAAATATAATGATTATATATTTATACATGATTCAAGAAGGCCAAATGAAAATAGAGGTGATCCTTTAGTCAATGTCATGAAAATGAGGGTGATAAGGGAACATGCAATGCTAAACAAACTTGCTTGCTTATTTAGACGATTGCACCTAACCTCATGGCATGACATTAATAAAAAAATGAATCATTCTCAAAGTAAAATGTGTGGATGTGTTCAATTATCTTTTGAGTTGGTGTCATGTACGTGTATAAGTCACATGCATTGAGAAGTTGAAATAAGAAACATGTTGTTCTTTACTATAAACTCTTGATTTTAACTAGAATTATTAGACACATTGAAAAATGTAAAGAAAACCTAAAATATTAACACATAAATTATACTTCATTAATATAATCCAACACATAACTCATATTCTACTAATCTAAATTCTACCATACCCTAAACAAATTATATTAAAAAATAATCATAAAACACTTAAGCTAACTTAATCATAATTTAGTAACATGTACATTTTTCTTTAGATATAAAAGGTAGAAAACTATATTTAATTTGTAATTTATATATTTTTAACCATGGTTTCATCTTTGGATATAAGGTACCTTGTCTGATGAATTACAAAATACATTCATACTTTAAGCAAGTTTTCTTTAACCTTATCTGAAACATAGGACAAAGTTAATCAAATATACAATTTATTTTTAAAAATAAATCTACATCTAAAAAATCTCCACTCTCAAATATATTGTTTTGCCAAATTTTATTGAGACTTTCTTTGCAAAGTCTTTTGAAATTAAGCCTTTTCGAGCCATCGTAATGGTAAACCCACCTTTAAAGTACGTGATAGGTAATCACGTGACAGGAACATCCTCAACTTTTATTAAATAATATGATTATATTAATGAATATATATAAAATCAATGTTGAGAACCTTGTACTAATCAATCGAAGAGAAAGGAATCCACAACATACAGAAGATAGTTGCAGTTATCAGACAAACGAATCCACAAATTTTGATTTTTTCTGAAATATTTAGTAACAAAGAAAGTGTTTGGGTTGGGAAAATAATTAATATAAATAATTAATATGGGTTGAGTTTGATGTGATTAATTCCAAAGATTTATTTATAATATGAGTTATTTTAATTTTAATTAATTAATTTATTTAAATTATGTAATAAATAAATAAGATTTTAGATATATTAATGATGATAATAGACTATCTTTACTAAAATTTATATTAATATTTATATGAATTGAGTTTAATTTTTTTTTCAATAAATATTCTTATTTATCAAATTTTTAAGTTTATTTTTTTTTAATAAATAGTTTTACATCATTTTTATTTTTAATAATTTAAAACGAGAATTTATTTTTAATAATTTAAAACGAGAATTTAAATATATTAATGAAGATGATGATCAACTTTTATTAAAATGTGTATAATTTATTAAACCTTAAAAAAGTAAGATTGATTTGAATTCTTAATATTTAATTTGTATGCTTTTATTTTTAAAGTGAGTAAATGCGTAGTGTTATGATATCATTATAGTTTTGATAAATTAAAAGATCTAAGAAAGTTGGTAGTATCACAAATATTTTGAAAATTATATCTAATGTGATGGTAAGATGAACAATCACACATAAGTGGTTTTCATCTTCAATATGATGACAAACTCTTTCATTCCATGGCATTTTAGAAATAGACCAATATCACTTGAAAAAAAAATGTAACATTCAAATTATGGAAATTTTATAACTCAAATTTATAGTTATAATAATTTTTTACCAATTTGTAATAAAAATGAATCTAAAAATATATATTTAATTACATGTAAAAAGATATACCAGTCTTTGAGCAGTTCAATTGGTTAATCGGAAAAATGTGAACTCAAGTTCAATTTCCCTTTATTATAACCGGGACTATGGAGAGAAAAACATATCATAACCCTAAATTTCAACCCACTGGAAAAAAAACTTCTTATAACTTTCAAAATTTAAAATTAATCTAAAAATATAATCAATTAACTGGAAAAATATACTGCCTTAGAACATTTAAACCAGGGGGGAATCTCTCGAGCCGCCATCACAGCAGATCATACACTCAATGAGATTTGAACCATGGTCTCTTGAGCTTCGCCTAAATAAACTTAGCACAGCATTAATACCTCACACAATTAAAAAACATGGCCACATTAACTGGAAAAATATACCAGAGCCTTAGAGCATTTAAACCACGGCATTAATACCTCAGACAATAATAAAAACATGGCACTCCACTTGCTGTCCACACTGATTGTTCGGTCGATTTTTATTACCGTAATGGCTTTGGAGCCAGGCCATCCTTGGACATTCTCTGAAGCTGCTTTTGTTGGGTTCAATTTCTTCCTCAGTGACAGACCAATCACCGACAGAAGGCGGTCATTTACATGGTGGATCCTGCGGGCTGCATGTTGGTGGTCCAAAGGCTGTCTCCATCACAGAGTAAATTAATGGATTTAACAAATATCTGGTTAAATAATTGTATCAAGATGTATTAATTGTGTATTGTGATTTGAGTGGGATCCCACTAGTAATTTATCTGTCACGCGAGGAGAGACAACCAAATCACTTTTGTTTAGTGTAGGTGACACTCGATAACATCAAAGCATCTCGTAAACAGTGATCGATGACTTTCACAGGGCGTTTAGATGCTCAACAGCTTCGGTTTTCCAGTAACAGCAGGCAGTCAGCGAGCAATGCAGACCGATGGGTTGTCGCTTTATCTTTTGTCTATGTTGGGACCTGTGTTTCTATATCCTTCTCCCTGATGTGCTCCATCCTTGTCTGCTATTTCTTATAGTCAGTAACTAGCTCTATTATTTGACAAGTGAGATGGTTTGTAAGTTACTTAAGATATTAATAGTGATAGCCTAATTTTATTGGTTTAAGTGTTTTGGATAAATGGTGGGGGTGATTGGACTATAGTCAGTAACTAGCTCTATTATTTGACAAGTGAGATGGTTGGTAAGTTACTTAAAATATTAATAGTGATAGCCTAATTTTATTGGTTTAAGTGTTTTGGATAAATGGTGATGGGGTGATTTGACCAGTGAGATGGTTTGTAAGTTAGTTAAATAGTAATAAGTTGTTGGTTCAGAGGGTTTGGATAGATGATGATTGAGTGTTTTGTGAAAGCAAATTTTGATGTGAAATTATATTTCCACCCAAACTTAAAAAAAATAAAATTATTAGCAATGATCATAAAATTCTTCGATACAAATACCTTATTATTTGATGAAATTCGATCCGGTTTTCAGAATAAGTAGTTAATTCATGATAAGATGTCTCCATGATGGGTAGTTTACCTAGACAGAATAGATAGTGGTGTGATGGGTTATACTCGGAGAAAATGAAAAATCATAGTGGAATAGGAAAGTATAAATTTTCAATTTCATTTTTTACTTTCAAGGGTCTAAAAAGAGGAGAAAAGGGGAAAGGAAGAATCTGTGACAGTGTGTTGATTTGTAACACTGTTTTAATTTGTAACCAAGTCTTAATTTTTTAAAGAGTGATTGATTTTATGGGATTTTAGATATTTTCTAAATATATATATATATATTTTTCCTCTGTTAAAGGGGGGAGGGTGCAACACTAGGACTTCCCGGGAGGTCACCCATCCCAGTACTACTCTAGCCCAAGAGCGCTTAACTGCGGAGTTCTGATGGGATCCGGTGCATTAATGCTGGTATGATTGCACCCATATATATATATATATATTTATTAGAAAAGGTTTTTAAATAAATAGGTTTTCAAATTAGAAAAGCATTTTAAATTAAGTTTACAAAGGAATAATAGTTTTGAAAAGAAATAGTGAGTGTGGTTTTTTTTTTTAATTTGTATCTTTAAGATTGTTATGTTATCGAGTTTATTAGAAGTTATTTAAAATTCAAGATAAACTCAGAAAAAAATGATTAGAAGGTATTGTTGTTACAGAGACTAAGGTCTTTAACATGTATATTGTCCAATTTTTTTCAAATTAAAAATTATTCATTCGAATATATAGTATGTATTTAGAGATAAATGATCACTAAAATCCAACACAATAAATTGTTAATACCTTCATCACTGATTGAAAAAAAAAATGTAAAATATACAAACAAAAATTACATTGCTAGGCAAACATGAAAAAATTGTCTATATTAATATTGAAAACAAGATATTAGATTTTATTTTTTTTATTAAAAATATTATATTTTAAAATTTAATAATATTTTTTTGTTTTAAACTTATCATAAAATTTATTAAATAAGTTATATTTTTTAAATAAAAATTTATATTATTTATTTAATTATTTAACTAACTTCTAATTTGAAATCTGAATCTATTTCTATTTAGTTAATTAACTAACTTCTAATTCAAAATTTGAATCTTAACAATCCTATTGCGATAATTGTGATAGTTGTCTTTCTTCATTTGAATTATTAAACCATTCTACTTAAACTAGTTTTAATTTTTGAATTATTTCAAATTATTATTAAGTCATTCTAAAATACAAAACTTTAGCTCAAAAATTATATTTAATATTGTTAGATATTTGAAAATGATTTAATTTGTTCTCAAAAGACAAAATTCGATCCTGGGAGCCTTGAGTAGACATCATATAACTCTCATCACCTCATGATATCAAGTAATAACGCCTGTGCCAATTTATTCATCTTTAGATTCGTTGTTACATGACACTGCAACCCATACAACCCATTAGCATGGTCGGTATCTATTCTCTTGAGTCTGAAATTAAAATTTAGTTACATTTCTCAACTGGTTTTGGTTTGGGATGGAGGGGGCTTTTTTCATAGGTCTGAACTTTAAATCCCCATCCCTGCGAGAAAGGCATGCTGGTCCATATCAGATATATTTCAAAAGAAGAAAAATATCTTAAAACACATTTTTTTTATGAGTGAGAAAGCAACGGATGACTGCAATATTTTATAGAGTTATTGTCTTGCCATTGCCATTCAGACCAGCAGAAATTTAGTGGGCACTCTGTGGAACATTTAGGGAAAAAACTTAATCACAATCTCAATTGTCTTACCATTTCAAATCAGACCATTTATTTAAATATCTAAACGGTAGAAATGATTAGAACAATATGTAAAATATGATTGAAGGTTCATAATCAGTTAAAAAGGGATAAGAATATTTTAGTAATTGTTTTTTAGTATTTGTTTTAGTGAGGGGATTGTTGGATTATTGGAACGTTAAGTCAGTTCATCATTAATTTGAATAATAAAAAAATTGAATTGTAAAATGAGGAAAAAACAAAATTAATAGTCCTAGAGAAATATTGAATTTTAAAAGACCAAAATCAAAGAGCCAATAATCTCATAAACTCTTTTTAATCTAATAAACTATAAAATATCATTTCATTTCATTTCAAAATACTAAAAACATTATTTTTTCAAAAATTTACCACTATAATATTTAGAAATTTCTACAGCTAAGGTTCATGCTAGCTTCAATCCTCATAAAACTACACTCTCTACTTCACTCTCTACTTCTGTGCTGCCATGGATAAAGAAGTGAGATATGGCAGCTGCTAAATATTTGTACATGTACAATAGGCATGCTATAAATTTCTTGAACCAAGTTATTCATGGCTCTTTTCCAGGTCTAACTGGTGGCTTCCTGCCACCGCCACCTCCCCATTTATTATTCCCCTTCGTGGGGTCATGCCTCGGGTTGGCCTCTCCGTAGTCGTAGTCCATTACGCTGCTTTCAAGAATCCTTCCACCGCCATTTTCTTTTCCTTCTTCCAGGCTCCATCCTTTTCCTGATAATCCCTGCAAATAAATTAAGCTTATAAATCTACAACTGCTGATTAATTTATGCTCACTATAACTGTGAAAAATGGAATAAGACGGATCTACCAGTAATAAAATGTTTATCACCAAAATTATGAGAAACTTATAACTCAAACTCAAAAAAATTCAAAATTTCAAAACCCACCTTAGTGTTCCAATTTTCAGCCACCATATTTGCTCCTGTTATTCTGCCATCACTTACTGAAACGATCACAACGACAACAATCAGTACAGTTATATGATGACTCTGGTTCTTTAATAGAGCAAGCACAGAAGATTTTGTATATGAAAAGAGAGTCACTATATTTTACTTATGAGAAAAGTATATATCACTTGCCTGGCGAATTGAAAGGCCTTGCCAGAGTTAGGCAACACAGAAACAGTAACACCACAAACAAAACATGCAGTCGAAAGAGAAAATTAGAAGTCCAGGCCGCCATGATAGACTTCAGCTCTCACAACACAGAGATATATAAATTTGTGAAGCGAGCTATCGAACTAGAACAACCCTGCATAGATTTTTCTTCTCTTCTGTTTCTGAACTCACAGCTGTTTCTAATTTCTTCCACGAATGAATCATTTGAGAGATCGAGTGTCGCACATTTATAACATGGGCATGAGCCAGGTTTCCTGTAATAGCCGCCCTAGCATGCAAGGAAGAGACAAAAATAAGCAGACATTTCAGTCAACCTCAGAAGTGACAACCCACCATGTTACCTGATACTCGCGACCAGTGCCTTTGTGTTCCCACTAGGGCTCCATTTGCCATTCGTTTGTTGCACTAGGGTTAGGTTTCTTGCTCTGATTAGGGTTCCCTTTATTGGTTTACTTTTATTGGTCAGTGTTTCACCCAACATCTACTGAATTGGTTGATACACC
Organism: Pinus tabuliformis; assembly: GCA_031772625.1. Taxonomy (NCBI): domain Eukaryota; kingdom Viridiplantae; phylum Streptophyta; class Pinopsida; order Pinales; family Pinaceae; genus Pinus; species Pinus tabuliformis. Next base: position 1,405,117,139 of record CM062820.1, on the reverse strand, counting down.
TATAGATTCTCCTCAATTTATGTGCACACCACTTCAACCCCACATGCTTTTGTAACTCTGTTTTTCCTGTGGTAGAAGGGGACCATAGATGCACAACTTGGTCTGGAGATTGATTCTGCCGCTCCATCAATCACAATTCTGACTTTGGATCAATTACCTTTTGTGGCATCATTTGCCTTGACACTCACCTCTTCCATTATGGTGATATTATATAATTCATATTGGAGCAATGAGTGAGAAATTGGGGGAAGTTTGAAAATGACCCATGGGCAATGATTGCAGTCACCACTTATGCATCGGTGCTTTCATCAATGGAAATTAAATTTTCTTAGGAGGGCATTGGTTAGCTTGCCTAGTGGACTTACTCAACGCCATTTGTTGGCGCTGTAAAACCACTATAATTTACATACATATTAATATGTAAAACCACTATAATTTACATACATATTAATATGCAAAAATTAGGTAAGTTATATGACTGGTAAGGATTATAAAGCTGAAAAACCTAGTGTGCTCGAGTTTTTATAAGAATCGTGGAAGAGAAGAGTCATGCTTGTATTCATGTGAATGTTGACTTTTATGATTTTGAATGTGTGAAAGGAATGTTGAAAGTCAACACATAGGTAATGTTGAAGTCATGGTGTATGCTTACGCATATGTTGTTAAAACTGGTATATATGCACTTTGAAACTAAGATTTTGTGGTGCTGTTAGACATGATCTTATTTGGTTTATTATATATAGATGGTGGGTGATAATGTCTTACTATTTATAACTACACACAAATTATTGGTTAATTCTTTAGAAGCATTGGTTTTCATTGCAATTGCATAAATTTTGTTTAGAAAGTATTGCAATTTGTTGTGGACTTTATCTTGTTTTAATAGACTAAAACAAGTAGTGTACTCCTTGTCATTTACATGTTAATGATAACAATTTTTAGTGATGCACATTTGTTAAATGTGTCATTGTTGGTGGTTTAAGTAGAGGTGGTGTGTAAGATTTATGTATGTGAACCCAACTATGCAGGAAGGTTGAAGACAAACAAGTTTCCTCCCACTTCTTATAATAGACTTGTAGAAATCATATCTAAGAGGTTATATTTTTGTAGTGGTGACTTTTGAAGCATTCCTGCTAAAGTTGTATCTATACCTTCATAATGGTTTAAAACTGATGAGGATTTGATGGTGGTATTCACTTTACATTTGATATTTGTTGAGCATGTTGTTATTGATGTCAAAGTGGTAGTAGGAGAAGGATGTTGTCATTGATGTCCTTGACATGCTGATATGTATGGATGAGATGATGCATTGGTGAAACCCTAGCTCTAGGGTTTAGATTTCCTGGATGATGGGCATACTCCGCACTTGTTGGAAATTTTGATGATGCATATCACTGAGTTTGTCTTGAAAACCCTCTCCTGTGGATTCTACTTGTTATGCTGATTCCATCGACACGCAAAACGTATTGTGGGCCTTCACAGTTTGAGAGACATGCTTAATCAAAATGGTGCACCAATCTTGTGGCCAAAATCCCCAAATAGTGATGATGTGGCAACATTATACTAGTTAGTCTCCTTAAAGATGACTTGAGGAAGGGGCATTGTTATTTATTGGAGTCCATGGCACTCTTCATTATGTAAAGAAGGATAACTTTATATGGGAGAAATTTTAATTAATAAACCCCAAATTTTTAATGATCAAACCTTAGAGGGAAGATAAAATTTTAATTTCAATTTGGAGGGAAAGATTTTAAAATAAAAAGTGAAGTTGGCTTTGGGCTCAAAATTTAAAATTCAAAATCATATGACTTCCCTCCAAAAGGCACAGGTCACCCTGCCCTTCAAAGGTATATTCTTTTCTAATAAAAAGTAAGGATGTTTACTCTCCAATCTGTATCTAAGTAACTTGATCTCTGAAATACATCCTCGACCATGTTGAGCGGTATTGGATTAGATGAGAAGGGTTTGAACTTGTGGGTGTCATTTGGATTTGGTTTATAGGGTTTTGTTGGGATTCTTTCTTCTTGTAGGTGAAACTCACACATTCTTGAAGGAATAATTTAAGCCTATGCTTGCGGCCCTCCCTTAGGGAATTTGGAGCCTTAAGAATGTTGAAGAAGTTGAGGTCATTGGAGCATTTGCAAATCCATCAATGAGCTTTCAGCCCTATGGAATGTTTGACATTGATCCAATTCTTATCTACGACCTTTCCTTTTGTAACACGTTTTATGCCTTGAAGCTTCCATTGTTTCTTTGAGGCTAGCATTGTTGTTTTTGGACAAGTTTTATGGTGTTATCAATTGATTGAGCTCTGAACTCTCAACATCGTGGTCTTGGGAAACGAAGTTTTGTTGATCTCACATTCTATTTCTTGCAAGTATTCTGTTCTCTATTTATAATTTCACTATGGCCTCTTGTAATGCGAGTTGAATCTCTGAAATGATGATGTGAAGCTTTCAAAATTGGATGTTGTGTATCACCTGTGCAATTGGTTGAGATTTGAATATTAATTGTGACCCTTGTCCGACGCATGACATCCTCTCTTTTTGACTCATCTTTGTTCAGTGGCTTCCCAAGTTTACATGACACGAATTTGGATTGATGGTGCACACGAAAAGCCAATATTGTGAACTTATGATAAATATATTGTTTCGACTTCATTTTTATTGCTTAGAGATCTATATTAGAGAGACTATAGTATAAAGGCAATGATTTCTCAAAAATTGGTTTATGCTTGGTACGTCACATTCTTCTATCATTGCAAAAAGGGTGAATGTCATATGGAAGGATTTTGCCTTTCATGATGTTGGTGGTGTTACAAGGTTGTGATTAATACATAGATGCCATTCATATTTGCTAAAAAAACTTATTATTGTTGAAGCCATGTTGTGTTTGCATATATTGCTGAAATTGAAGGTGAAATTGTAATTGAAGATCTAAGTCTATATCCACTGCAAACAAACGAAGAGATGCAAAACAATTGAAGAATTAGAAACATCCTAGTATTTTTAAAGACTCCCATACAAAGGTTGATGATTTGAGAAAAAACCTTTATTTCTTCTGAAATCTTGATTTGAGTAAGACTACCTGGTTTCGTTGTCTCCATTCATTCTACAACAGTGAAACAAGTCTTCATATCTTGCAACTATTTGTCTTATAGTACATCTGATTGTAATGTGTAACCACCCCATCTCACATTTACTTTCTTTAACAAGCTCTCTAGGTAAACATGATCTTAGAGTTACTATGATGTGACCCAACATCCAAGTTCTAGTTATGGAAGTGGGGTCTAATAACTGGAAACTTGTTGAAACCTATCAGAGATATCAGATCACCTAGGTGTTAGACCACAAGCCCTGGTGCTCAGACCCTGAGCTATAACTTCTTTTTAACTGAGCTCATAACTCAACCACATGCATAAACTGATGTGAGTACAGTTGGAAGGGTCCATCCACACCCACAAACCTCCCCCCATGTGGTTGTAATTGAAATTTCTCAATTCCATGCATGCGGCCACGAAATTAGTGCCACATTTTAAGGGCTAGCCTACAAACCATTAATCGGAACAACCAAAAACTTTAGAGAATTAAGTTTAAGGTGATGACAAGTCTATATGATAAGTACTAAGGCTAGATCTTGCTCAGAAGTTTCCAAACACATGAGAACATTTCATCAAACACATTGTAAACATAGTAACTATAGGTCATGAATGCATATTTGTTCAATGTCTCCTTAACTTCATTAAGGAATCATCAAGAAGGCTCAATGCCCTCTCAAACTAGCTACAACAACACTTTTTAGCCCATGCATTCACATAACCATTCAATAACTTATCGAATCATGAATAACATCCATAACTAGAGCACATTATTTAAGTAGGCCTATAACCAACATATAATGAGAATAAATCCATGACAAATTAATCAAAAAATCAGTACAATAACCAATGCATGTGCTCATTGGTCACAATAAGGAAATAACTCATATTAACATATGTAAATGGAAACCAAGTTAGGGACTTCCACGTACCACCCGACCATAGATTGGGATGAACCAAATCTCTCTTTCATCCAATCACCCCGTGCCATATTCCAAGTATGAATGTGGGATCTCATGGGATAAATCAAAACATAACCAGCTAGGTTTTCCAGAGGCCAAACCACCTCAAACCTCAACCACAATGATTTCACCTAAACCGGTCCATAAATCGCTAACACCAACAAGCTTGGATGCCTCCAACTTTCTTCACCATACCCAAAGGAATTTTACTGTCTCCACCTATCCGTCAAGAGTTCCAGGATAAAGCCCATCTCCACCCTTGACCCTTAGGAATTTCCTGAGACCACCTCACACGGATCCAAAGTCTACTGACCATCCAAAGCTTAAACAAACAAGGAACCCACAACACCATGGCTATCCAGGAAATGGAAAGGCAAGGCTGAAAACCACTGTCAATCCAAGAAAATCCCATGCCAATGACAACAAAGCAACCAAATAACCAAATGCATGTACCATGCATCCAAATCTCAGCAATGAAATCACACATGCAACCTATTACTTGCAATTTCCTCTTGTTGTAGTTTCTTTTCCAACATTTTCCTTGTGCTCCCTTGTTTTCCTTGCTTGTCCTTTACATGCTTGTGTCCAAGTGCTTCCTCTCTTTTCTCTTAGAGCTCTATTTTGGAAAGTGATCAAAACTAGAACTGACAAAAGTTGTGAACTATTTCTGTGATGCCTTTTTATCATTGATGTCTAGTCTTTTCCTTTCCTTTTCTTTTTTTTCTTCATTTTCCCTTATTTTCTCTCTAATTTCCCTTGCATGCATATTTGTGTCTCTTCATCTTCCTTTTCTCCTATTTTCATTTATTTCTCACATTAAATTGTCATTTATTGCCTCTTTTCCTTTGCCAATTTCCATAGCCATTAATTAACCACAAGTGATGCCCACTATACGTGTCTTGTGACCTTGGTTTAATTTATTTACACATAAAATGAACCTGCGGTTGTTACATAAGGGATCACTTCTTGTTTTAGAAGTACAACAATAAGAATTTAGTTGTTAGCAGTTTTGTAACAGTGAGGGTTTACTCAAACTTTAAAGACATATATGGAATTGATGTTTGGATAGCTTCCTTGGGCACGCCAAACTGAGAGTTGTAGTTATGCTTAGAATAGGACAACAATTCTATCTCCCTATAGGTTGAGGACCAACAAACAAGTATCCAAGACCATTGACCTAATAGAAGCAACCAATGCCTCAATCTATCTTAAAGAAGTGAATGGTTAAAGGTAATATAATGGCTTGTTTCTAAAACTTATATGACTTGAATTAGTTGGAATTAATACATATTCTTGTGGCCCTACAAAAGGAGTCAAGCCGACCTATGTAGATCCTCAGGTTTGTTGACCATATTATGATGTAAAGCAGTCAGGTGAACAATTTACACTTGTTGAAGATACATACTTTGTGAGTTGAGACAAGCAAAAAATTCAGTCTCATGAAGGGTATTCACATAAGGGTTTTAGTGTGTGGGTTACAGAGCAATATTTGCAGCAGTTTCATTATCACTTGCAACAATTTGAGTTTCAACTTTGTAGACCTTTCCATTGAAATGTGTATTAGCCTTGTTTCATGATCAATATTTTATTTTTCACTAGACACATCACTTTGTAGTAGTTTGATATATTTTCCTAACTTGAAATTTGTACATAATGTTAGTGTGAGTTGGATATTGAGACAAAGTTGCAGCTAGTAAGTGCTTAAGAATATTGTGATGGTGAATGACTAAGTTAATGTGCAATAAAAATAATAGTGATAACAACAATAATGGTGGTTGATAGTAGCAGCACTAGTAACAACAATGACCGTGGACATTTGGAGCAGTGGTGGTAGCAACATTAGTGGTGAACAACAATAACAACAATTGACAACAATGGTAATGAGATGAAGCTGCACAGGCTGCAACTCAATGAGGAGAAACTTGTTGTAGTTGGATCATTGTCCCTGTTATGGGAGCCCAAAATTACTTATGAATCATTTGCTTCCTTCTAGCTTTGCTGGTAAAACCCCTTGGGGAATCTTGTACTTCTTTCCAGTTCAATTGGTAAATTTGTATGTAAGTCATACATAAACAAAGCTTGTTGAGCAACATACCTTGTGTATTGATGTGATCGTGTTTCTTATTTCTTTTATTTCTATAAATGTTTAAAAGTATAAACTAACCAATTCTCAAAAATAAGGGAAATAATGATTCACCCCCTTCTCAATATTTCCAAAAATTGGTATAAGCACAAGTCCTTCTTGAAATCTTAATTGCTTGAAGGTAGATCTGTAGCATTTAGAGTTGATTGGTGGAGACTACAATTGAAGATAAGATGGTTTTTGATCTTGAAGAAGATATCAATTCCCTAAAAGACAAACTTAAAAGGGTGGAACGGGATAGGGATTTGATCATAGGTATGCATAATAGTCTTTATAGGGAACATGAAGATTTGAAGGTCGAGAAGACAAAGTATTATAATAATTGGAGATATGCTATAGTTGAAATCATCCATCTAGAATATCAAATAAAAAAACTACAAATGCCATAAAAGTATCATGAACTTGATGAAGCAAAGAAGGAAGTGGATCATCTCAAAAGCATGTTGCAAGAGGAAAAACAATAGGGAAAGCACCTTGACAAGCCAAATCAAAGAAAAGGAAACGTCATAAGGCATAAATGTAAATGGTCATTGAAAAGAAGATAAAGCATAGATTTATCCCATGAGTTAACTGTGAGCTTCCCCTGGCACTAAAAGTTGTAGGGAGGACAATGGCAGGGTGTACTGATCCACTACAGTGGAAATGGACCGCTCAGAGACTGCCAAATGACCATAGCCTCGATGCTTGTCTAAGCTTGAGTTACGATGCACTAGGTAAGGAGAATATTCATTTGCAATTATTCTTTCTATACATGGCTGCAACATTTGCAGAACACCAAATTATTCATGCCAACCATGTGATTCCATTGTGGGTGGGAGAAGGGTTGCTGGCAAGAAAAGATCGCCATCAACTTAGCTACAACCCATCCGCACTGGGAGGGGTTTATCTCAACCTTTTGGCAGATCGTTGTTTGATTGAACCCATCGTGAGAAACATTGATGGGTGCGTAGTCTTCTGCAGGATACACAACCTCTTGCGCGATTTGGGAATCCATGTTGCCGAGGCCGAAGAAACTTTCTTTTGCCGTGTGGGTCAGGATTTGAGCACGTTGAATGAAAATGAATGTTCCGGATGCAGTCGGATTTTGTTGAGTAGTAACGAACTGAGTTCGCTCCCTGAGTCAATGAGAGTTCCAGAACTATGTTCATTGTTAATAGATGGTAACAAATGTTTAACAAAAATTCCAAAATGGGTTATTGGGAGTATTGTCTCTCTTAAGGTTCTAGAATTGAGTGGGACGTCATTGCAGTCATTACCAGAGAGTGTGGGGTGTTTGAAACAGCTAAGATGCCTCTTTTTATCAGGTATGCCCATCAACTTTCTACCTGCATCTCTTACAAATCTTGGAAACCTGGAGATCCTTGATCTGAGCCGCTCTAGAATCATGGAATTACTGTTCGGCCTTCATAATTTGAAATCTTTAAGGCATCTAGCCATGGATAAATGTGGTCATTTGCAGTATCTACCTTGCAGCATCTCAAGGCTCACCTCTTTGCAAGGTTTGACAATGTATGGATGCACCAATCTATGGGAAAAAGGTGAGCCCAAGAAATGGAAAAAAGTGGCCAACATTATCAATCTGGCCAACTTAAAGCAACTCACCAAGCTCCATTTAACAAACAATGGGGGCGTTACTAGGGAAGGCACATTAGGGAATATGATTGAAATGAACACCCTCATGTTAGAGCTCACAAAGGTGAGATCTCTGCCGAGTGACATGAATAATATGTCAAAGTTGAGAAAACTGTATATGGAGTGTCGTGACTTGGTTAGAATGGAACTAGTCTTATATTATACAAGTGTAATATGTTGGAAGAACTTTCACATCTGCATAAGCTCAACAATCTGCAGCGATTAGAAATAATTGAATGCTCTAAATTAAAGAAGTTTCCTCAGCTCAACAATCTGCAGCGATTAGAAATAATTGAATGCTCTAGATTAAAGAAGTTTCCTCAGGAATTCGGTGACAAGGAGGCATTTTCTTTATTGAAGATATTTTCAATTGTTGGGTTGCATGAATTATAAGAGTTGCCAATCGTAAAGGAAGGAGCAATGCCAGTACTTGAAATATTCATCATAGTAAAATGCTCAGCATTGAAGGTATTTCCAAAGAGTTATTTCGATTTGAAAACACTTCAAATAATAAAAATCTATGGTTGCAGTTCCCTGAAAATGGAAGATTTAAGAGAACTTAGGGAATCCAATAAAATGATAGAGGTGAAGACTATGTCTGTAGAAGACACCAGAGACTCAAGAAATAGGTACTCTCAATTAATGACGGAAATGAAAAGTTGGCTCTACAGAGAATTTTGGAGCAATAATGATGTGTTCCTTTTCTTAAGAAGTCTTTATACACTTGCATGAGTTAACTGTGAGCATTCTGTATATGGTGAGTTCTAGGAAGGGTAGTCCATTAAAATTGACCAATATAGACCAATCAATACTCAAAATACATAATACTCATAAGAAAAACATATATTCCTCTATTATGTATATTTATTTACTATGTGGTTTTGAGTGCCATTGTTGGAAAATATAATCATTAAATTAAAAGATATATTCATCTATTATGTATATTTATTTACTATGTGGTTTTTTGAAAGACTTTCATCTCATTTTGTTACAATTTCCTTGTAAACTTTAAAATCAACCTATCAATCCAGTACATGGTTGGTGTATATATTATTTGTTAGTATGTGAAAGATATATATGTCTTAGCATAACAATCCAATTTGTACTAGTTTACTTTTAAGATCTGAATTGTGATGGCTAAAAATGTTTAAAAAGCTGATATGTAGTGAACAGTGGTTTGAACAATATTAGCTACATTCAACAAAATTTACAAGCAGAATTTCATGTCATTTTGTTACAATTGCCCTGTACACTTTAGAATCAACTCCTCTGCCAGGAGCAATGGAAAATCCAACATGTAAATATCGCCATGTGAATCCTAATCTTGGGATTTCCAGGTCTAGCAGCAAAATTCTACTCTATGAGCAGAAGAGGAGTGCTTCCAAATTCGATGTCTAGTCACTCAATTTCAAAAACCTTTTCTGGGGCAAGTGACATAGAGATAATCCTTAAGGGAAACGTTTTTTTAGGTATACATCCAAGATTTTATTTGGATAAATTTTCATTCTAGGGCTGATGCATCTTCATTTCAAGATGGAGATGGATTGACAACAATGTGCCTTTCAGGATGTGAAAGGTCTGTACGACCTGAATGCTGCACAAACTCTGCAGGTGACAAGAATGTGCCATGGCACACACAAACTATACTAACCTCATCTCTGCTATAGTTGTACAAGAATCCACTGATTGTTTTCCCATTTGGGCCTGGTCCACTAGTTGAAACACAGGCCATTTTGGGCAATGAGGATTGAGTTAGAGGCCTTTTATCTTCAGAAATATTTGGATTACATGTTTTGTCTATTGTAGCATTTGAAGCAGATACTTGTTGGGAGGACTTGGTGAAAGACGAGGCTTCTGTGAGTTTTCTTTCATGTGTGGTTGTTGTCGTTGAAGTTGCCAGTGCAGATTGAGCTATAACAGAAGGTGCCTTTTCAAGAGCAGCATCAGTGGATTTAGGAGGCTCTAGTTGACTAGAAGCACTCAATTCTGATGAACCCACAGTTTGTTCCTGCATATTGCTCAGAGAAGAAACCCTATTCAAAGGTTTTGATGCAGAAGATGTGATTGACTCTTAGTATCGTTGCTACTTGTCCCTGTGAAAATAAAAGGATATTTGGTCAGCCCAAATGCTGATTAAAATCAAACTAAATGTTTCCTCCAACTATATCAATCAAATTAGTAACCCAAAGTAATTCATAGAATATGAACAGTGACAATTTACTTGCCAGAAATGTATGTTACTTCAAAAGGGTGTCACTGTTTTAGTGGCTAAATGAAAACAATATAAAGTGTATCTCCCAGTTTTTGGAACGTGTCATATTCCACTGGACATCCAAATCAGGGTTCAATACCAGTAAACAAATCTTTGAATGGGGTTCTAGCACCATGCCAAATGGATCCAAAATGAAAAGAAGAGCAAATGTAGCATTTCTGAGAATTAAACAACCCTTCGTACTAGGAACAAGGCCATCAGATTCAAAGTAGGATAATCTAAGCACTTGCAGCAGCATTTTTTCTCTAGAGCAGTGCTTCCCTACATCTTAACTACGTTGTGCATGCAATAATATGCAAGTGTGTTCCATAAAGAAAAACATACTATAAATGAGACTCCTAAGCAATGCCATACAAGGTTTCATTCATCAAGTAGTCATATTCCACTGGACATCCAAATCAGGTTTAAATACCAGTAAACAAATCTTTAAATGGGGTTCTAGCACCATGCCAAATGGATCCAAAACGAAAAGAAGAGCAAGGATTGAGTTGGAGGCATTTTATCTTCAGAAATATTTGGATTACCTGTTTTGTCTGTTGTAGCATTTGAAGTAGATACTTGTTGGGAGGACTTGGTGAAAGACGAGGCTTCTGTGAGTTGTCTTTCATGTGTGGTTGTTGTCGTTGAAGTTGCCAGTGCAGATTGAGCTGTAACAGAAGGTTCCTTTTTAAGAGCAGCATCAGTGGATTTAGGAGGCTCTAGTTGACTAGAAGCACTCAATTCTAACGAACCCACAGTTTGTTCCTGCTCAGAGAAGAAACCCTATTCAAAGGTTTTGACGTAGAAGATGTGATTGACTCTTAGTATTGTTGCTACTTGTCCCTGTGAAAATAAAAGGATATCTGGTCAACCCAAATGTTGATTAAAATCAAACTAAATGTTACCTCCAACAATATCAATCAAATTAGTAACCTAAACTAATTCATAGAATATGAACAGTGACAATTTACTTGCCAGAAATGTATGTTACTTCAAAAGGGTGCTACTGTTTTAGTGGTTAAATGCAAACAATATAAATTGTATCTCCCAGTTTTTGGAACGTGTCATATTCCACTAGACAACCAAATTAGGGTTCAATACCAGTAAAAAAATCTTTGAATGGGGTTCTAGCACCATGCCAAATGGATTCAAAATGAAAAGAAGAGAAAATGTAGCATTTCTGAGAATTAAACAACCCTTCGTACTAGGAACAAGGCCATGAGATTCAAAGCAGGATAATGTAAGCACTTGCAGCAACATTTTTTCTCTAGAGGTGCTTCCCTACATCTTAACTACGTCTCTGAGCCTATTGTGCATGCAATAATATGCAAGTGTGTTCCAGAAATAAAAAAATACTATAAATGAGACTCCTAAGCAATGTCATACAAGGTTTCATTCATCAAGTAGTCATATTCCACTGGACATCCAAATCAGGGTTCAATACCAGTAAACAAATCTTTGAATGGGGTTCTAGCACCATGCCAAATGGATCCAAAACAATGTCATACAAGGTTTCATTCATCAAGTAGTCATATTCCACTGGAAATCCAAATCAGGGTTCAATACCAGTAAACAAATCTTTGAATGGGGTTCTAGCACCATGCCAAATGGATCCAAAATGAAAAGAAGAGCAAATGTAGCATACAGATCACAGACTTTTCCAGCTCCTGAACCCTCAGTTCAAACTTTAACAGCAAGTCCATCTGCAGTGCAAAGCTTATTTGTAGGAGTTCCACCTTGTGATTCAATACAAGAAGTTTGCCAACAATAAAGCAGTTGGATTTCTTGGCAGACCACCAGTCCAGGTTCTTAGCGTTTTAGGTGTTCAATATGCTACTTATGATTTCTTGAAAGTGCACTACCTAATTTATCCAGATTGAAGGCGTTGCTATAATTAAGGGTTGATTTCTGCCAAATAAGCAGCTTGTCCTTCTATGTAGACCATGGTGGTAGTTATCCAGGCTGTACATGTTTTCAGAAATGAAGAATATACTTCATTTTTGCAGCATAGATGGTTGCATGTCTATCATACTCGGTAAGTTCACATCATATAGCAACCATGGCACTCACTAGAGCAGTGTAGAAATGAGCAACAACACAAGTTCATTTTGACAAATCAATTGATCTGTCATACAAAGGCCGCAGAGATGGATAAAGAATGTGTCAACAAAAGATAAATGTGGCACAGATTTGTATCCTTTCCAAATTCTACTCTGACAAATCACCACGTCATGCCAAACAAATGTAAAGTTACTCCTCACAGTTGGAACAATGATAAAGCGAATATATAAATATATAATAAAAACTGCATACTATTACTTGAACAGTAGATATACATACAACAACTAGCAAACTGTAAAGGTTTTCCAAGGACAAAAACTATCCTCTATCAAAGGGATAGTATCTGGGAACACAACGAAGTGACAAAAAAATTCATTAGAACCACATGCTTTACTACAATCCTGAAATAAATTACTAGAATCCTGAACTAACATAACATAGATAGTTAGTCTAGAAAAAGACATAACATAGATAAAAATCAATTTTCAATACCACTGGAAGATGCCCCTGAAGCATGGGAAGATTGCATAGGACCTGTCATCGGCGGGGCTTGTGAGTCTGCAACCCAACTCGGCGGTGTTCCAGAGACAGGTATTTGAAAAAGAGGAAATGGGTGAGTAGCCACAGGTTGGAAAACAACGCAGCTACTCCCTTTTGAGTTTTTGGTGTGTTCACATGGATGTCAATGTGTGCTTTTATGCGATTGAGGAGGATACTAGATCTTGATCATCACAACTCTAAAAATATGGTGAAGCAAAGTTGTCAATATGGTCAATGGAATTTTTAATATCAACGTTCTTTGTCACATGGTAACTGGTATTGTAGGCTTATTTCGCGCTCTGCTTTGGACATTCTTTTCTGTCTACTATATTTTTCCCTGGCTTGGGTTAGCCATTTCTCTTTGCTCTGATTTTTTTTATTTTTTTGAGGGTTTGCTCTGTTCTTCTTTGCCATTTCTCTTCCTTTATGCAAATTAATTCCATGCATCTCAAATTAAATTTGAATCTCATATAGGACCTTTTCCTTCATTATTCATCTTTGCCATTTCTTTCATGAGAAGAATATACTTCATTTTTGCAGCATAGATGGTTGCAAGTCTATCATACTCGGTAAGTTCACATCATATAGAAACCATGGCACTCACTACAGCAGTATAGAAATGAGCAACAACACAAGTTCATTTTGACAAATCAATTGATCTGTCATACAAAGGCCGCAGAGATGGAAAAAGAATGTGTCAACAAAAGATAATGTGGCACAGAGTTGTATCCTTTCCAAATTCTACTCTGACAAATCACCACATCATGACAAACAAATGTTAAGTTACTGCCCGTAGTTGGAACAATGATAAAGCAAATATATAAATATATAATAAAAACTGCATACTATTACTTGAACAGTAGATATACATACAACAGCTAGCAAACTGTAAAGGTTTTCCAAGGACAAAAACTATCCTCTATCAAAGGGATAGTATCTGGGAACAGAACGAAGTGACAAAAAAATTCATTAGAACCACATGCTTTACTACAATCCTGAAATAAATTACTAGAATCCTGAACTAAAGAATACAATGTCACAATTTTTCTTGCATACTGTAATGCTCTCAGATAGTTAGTCTAGAAAACGACATAACATAGATAAAAATCAATTTTCAATACCTCTGGAAGATGCCCCTGAAGCATGGGAAGATTGCATAGGACCTGTCATCGGCGGGGCTTGTGAGTCTGCAACCCAACTCGGCGGTGTTCCAGAGACAGGTATTTGAAAAAGAGGAAATGGGCGAGTAGCCACAGGTTGGAAAACAACGCAGCTACTCCCTTTTGAGTTTTTGGTGTGTTTACATGGATGTCAGAGTATGTGTGTTTTTATGCGATAGAGGAGGATACTAGATCTTGATCATCACCTGCTGCAAACAACTCTAAAAATATGGTGAAGCAAAGTTGTCCATATGGTCAATGGAATTTTTAATTCTTTAATATCAACATTCTCCGTCACATGGTAACTGGTATTGTAGGCTTATTTTGCGCTCTGCTTTGGACATTATTTTCTGTCTACTATATTTTTTCCTAGCTTGGGTTAGCCATTTCTCTTTGCTCTGATTTTTTTTTTTTTTTTGAGGGTTTGCTCTGTTCTTCTCTACCATTTCTCTTCCTTTATGAAAATTAATTCCATGCATCTCAAATTAAATTTGAATCTTATATAGGACCTTTTCCTTCATTATTCATCTTTGCCATTTCTTTCACGATTGAGATATGACTGAGTGAATGAGAAATTTGCAGTGCTGAAACAAGAAAAATGGGTCAACCATAGAGTGGGTAATCATCATCATTTGGAGTGGGTACCCCACAATTCTGCTATCAGGTGTGTATCTCAATCGCAAATCCCTTCCTCTTCTGCAATGCTATTTTGCTGGAAACGAAACAATCTTGCATACAGATCACAGACTTTTCCAGCTCCTGAACCCTCAGTTCAAACTTTAACAGCAAGTCCATCTGCAGTGCAAAGCTTATTTGTAGGAGTTCCACCTTGTGATTTAATACAAGAAGTCTACCAACAATAAAGCAGTTGGATTTCTCGGCAGACCACCAGTCCAGGTTCTTGGCGTTTTAGGTGTTCAATATGCTACTTATGATTTCTTGAAAGTGCACTACCTAATTTATCCAGATTGAAGGCGTTGCTATAATTAAGGGTTGATTTCTTCCAAATAAGCAGCTTGTCCTTCTATGTAGACCATGGTGGTAGTTATCTAGGCTGTACATGTTTTCATAAATGAAGAATATACTTCATTTTTGCAGCATAGATGGTTGCAAGTCTATCATAATCGGTAAGTTCACATCATATAGCAACCATGGCACTCACTACAGCAGTGTAGAAATGAGCAACAACACGAGTTCATTTTGACAAATCAACTGATATATCATACAAAGGCCGCAGAGATGGATAAAGAATGTGTAAACAAAAGATAAATGTGGCACAGATTTGTATCCTTTCCAAATTCTACTCTAACAAATCACCACATCATGCCAAACAAATGTAAAGTTACTCCCCGTAGTTGGAACAATGATAAAGCAAATATATAAATATATAATAAAAACTGCATACTATTACTTGAACAGTAGATATACATACAACAGCTAGCAAACTGTAAAGGTTTTCCAAGGACAAAAACTATCCTCTATCAAAGGGATAGTATCTGGGAACACAACGAAGTGACAAAAAAATTCATTAGAACCACATGCTTTACTACAATCCTGAAATAAATTACTAGAATCCTGAACTAAAGAATACAATGTCACAATTTTTCTTGCATACTGTAATGCTCTCAGATAGTTAGTCTAGAAAAAGACATAACATAGATAAAAATCAATTTTCAATACCTCTAGAAGATGCCCCTGAATCATGGGAATATTTCATAGGACCTGTCATCGGCGGGGCTTGTGAGTCTGCAACCCAACTCGGCGGTGTTCCAGAGACAAGTATTTGAGAAAGAGGAAATGGGCGAGTAGCCACAGGTTGGAAAACAACGCAGCTACTCCCTTTTGAGTTTTTGGTGTGTTTACATGGATGTTAGAGTATGTGTGTTTTTATGCGATAGAGGAGGATACTAGATCTTGATCATCCCCTGCTACAAACAACTCTAAAAATGTGGTGAAGCAAAGTTGTCCATATGGTCAATGGAATTTTTAATTCTTTAATATCAACGTTCTCCGTCACATGGTAACTGGTATTGTAGGCTTATTTTACGCTCTGCTCTAGACATTATTTTCTGTCTACTATAATTTTTTTCCTCGCTTGGGTTAGCCATTTCTCTTTGCTGTGATTTTTTATTTTTTTTTTAGGGTTTGCTATGTTCTTCTCTGCCATTTCTATTCCTTTATGCAAATTAAAACCATGCATCTCAAATTGAATTTGAATCTCATATAGGACCTTTTCCTTCATTATTCATCTTTGCCATTTCTTTCACGATTGAGATATGATTGAGCGAATGAGAAATTTGTAGTGCTGAAATGAGAAAAATGGGCTGACCATAGAGTGGGTAATCATCATCATTTGGAGCGGGTACCGCACAATTCTGTTATCATGTGTGTATCTCAATCGCAAATTCCATCCTCTTCTGCATTATTTCATAGTCTGAGATTGACGGTGAGCTCCTACTTGAAGATGCCCCTGAAGCATGGGCAGATTGCATAGGCCCTGTCATCGGCAGGGCTTGTGAGTTTGCAACCCAACTCGGCGGTGTTCCAGAGACAGGTATTTGAAAAAGAAGAAATGGGAAGTGCTTTCCTCGGTGCTGGAAGTCCTTGAATTGCAGAACAACCCCAGGACCTGCAGGCAGGAAAAGAAACAGAGAATTACCAGATTAAAGAAAACAAGAAAACAAAAGAATGTTCAGATACCTAATGTGTAAATCGCTACAAGACGGCTAACCCATCAACAAAAATTAAGCTTACTTGCACCCTGTGAAACTGGATTCTGGATGGTATTCGGTAGCAGTAGTTGGCAGTAGCAGTGGATAGGCAAGACGCATAGACCGGTTCACTGCAACGTCATGGCCAAGAGGCGAGAACTGCCACCCAGGAGGCAACCCTAGCTGAGTTAGGGTTTTGCAAAGCGTTTTCACAGAGCTTGGCATCGAACACCCTAGATGAGTTAGGGTTTTGCAGAGCGTTTTCACAGAGCTTGGCATCGAACACCCTAGATGAGTTAGGGTTTTGCAGAGCGTTTTCACAGAGCTTGGCATCGAACAACTGAGTTATTTCTGTTAATGAAAAGGCTTAGGGTTAGATGCACCCAGCGGAGCCACCGAACCGAGAACCGAGTTGTTACTGGTAATGAACAGTCTTAGGGTTAGATGCACCCAGTGGAGCCACTGAACCGAGTTGCAGGCTTAGGGTTAGATACACCCAGCGGAGCCACCAAACCGAATTGAAAGAACGAGACTATTGTTATAATAGTGCACAAATCAAGATTTAATTGACTTGATAGCATCTAACGGTGGAAAAACATTTAATCGTCTAACAACGCATCTAATGGTCAAGATTATGACAGAAAGGCAATTGGGGAGGTTGATTTCAGAGGGGAACGCCTTACGGCGTAAATATATGCTTGGTTAGTATTTAGAATCTTCCCAATGCAATAAACAATCAAAACATATAACATTCTTTGTTTATTTTAAATGCCTTCTCGTACTTATAATGCAGCCCATCAATATACTCATGCCATGTGTTGCTCCATATACATGGTGGTACTATAAAAATGGAGTACATGTGACATGAAGATAATGTGAATGATGGAATCAAAGTGCTTTGGAAAGTGAGTAAAGAAAACGAGTTCTCACTCTATGAAAACGAGAGGTGTTTTTAGTGCCATTTTTTGGAAATTTTTTTGGTGGGTTTTTTCGGTATAATTTTTCCAAAATCAAACAAAAATTTATTGAAATTACAAGTTTGATGGGTAACCCTATATAAGCGAAGTGTTTTATGGGTTTTTGAGGGTGATGAATCCATATATACAATCAAAAAACCAATTTAAATAACATAAATCAAGATTTTACCTCAAAATTTTCTGCTAGATTCCGGTATGAAAAGTCCAAAAAATCGCACTGAAGACAACTCCCTATGAAAACATGACTAAGTCTTCTCAAATTTCCAATCCAAAAACTGATATTAATGTTTTGACCTTGACGGTTAAGGTGGTTGGGATTTTCTCAATATGTTTGGGTTTACATTATGAACCTCTACATTGCAAGAGGATTTCCATTTTAATTCTCAGGTTGATAACATTAATGGTAGAAATTTTGAGGAATTTGACCAGTAATTTTGGGTAAGGAAATTTTGAAATTTGAATTTCTTAGTTTATAAATATTTTGATCACTAAATAAACTATTTGAAATAATTAGTAAATAATTAATTAAATATAAAATTATCATAAATTTTTTTCATATTTAAAAAAAATGGAAATATGTTATTTATTAGTAATTAAATATTGCAATAATAAAACATATATATATATATATTTTAAGTAATATTTATGATGATGATGATGATGGTTAACGTCCATGAGACCAAACTTTGGTCTATCGGACCTAAAGAAACGAATTATTTAGTTTGATTTAATATTTTATTCCTATGCTCAAAAATTTTGGAGAGAAACCTCCGGAGCTCACTGTAATTTTGACAACTTAAAAGGCTAGGAAGGTCAGTGTTGTAGAAAATATTTTGAAACTGAGATCTAATGAGGTTGTAAGCGGGGCACTCTAAGAGGAAGTGATTTTCATCCTTGATGTTATTATTCTCACAGAGATGGTAGAACCTTTCCATCCATGGTGTTTTAGGAATTGCCCAATGACCTGTTTCACTATGGAGCTCGTAAGAGTTCGTTCTAATTTTGGCTATATTAATTTTCTTCTTTGAGCTAGTTAAAACAGAGAGACATTTTGATCTTCTAGGGTGGGGTTGATGACCCCCTTATAATATCTTAATTTTCTTTTAGCTGCTAAATCTTTCTCACACCACATTTTTTCTTTGAACTTAGAAGTAACAATATTTTTAATGTTATTAATTTTTTGCAATGCAACATTCTCGTCGATCTCCCAATGGTTTAACTAGGCATCTCCCAATGGTTTAACCAAGCCGTGGTGTCTTTATATACCAACATCGTTTAAGCCTTACATGGTTTTGGCTGGATTTTAAAGCTAGCTTAGGAAGTCTATGGTCTCCTATGAATTAACTAGAAGAAAATAAACTCCAATGTTTTTTATTTTATATAAAAAATACATTTCATACATATCTTATAAATCATATTATTTATTAAATAATAAATTTAAAATAATAATTATCATGAAATTATTTAAATATTTAAAACATAAATAACAAATCATACTTAATTAATTAATAAAGATATTATATCAATAATTATATTATAAATTTAAAATTATTTAAATATCAATATAATATTTTTAATTGATTAATTTATTTTTAATCAATTTTATATAATAATTTAATTTAAATAAAACATGATTACTTCTCATTCCTATATATATATATATATATATATATATATATATATATATATAAAGTATTAGATATTATTTTAAAATTATTTATAATAATATCCATTTTTATATTAAAAAACAATCATAATTATCATAAAATTTTGAAAATATAATAAATTTATTCATAAAAAATTACATTACATTATATTATTTTTATTTAAAATTTTATAATAATAAAACATATATATATATATTAAAAATTTTATATTATAAATATCACATGAAATCAC
The DNA here is from genome assembly GCA_031772625.1 of Pinus tabuliformis. Taxonomy (NCBI): domain Eukaryota; kingdom Viridiplantae; phylum Streptophyta; class Pinopsida; order Pinales; family Pinaceae; genus Pinus; species Pinus tabuliformis. The sequence continues at coordinate 1,405,097,706 of CM062820.1, read as the reverse complement.
TCATCAAAACATTAGTTCCAACCAAATTAATCATAACTTCTCTATATGCCATTATAAAATATATGACTATAATAATAAATTCCAGTTTGAATCAATGAATAAACATCCCACCACGAAGAAGCACATGACTGCCACCCACCATGAAAATGTGCAATGCGTCAACCCCGCAACGCTCACCACAACCAAGGTAATTACTTGTACGGAGTAGGGAAGTGCACGAGAGTGGTGTGAATGGGAAATAAGATTTGTGGAACAGAGGGATGTGTAGAGGTAGGGGATGTGCAGAGCGAAGGGCGGTGATTTGCAGAGCTAAGGGTGGGGATGCGCGAAGCAAATGGCTTTTCCTGGGAAAGCTCATGTTATTAAGCAGGAAATATCTGAGTCACATTCATCATACCTACTCTTTTTTTTTGCTCACAACTCTTCCATTGAATATTCTATGTATATGTTTTGTCAATCCATATTTAAACAGTCTCTCTGTAGTCAACTTATATTATGTACTTTTTGTTTGATTGATGCTATCATCAAATGATGATATCATAACCTTAATACTTTATTGCTCAACATGTGGTCTGGTTTCTCGATATAGCAAACATTTTGATCTTTGTAACATTTCGAAATCAATAATACAGAGTGGCTTAAATAAAAGTAAATAAATAAATTATAGATTTATTATAAAAATATATAAATAACACAACCCAAAAAAATAAAAAATTATTATAATAATAAATTCCAAAATTACTCTAAAACATATAAATAACACTTATAAATCAAAAATAAAAAACTATAAAGATGATATTTAAAATTAAAGCTATCAACACAAATCCAAAATATTAATTTATATAACTTTTAACGACTCCAAAATATTAATTTATATAACTTTTAACGACTTATTTGATTATAGATTTTAGAAATTTTTCAAAATCCCATAAACAAGAATTATATAAAAAGAAATGGTAAAATTTGCAATGAAATAAATTCAATAGTAACTTACACTTAGAAGCCTTATATAGTGCTAAAGATTTAGGTGTATAGTAGAATGAATTTCTATTTTACTGGTACACTGGCCTAATCCTTCGGTTGCTAAAATGAAGAGATAAGGGAACAGGGGATCTCCAATGACGCATTACATGTTATGGTGAGAATGTTTTGGTAGGAAACTCATTGAGGATAATTAGAAAGAAATTTGAAGAGATGAGAGCCTTGATCTATGGAGGCTTCACCGGGGGAGAAATACCATACCACGTATATTCATATTGGAGGATATATATTGAGAAATAATGACATAATATATTGAGCATATAATAGGGCGTAAAGGGTTTCTATATTGCAGGAATAAAAAATGAAGCTCAAAATTAATGAAAATTTTATAAAAGGGTATTAAAAATGTTAATGAAAAATGGATACCTATAATATCTAGTGAAAGTAGAGGTTTTTTAAATTGGGAAGTTATATTAGGATCGTATTGGTAGGGGGTTAAATAATGTGATTTTTAGATGTATTTTCCAATATGTAGTCAACTTAAGGGCATTGTTTAATATGCCACGAACACATTTGATAGGTGATAGGTCATAGTTTCATTGAGTGAAGCCCACATACCTTGATCCAATTAATCCATTCAATTGTAAAGTTGAACATTGAGAGAATCCAAAAAAAAATGGGACTAATTGAGTTTGTCGAAACCTTTGTAAATAACTAGTTTGATTACCTTGCCTAGACTTTTTATGCTTTTTAGGGAATGAATAATTTCATGTGCCATCATGATCCCATTAAGAAGCTAATGAAACTTCCACTTTATCTATTTTAAGGGCTAAAGCGAGATAGGTTTTGTCAAAAGCCAGAAGAATGGATAGAGAATTTATGAATTCCTTTATCGTGGCCCATAGGTCATGTCCTACAATCGACCAAAATTATTGGGGGGGGGGGGTTGAAGCCTTGTGGACTAGGTATGTGTGTGTGTGTGTTGTGAAGCCTTGTGGACTAAGTGCCTTATTCCTTAGCATGGATTTGATCACAACCTCTATCTCTTCCCTAAAGATACTTCTTAATAAAGGTTCATTTTATTCTTGAGAAACCACATATGGTATGTTTTGAGTTATGTGTTCGATTCCCTCCTTCTTGTTAAGATGTGGATCATAGATCAAGTCTCCATAATAGCACACAAACTCAGATTCCATTTATCTATGATCTTGGATTTCATAGCTTTTAGAGAAGCTATCCAATTATGGGGCCTATGTTGATATATAGATTGATGGAAAAAAAAGGCGTTCCATTCCCCTTTCCTAGAGCCATAAAATTTAGTATCTTTGCTTCTAAAGAATCTCTTCATGTTTCCTTATTTCTTAGAGTTAGGATAGTAGACTATCTTCCTCCATAATTATCTCCTCATATTGGCCATATTTTATTTCCTCCTATTTTATCTCACCCATTAAATAAAATATTTTGAATCTATATCCACTCAGCTCCCTATTCCTATCATTAGAAAAGATTTTAAAATAATAAAAAGTGTTACAACATCCTAGGTTAGCATTTATCATAAGTAGGGACATTGGTTAGTGGTGGGGGTGAACTCAAAAGATAAGGAGAACATCTCAATGTTTCTTTCTTCAACATCAACTCTAGGAGGTTGTATACCCAAGGATTGGTTCTTATATCTTATTTTTTTTCAAACTCATAAATGGTTATGTTCATCTTCAACATAGAGTTTATATTTGTAGCTTAAGGATATTTGGATATCATTAGCAACATTTTGTTGTTTAGCGAATTCTTCTCCCCAATTATTCTCATTTCAAGTGTCTCCTCGTAGAAGTAAACAAGTGAGTTTCAAATTAGCCCTTAGTTTTCTCTTTACCTAATTGTTTTTCGTAATATTCTTAGAGTGTTGAGCATTTTACCTATATAGAAATCATGTCAAGAAGTTTATCAAATAAATGAATCTTTATTAGCATCTTGCATATTATATGAATTTTGCTACTACTTTCCTATATGACTAGCAATGTATAGTGCTTTTGATTGCATTTTAGTTTTAGTATTGATTTATGTTGCTATGTGTATGTTATTAGTTGTGGCCTTTTATTTTCCTACGATCTCTTAATTTCAATTTTCCTCTTCTTGTAAATTCATTTGCATATGTTCCACAATGGCAACACCTAACCATAATGCATTACAAGCAAACACCAACAATAGAAGTGTCATAGGAGAAATTGGCAATTGTTATGGCCCTTTGTTTTTCTAGGATCTCTTAATTTCAATTTTTCTCTTCTTGCAAATTCATTTTTATATGTTCTAAAATGGCAACACCCAACCATAAGGCACTACAAGTTAATAACAATAAAAGTGTTATAGGAGAAATTGACAATCTAATTAGGTGGGCCTTAGGAGTCACTTAGAAATTTGATGGTTGTTGGGAAAGTTAATTGCAATATCAATGCATTAGAGTCATCAAGTATCTTTTTTAATATTATTTATTATTTATCAGGGCATATATAGCAAACTAATCCATTCTCACTAGTGTTTTTGTTGTTAGATTTCTACTTTCACAATTCCATTATTTTTATATTTATTGGCTTCCACTTTAAATGTTTTATTCTAAACCTATGGATTTATTATTCAAAGAGGTCATGAGTAAACTTGGTTTCTAGCTCTAGAACTTAGGCAAATTTAATTAGATTATACATTGTAACTCTAAAGGATAGTTTTCTAGTATCACTATTAAACAAAGGTCTAATATTTTGTAAAGGATTGCCTCTAGGTAAATTTAACCTAGCTACAAGAAAAGACCTATGAGGTGATCCACCCATTTTCTCAATCTCACTGCTTAGTATTATGTTATTCAGCCAATTAATAAGAATGATTTGCTATTTATTTGTTTTATATTTATTTTTATTTTTTTTTATCAAAATTGGTTTTAAATTCTTAGTTTTTAGTTGTAATTTCTTAATTTATCAATATATTGGTAAAAAACAAAGAATAGCATGTGATAGAATTTATGTTAAATTACTCATGAATAGGGATCCTCATCACTAGTTGTCATGCTCCACTCGAGTTTTGTTTATGTATGAGGCAATATAATATTTTTAGCTATGTAAAAGTACCTGTTTATAACTTCTTCTTTTTTTGTTTAAATAATGCTCTCATCCAGAGAGTTATTAGTAACCTCAAAATTTTGAGAGTTATTAGTAACCTCAAAATTTTGAACTTTAAACTTGTGTTACATTTATCTATATAATTTCCTTTTAAAATAATATAAAGTACATAACCTTACAATATATATATATACACACATTATCACCAAAACATTACTTCCACCCAAATTAATCCTAACTTCTTTTTAAACAGTTATAGAATATATTACTAAGCCCCAAGGGTTAGGTCACTTGGTCAAGTTCCTTTGCTAATTACCTCTCTAGTTGGAAGGTCACGGGGTCAAATATCCTCGACACCCTTGGGGTTAGGCCCTACTTGTTTGGCCGATTGGTAGATCCCTTCGAGTTGATCTGCCAAGATTTTCCTGTGGATGTAGTGAGTTGATCTGCCTGGATTTTCCCATGGATGTAGCGAGTTGATCTACATGGATTTTCCCGTGGATGTAGCGGGTAGATCCCTTCGAGTTGATCTGCCAGTGGATGTAGCGGGTAGATCCCTTCAAGTTGAGTGGGTAGATCCTTACGATGTAGTGAGTTGATCTACCTGGATTTTCCCGTGGATGTAGTGGGTAGATCCCTTCGAGTTGATCTCCCTGGATTTTTCCGTGGATGTAGCAGGTAGATCCCTTCGAGTTGATCTACCTCGATTTTCCAGTGGAGGTAGCAGGTAGATCCCTTCAAGTTGAGCGAGTAAATCCCTTCGAGTTGATTTGCCTGGATTTTCCAATGGATGTAGCGGGTAGATCCTTCGAGTTGATCTCCCTGGATTTTTCCGTGGATGTAGCGGGTAGATCCCTTCAAGTTGATCTACCTGGATTTTCCAGTGGAGGTAGCAGGTAGATCCCTTCAAGTTGAGCGAGTAAATCCCTTCGAGTTGATCTGCCTGGATTTTCCAATGGATGTAGCGGGTAGATCCCTTTGAGTTGATATGCCTAGATTTTCCCGTGGATGTAGCGAGTTGATCTGCTTGGATTTTCCTGTGGATGTAGCGAGTAGATCCCTTCGAGTTGATCTACATGGATTTTTCCGTGGATGTAGCGGGTAGATCCCTTCGAGTTGATCTCCTTGGATTTTCCGCTGGATGTAGCGGGTAGATCCCTTCGAGTTGAGCAGGTGGATTTTCCCGTGGATGTAGTGGGTAGATCCCTTCAAGTTGATTTGCTTGGATTTTCTCGTGGATGTAGCAGGCCTGGATTTTCCCGTGGATGTAGCGGGTAGATCCCTTCGAGTTGATCTGCTTAGATTTTCCAGTAAATGTAGCAGGCAGATCCCTTCAAGTTGATGTGCCTAGATTTTCCAGTAAATGTAGTAGGTAAATCCCTTCGAGTTGATCTATGGGCAGATGTGCCTAAACAAACACATCTATCTAAATTTTCTAATAAATGTAATGAATTTTCCAATATCCATAAACCACCCTTGAAATAATTATAAAATATATTACTATAATAATAAATTCTAAATTACTATAAAACTATATAAATATACACCAACAAACACAAAATCAAAAACCATAAACATCCCATCGAAAATGAAAGCTATAACCCAAGATTCTAACTCATATCCGAGATTAACTTACACCCTCAATCCTTATATACTACCAAAACTTTTGGTTTGCCACATAATATAATTCTACATCACTGGTGCACTTTGCTTATATTGTGAACTCTCACTGGTGCTCCGCATCGAAAGACGCAGAGTATTCGTTGAATGCATGGGATAAATAAATTCCTTGAAACATGGCACATGTCTCCCATGACGCAGACGTTTGCAACATATCGATGGTGATGATTATGTGTTCTTAAATGAAGGGGTCGATGCAGCGTTCTGAGGAAGACAAAGATTTGAAGACATTCTCATAACATCGTAACTCTCGATAATACCAGAGACTACCATTACTATAACAAAGAGCTGAGGACATTCTCCGAACGTGCAAAGAACTTTTGAGTAATTTGAATAAAATTATAGAAATTTTAAATTTTAAAATATTTATTTAACTGTATAATTTAAAGTTAAAAATAATTTGATATTTTTATGTCAGATTGAGTAGTCACTTTCTCTCAAAACTTGGCAGGTATATACCTGGGACTGCCCATGTATTGGATCTGAATTGGTACTCACAATTTAACCATTTCATTGAGACATGATATGTAATGTCCAACCTATATATAGGTAATGTTTCACCTATAATGTCCGACCCATATTAGGTAAATTAGAGGTATATAGATAATGTTTTACCCATATTTGAACGTCTATTAGGTGAGTTAGAGGCATCTAGTAAATGTTTTATTTATATTTAAACATTTATTAGGTAAATTAGAGGTATTTTGTTTCTGGGATATAGATCGGTTGATTTGTGTAGTATTTAATGTTGATCAAATTTCAAGTTCAGATATCATCTATAAATAAGTACTTGTACTTAGTTGATCCAAAATCAATGTAATTTTATAAAATTTTGATGAAAGCATGAATAAATAAATAAATGATTTTTCTATTTAAAAAATGAAAATCTCAAATATTCTGTTTATTGGCTAGAGATGTTCATTTTACAATTCAGTCTGATGTGTAAAGATGTTCGTAAGTTATCAAAGTTGAAATTTTGCTTAGATCTGCCAAAATAAATAAATAAATAAATAAAATTGAAACTAATTTCAGAAGAAATCAACATTGGCAGATTTAAGTAGAAGAGTTTCGAACTAACCAGTGTAATTCATCATCTGCACAATATGAAAGATCAAATCATAACTGTAAGTTAAATAAAAAGTCAAGACATTCCAAATTAAATAATTATACAAAACATTTAAATAATATCAACTCATAAAAATATTTACATGTGAAAAAATTAAATCCTTTCATATTAAATCCATATTTAAAATAAATCTATAATAACATATAGATTTAATACTGAAAATGCTGACCGATTCACATCATATCACCATGGTTAAGAAATAAGTAGGATTCGATATCTATTTAACAATTCCTTATACGGGCTTTGATGAAACCTATTCCAGAAATCACTCTTTTGGAGCAATCTAGTATATATCATTATATTGCAGAGAATGCTTCATAACAATGCACTCTCACTTCAGGAGTTGAAGATGGTAATTTCCTTGTTCACAATTCCTACAGAAATGGCGAAAGCGTTTCATCTGAAGTTTTTAATCTGTTCCGCATCAAAAAGACGCAGAGTTTTCATACCAAACCACTTTACTGAACTATCGTCAAAAGTATGGGATAAATAATTCCCTGAAACATGCCACATGTTTCCCATAACGCAGACGTCTGCAAGGCATGGCTCATGGAAAAAGTATTTTTAAATCAGGATGATGATGTAGCGTTCTAAGGAAGACAAGAGAGGGATAAAGCACCGCAGGAAAAAAGAAACAGAGAGGCAAATGAAACAGACCAGCCATAGAAAAATGCTAAAAGCAGCAACAATATATCTACATGCCTCGCTCGTTGTTCGGATTTTATTTTTTATTCAACCAGGAAAAAAACAACAGTCTTCTATTAAATAAAAGATGTTTTACATAAGCATTATCGTCAGGTTTATATGTCATATCTCATTTATCTTTTTACGGACATAACTATGTGTCTATGAAATGAAATCACATTTGGTCTATCCATGTGTCTATGAAATGATGAAATGAAATCACATTCACATTTTGTCCGGAAAAACACATTATCTATATGTCTTTTTCAACCTTCATATTGTTCAAAATTCCCTGTCCCCTGATTTATATCATAATTTTTTTTTACTGATTGGTCCTAATACAATTAAAAAAACAAATTAAATAACATGAATTTTCCCAGATCTTTGTAAAGAGTTATGGGGAAATTCCCAGAATGTGATCTCTTTAATAATGCTTTAAATTTTGGGTATATTTTTCTTTAGAATTTTTTCAAAAATTTATTTAGAATTTGCAAGATTTTTTTGGAATTATAAGTTTAAATTGTGAATTCTCCACAACAGTAAGAGTTTTTCAAAATAATAAAAATGCATTTTAAATAACAAAAAAACCAAAATTTAACTAAAATTTATTTGAAAGTGAAGATTTCTACAGTTATTCATATTGTTTGAATCTTTCTAAAATGAACTGTATAAAAGTTGTTACTACTAGTCGTATAGGACTAAAAAGCTATAGATAATAAGAGAAAATGCTGACCAGACTCATAAATAAATATAAATAATGAGAACTTAGAGAATACAAAACTGTCACAAAGAAAAAAAATAATAAAATAAACTAAAATAAAGAGAGAAAATAATAAAATAAAATAATTAACAATAAAATGATATGATATAGATGAGGATAAGAGGTTTAAGTTTTCACTTCCTCTCCTCATCTATCTCATATCATTTGACCTTTAATTACTTTATTTTATCATTCACTTTTTTGTGATAATTTTCTATTCTCCAAATTCTCATCATTTAAAGGTATGGTCAGCATTCTCTTATTCTCTTTGGGCTTTTTAGTCCTTGAAAATGGGCGAAAGTGTCCGACACTAAAATAAAAAAAAATAAAAAAAACTCCTAAGCAGTTCATTTACAAAACATTCCAACAAAATTTCTTAGGCCCAAATTCTAACCAAAAACTTCAGAACTCGATGTAGTTAAACCGAGCAACATATAAAAATAAAAATTCAATGGAAAACCAGGCTGTTCAGCAATAAACGTCCTGGAAAAGGCATTCATTTCTCCCTCTACATCACAGATATGGATTAATGGTCTGGACTGTTACCTCTCATACTATAGTAAACAAAACTGTAAAGTTACCCGCTTATCCTCAAACCACAACATACAAGTAATACATATTACTAAAGCTATTCGATCAAACATTAGTTAAATTCACTACTATATTTCCCTGCCTGCCACCACCAATACGCAGTAGCTTCAATAATAATTCTGTGCACCCACTAATGTAATGTAAATGGCCGCCTTCCATTGTTGATTGGTCGGTCACTGTCACACAGAAACAGAACGAGCAGAGAGTTGCACAATGGGTCGAGGACTGTACTGGCCCGTATACGATTATGCTGACGAAATGTAGCACAACTTTTCGGTGTTGCCAGCAAGCTGTACCATGACGATGTTGTAACTGTGTGAGGTAGATATTTATATGTTAAAATTGGATTTTCCTGGATGTTGTGGATTCGTTGCCGTGAAGGATCTATTTCATTTCTCTCGTATGAGCTTTTGAATTTAATAATGGAAGAAGATCTTTTTGTTTACCTGTAACAGCTTTCAAATCGAACAATAGCAGGAAATTTATGCCTTAACAAGAGGCGAGACTTCCGCTATAGAGACTTCCGCTATAGAGTCGCTTACTCTTCTAGCCAAGATACAACAAGTCATATATATTCAATGAGATTTGGACCCTCATCTTGTGGGTTTCCCAACCCCACTGTATCACGAAATACTTGATAATGTTAAGAAAAAAAAGATTTTCAAACGTTGCAACTCACATACGACAATACCATTATTATAACAAAGTCCTGACAACATCCGGCGAACCTGCAAAGTACTTTTAAATAAGGTGAGTAAATAATAATTTGATTTCAAATTAGGTGAGTAAATAATAATTTGATTTCAAATTATGTAAATTCAAATAATTGGACATAAATATATAAATTTAATTAAGTGGAAATTATAATTTTTTAAATTTTAAAATAAAATAAATTTGTTTTTTATTAATTTTTAAGTAAAAATTTTAATTAAGTTTTAAAGAGAAATATATAATTATTTATGATTTGTTTTAATTTGTCATTTGGGAAACTACATTATTGAACTTTCTGATTTTAAAGGAAGAGATTAAAATACAATAAAAACATAATATGTCATATCAAAACCAATAGAGTTTAAGAGCTCTTCTTATATTAAGAATGTTACTTTGCCATAGCATGTTATGGGAACATTGATGATTAGGTGTTCCTATATATTAAGAGAACTTATTTGGATAGTGTGGAAATGAAGTTACTATTGGTTACTTGTTCCAAAGTCATTGGATCCATCATTCATCACTCAAAGTTGGAAAATAGAACTATCATCAATTACTAAGGAAAATGCATAACATCTTTCTAACTATCTAAACTTGAAAAATACTATCAATTTTATGAACTAAATGTTTACATGATCATGAAGAACACCTTAAATGAGTTACATTTACATCAAAATTGAAAGCTATGTGTTACAATATTGACATGGTCATCAAAAACACCTTAAACTAGTTAGATTTATATCAAAGTTGAAAGTTATGTGTTACAACATACTGTTTCAAGCCTCTAAATCTAAATACGTATTCCTCAAGTGAACAAATATAGGTTCTTGAAGCATCACTACAGGGATATGAATGTTTCTAGTAATGATTAGTGACTCCAGGTGAACTATTTATTTATAATTCTAGAAGAGAAAACTAGTATGTCATTACATTATTATTATTGAAAAACACAAATGCATTTAGTAATAAGTTGTGAAGTAATTTAAATTCAAATCAAACTTTAAAACAATATTATACAACATACAACTCAGAATAATATTTAATGAATTATTATTTAGAAATTAAAAGTACCATTGCAAGAGACAAGATTATGTCTCGGAATACCTCACAATCCACTATATTTTTACAATAATAGAAAGAAAAAGTAAAATACAAAAATCCTACCATAAAAAAATACAAATATAACACATTACAATATCTTTTTATAAACCATTATATAATATAATAATTAATATAATTAATAACATCATTATAATAATTATAACATTATTTACCAAAGCAATAAGCCTGCATGGTGAATGGTTGGGATTAAACCTCGATGTGGTGTATTATGTCATGCTCTAGATCCAATCTCCTAAAATTCTAGGTAGTCAAAACATTTTATATATTTATGGAATGTGAACTTTGAGCATAATTCTCTCAAAAAGTTTTCGGGCATTGCCTATTACGGAGTGAAGGTCTCGAGAATCATATACCAATTATCAGTAAAGGGTTGGTATATGCAACCATCATTTAAATATATGCTTGGTTAGTGTTTAGAATCTTCCCACCGCAATAAACAATCAAAACATATGGTTTTAAATGCGTTCTCATACTTATAATGCACCCATCAATATACTCCTGCCATGTGTTGCTCCATATACATGGTGGTAATATAAAAATGAAGTACATTTGACATGAAGATAATAAAGTGCTTTGGAAAGTGAGTAAAGAAAAGGATCTCTAACTCTATGAAAACATGACTAAGTCATCTCAAATTTCCAATCCAAAAAACGACGTTGATGTTTTGATATGTTTGGATTTACATTATGAACCTCTACATTGCGAGAGGATTTGCATTTTAATTTTCTTTAGTTGAAAATATTAATGGTAGAAAATTTGAAATAATTTTATTGCAATTATAGATTAATTAAAATTATATATAAAAATATATATTCAAAAAAATTTCATAGTGAGAAAATTTGAACCTTCAATTTTTTTAGTTTGTGAGTATTTTAATCACTAATTAAATTGTACAAAATAATTATGAAATAATAATTAATTAAATATAAATTTAATAAAAATTATTTGTGTAATTTTCATATTTTAAGAGATTAAATTGGAAATATGTTATTTATTAATGATTAAATATACAGAGCCCACGGGGCTTTGGATTGACGGTGAATGGGTGCGCTGTTAAGCACTCCTTGCGATAGGTCACCGGTTCAAATCCCCCGTGGGTACTTAGGTTAGTCTTCACTAGAAAAAAAAAATGATTAAATATACAGTAATAAAACGTTTTAATGTATAAAATGATTTTCAAATAATTTTAAGTAATATTTATAAATTAAATATAAATAGAAAAATTAAACTTCAATATTTTTTATATAAAAAAATATCATTCATATAATATATATCTTATTTTTAAGTAATACTTATAAATTAAACTTAAATAGAAATATTAAACTCCAATATTTTTATATAAAAAAATACCCTTCATATAATATGATGATGAAACAAATTATTTAGTTTGATTTAAGATTTTATTTCTATGCTCAAAAAGTTTGGAGAGAAGCCTCCCAAGCTCACTATAATTTTGACATCGTAAAAGGCTAGGAAGATCAATATTTTGACAAAGATTAATAAATAATATGCCTTTCCTATATAAAGATAGGAAAGTCATATTATTTATTAAAATAATAAATTTAAAATTTCTAAATATATTATAAAATTATTTAAATATTTAAAACATAAATAAAAAATAAAACTTTATTTTTATTATTATTATTATTATTATTATTATTGATTGATTGATTAATTTAATTTTAAATCAATTTTATATGATAATCCAATTTAAATCAAAAATATATATATAATAAATATTAAAACTATTAGATATTATTTATATAATAATATCAATTTTCATATTTAAAAACACTAATAAATATCATAAAAATGTGAAAATACCATAAAATTATTCTTTTATATATATACACATATATATATAAATTTTATAACAAACCTCTTTTCATATACATAGTTTTTATATTATAAATATCACATGGTATCATTCATCAAAACATTACTTCCAATCAAATTAATCATAATTTCTCTTTAAGCAATTATAAAATATAGCACTTTAATAATAAATTCTAGAATTATCCCTAGAGAAGAACCCTCCCTCTCCATTCCAACCTGATTCAATGAATAAACATCCCACCATGAAGATCAACATGACTGCCACCCACCACAAAAATGTGGAATGCATCAACCCAACGATGGTCACCACAACCAAGGTAATTACTTATATGGAGCAGGGAAGTGCATAAGAGTGGGGTGTGAGGGAACTGAGATTTGTGGAGTAGAGGGATGTGTGAAGCAAAGCAATGTGTGGAAGTAGGAGGTGTGCAGAGCGGAGGGTGGGGATGTGCAAATGTATGGAGGTAGGAGGTGTGTGGAGCAAAGGGCGGGGATGTGCGGAGCAAAGGGATGTGTGGAGCAGGGGATGTGCAAGGCTTTCCCTAGGAGTGCTCATGCTACTAAGTAGGAAATATCTGAATCACAGTCATCATGCCTACTCATTTTTTTTCTCACAACTCTTCCAATGAATATTCCACGTATATGTTTTGTCAATCCATGTTCAAGAAGTCTCTCTATAGTCAACTTATATTATGTATTTTTTGTTTAATTAATGCTATCATCAAATGAGGATATCATAACCTTAAAACTTTATTGCTCAACCGTTTCTTGACATACTAGAACCAACGAGCATTTTGCTTTGTGTAAATTTTTTAAATCAATAATACAAAGTGCCTTAAATAAAAATAAATAAATAAATTCTAAAATCATTATAAAATATATAAATAACATCAGCAAATCATTATAACAATAAATTGTAGAATTACTATAAAATATATAAACAACACCAATAAATCCAAAATCAAAAACCACAAAGATGGCATTTAAAATTAAAGGTATCAACCCAAATTTAAGATATTAACATATATCATTTTTAACAACTTATTTAATTATATATTTTAGAAATATTCCAAAATCTCACAAACAAAGACTATATAAAAGAAATTCTAAAATTTGCAATGAAATAAATTCAATAGTAACTTACACCCAGAAACCCTATATAGTGCCAAAGCTTTAGGCGTACCACACAATGGATTTCTACTTCACTGGTAAACTTTGCTAGTATTTTGAACTCTCACTATAAGGAAAATACCTTATAGTGGAGGTTTTTATGGAGGCGCCTATAAAAATAGCCCAAAAATATGTTTGTAGTGGAGGTCACTAGCAGAGGTGGGCGAGCGAATGTTTTCATAGATGTTTCTTTGACGGTGCATCTAAATTATTCAAGCACATCGATGCTTTACCAGCCATACACGCATTGAATTTGCATATAACATGGTGCACCATGGATTTTTTTTTTGAAAAATAAAAGACCGCAATGCATTGAATACCGAAACGCATTGGTGCTTGAATATTCACTAGCATCGGAAACCTTCATATAGTAAAAGGTCCCAGTGGTACTAGAAAATGACGTCCTGGTGCAGTGAATGTATAACAACACCCTAGGGTATCTTATAAAGTGTATCGATAGATGGTTTTTAATTTCTAAAAAAAGACCGATGTTATTGTAAAGCCACAACATCGGTGCATTACCAATAACATAAAGCCCTGAGGTGTCTTGATAAAGCACCACGATAATTTTAAATATATATAAAAAAAAAACATGGTGCTTTTAGATATATCTCACCTCAGTGCACTTCGCAAAACACACCGAAGGAGGGTTAAATAAAAACAACCCTCCCGACCGTAATTTTCATTTTTACCATCTATAGTGCGAGAGAGATCTGGAGCACAGATGCCACTCTTGCTACGTGAAAGTTCCCTGACATCGATGTTTCTCTTGCTCACCACCTTTCAGTACCATGCTCACTGTTTTAGTTTCCAATTTTTTCAAACGGTGTGAAAAGTTGTTTTTGTTTATTACATTTCCACAAATTCTCCATGATGACCAAATGTTTAGGTAATGTCTATGTTTCTTTCTAATTTAAGTTTTTAGCAGATTAGAATTGCAAATTAGGTTGAATTTCTCATTGTTTTTGCAAAATAATAAAATTCAACATGTGGTAAGCTTGATATGTTTGGCTCGCACCGTGAGCGGTGCGCCCTGTAAATTTACGGGGTGCATTGCGTTTCGGTGCTTGAACATAATGCACCACCGTTGTGGCAGTGTGTTTTGTAAATATAAACACACCAGGAAAGATGTGACAGATTGTACATCGGTGCGTCACTCCCACTGCATTTATATTTACCAAACACATCACAAATAAATATTTAAAAATATTCTTATTGCTTGGTGCATTTGATAAACTGAATGTACCATACTGGTGCCAACAGCTTATACGTGTGCACTGGCGCACAAGTATGCCACGCTTCTATGTAAATTTAAATTTCTAAAACACCCATGGTGCATCATACTTATGTGTGCACCGTTACTGGTGCGGTTATAGTTGAAAGTGCACCAACTCTGGTGCATGAATGTGTTTTGAGCATACCAGTAATTTTTTTTTACATTGAAAGTTATGTTTCCATAGTTATAAATACATGTTTCATTTAATATAAAAAATGTATTTGTGTATTAGGCTGATGTATTTTATATGTCAATCTTTTAGCATATACGTCAGCAGAGAGAGCATCAGCAGCAGTAAGAGAAGCAGGCGGACTCATACAATATGGTCTAACCATGGCAGGCCAGAGAGAGGGAGAGGGATTTATACCCTCGCCCTATTACTGCAGCAACATGACCGCTCTTGAGGAATGTAGGCCTCCTCAAGTACTATGAGGAGGATACATCCTTGAAGGCACACTTTGTCTTATTGGCGCATCTGATGGAATGTCCAGAGGTAGGCTTTCCATGTCGGTCATGTGTTATGGTATATGCCCACTAAGGAGGACATATACTTTATCTTTGACCTATCTAGGAGAGGGGAGGATTTTCTCCAGTTCCATGATGTCCCTCATGGTGTTACAACTAAGAGTCATCTTGCATACACTCAGAGATATGTCGGGCCTCATGTGGTCCATCCATCATATTTTCAAGTCTGTGGTGGACCTCTATGGATTTCGTCTTTTGCTATAGAGGTTGGGTGCCTCTCATTATTAGTCAGCACAATTGCACATTATTTTGGTGATGGGCATCCCATTATTTTCCCTCTTTTGTATTATGTTGATTCTTTGATTCAAGGGCCACGTTGCATGAGATGGCCTGCCATTTTTTTGAGGTAGTTTTGCACGGCTTTAGATAGGTGTCATGCATTGTCGAGATAGAGGAGGGAGAACTTCCCTTTTGCTTCTGCTCTTTTTTGTTTATTTTTTGAAATATTTCTGGATACAACACCTACATTTTATTGTTTCCCTCCTAGGCTGATCACTGAGGCTCAAATGCGCATGTGGGGGCAGATGATCCCTAAGAGGGGCATGCCAGAGTTTCTAGCCAAGATTTCGGATGAGGCATTGGTGCTACTGGGGAGTCTGGTTGACCATACGTTTGTCGTGTTTGTGTATCTGTATGTAGGTATTGATTGTAGATGTTGTTCCAACATCCTCTTCACAATGGTTGAGCCTCCAGATGATAGAGGTAATATTAGTGTATTCTTTAAATTAATCTAGTATTATTTTCTTATTTCAATGAATTAGGATAAAATTTATTCTAGCATTTTCTTTAACTTGTTTTATTAAATTTTTTAATTATTTTTGTGTACTATATATTTTGTAGACATCGGCTCATATGATGGGGACATGCCTCCTCCCCCACTGCCTATTGAAATATGGCAACAAGAATATTCCAACTTAATTTGTCCTTGAATCAAATTGTGAATTAAAATCGAATTTAGTCTTAACAGCTACTTGGAAATAATTAATTTATTTATTTTAAATTAATTAGTTGGAGAAATTCAAGTTAGAAGTCTTTCTGAAGTCATGCAAGAGTTATCCCTTAAATTAAGGAGATAAGATTGAGTTATATTTGAGTTGTAATTAGTTAACTCAATTTAGTGAGTTAAGTCCACTTAAATTAGTTCCAAACTGTTTGAGGAACTAATAGTGAGTTAACAGTCAGTTGATGCATTAATGCACTCAACTAGTGCTACTCTAGTTAACTGAAGATTCCCTCATCAGAAACTCATGCATGTCTATTCTGAGAAAGACCCAGTTGAGATTAATGTTCAAGGACAGTGTACTATTAGTTGCATGTGTTTTCTCATGGAAAAAACTCATGCATCTAGTCAAGGATTCATCCTTGAGGATTGCGCAGTTTTGAAGGCTGGTTTTCCACTTAGTAATAGGCTAATCATCCACAAGGAACAACGCAAGGAAATAGGAGCTTGGAGGGCAGAGAGGAAGGCTAGAGAGAAGCCAAGATTTCCTGTGAGAATCTATGAGGATTGTACTGAGAGCTGGCTAGATATGGGAGCTAAGGCTTTGTATAAATCCTATGTATTTCCACCATGTATGATAATACAATAGTGTGGGGTTTTTATCTGAGACTTTCCCCAAAGTATTTTCATGTGTATTATGCCATTGATTCTTCTTCTTCTGGTTATATTGTTCAGCTCAATCTTTAAGCTTCCGCAAATTGATAGTAGAAATAGGTTATAGTATTCAGCTTTGATTTATATTGCATTATCGAGTTAACCTATCACAGATTTTCTACATGGTATCGGAGCTGTGAACAGTATACTGAGAAGAGAATTCGAAGTTTGAAGTTCGGGGTTGCAAGTGAAAATCGAATTCATATCATACCTTAAGTTTGGCCAATGGCGTTCTATGGCTTGAGACTCGAGTATGCCTTTGAAGGTAGCTCAAATTACATAGCATGGAAAGATAGAATGGAAGCTGTATTAGAAGACAATGGCTTGAAGGAATCCATTGATCAAGAAATCCCAAAGCCAGCTTCAACTAATGCACAAGAGTTAGCTGAGTGGAAGAAGTGTGTGGCGAAGGCAAGACGGATCATCCTTGAGGGAGTTCGAGACCATATTGTCTCGAGTCTCCATGGGAAGGATACTCCATTTTCAATGTGGAAGACATTGAAGGACCTCTACCAAAACAATAGCGACCAGAGGAAATTGGCGTTCAAGGATAAGCTTCGAAGAATCAAGATGGTGAAGGGCAATACTATTTCCACATATCTAAACAAGCTAACCACCTACAGAGATGAGCTTGGCAGTGTGGAAATAACTATTATCGATGATGATATGGTGAGCCTCGCCCTCCTTAGCCTTCCAAAGAGTTGGAATAGCTACCATGACTCTGTGAATGGAAGGGAGAAACTATTGGATTGGGAACGACTTTGGTTGGATCTTATGCCGGAGGAGATTAAGAGGAGCACATGAGATGGTTCTTCATCCAAGAATGATGATGAAGAAAAATTGGCCTTAGCAAGTAAGGCAAGGGAAGGGAAGGGGAAGGCTTCCCATTTCAAATCGAATTCTTCTCATGGAGCGAAGAAGAGTGACACGTCTAAATTAAGATTCTTTAATTGTCACAAGATGGGACATTATGCGACTAATTTCCCATCAAAGAAGTCCAAGAAGGGATCCTCGAAAGGATCGGAAGGTGAGGCATTAGCCTCTCAGTTCGAAATGAACTTTACCATCATCGCATGCATGGTGTCATCGATGATGGGTTGTGTCTGGTATCTTGACTATGGAGCCTCATTCCACATGATCGGTGATAAAAATTTATTCAGTGCCCTAGAGGAGAAAGACCTCAAGATGCACATAGAGATGGGTGATGACGAAAGGTATAGTGTTTCAAGAGTGTGCACGGTTGCTTTTCAGAGGGAGCATGGAGCTCCTCTCACCTTGACAGATCTGATGTATGTTCCTGGACTGAAGAAAAACTTGGTATCGGTCGTGATGTTGGAGGACAAAGGCTATGATGTTGTCTTTAGTAAAGGAAATGCATTCCTAAGACACATAGCCACAGGTCAGACCAAGAGGATAGGGATTCGGGTGAAGAATCTCTATAAACTAGAGGTAGATGATTTTGCAACATTGAGTACGAAAGCACAATTGGTGCAAATCCAATACATTGGCGAGTTGTGGCGTAGGCATTTGGGCCATTTGCATCATGGGGCTTTGAAGATAATGCAGTAGATATCTGCAAGACTTCCTAAAGGTAAACTTGATCAAGTTGACACATGCAAAGGTTGTACCTTGGGAAAGTACACCAAGTCTTCCTTTCATGATAAAGACAGTCGAGCAAAGGCTATCTTAGAGTGAGTTCATACTGATTTGTGTGGACCATTCTCGACGGCATCCACAGTGAAGCAAAGGTATTATGTGATTTTCATTGATGACTATTCTTGTAAATGCTGGATTTATTTCATGCAGAAGAAGGACCAAACTTTCACAAAGTTTTGTGAGTTCAAAAATTTGGTTGAGAAAGAGTCAGGGAAGAAGATCAAGGCCTTGAGAAGCGACAACGGTGGAGAATATGTCTCTCAAGAGTTTAAGGACTTATGTGTAGTGGAATGAATTAAACGAGAGTTGACGGAACCTCATAACCCACAGCAGAATGGGGTGGCCAAGAGGAAGAACAAAACTATTGTAGGGGCAGCATGGGCAATGCTACATGACCAAGGCCTACCACTTCACTTGTGGGTTGAGGCATGCAACACAATGGTATATTTGCAGAATAGAAGCCCGCATCGCATACTTGGGATGAAGACACCATAGGAAGCTTTCTTTGGTAAGAGACCAGATGTGGGTCACTTCAAGATCTTTGGCTCATCGATATATTTCCATGTGACAAAGGATGCACGGAAGAAGCTTGAGCTGACAGCAGAGTTGGGGATATTTGTGGGGTACACTGATACACCTCACAACTATCAGGTGTACTTGCCTACCAGCCGGAGGACAGTGGTTCGCAGAGATCTCAAGTTTGTAGAAGGCCATGCGAGTTTCCCTTGAGAGGGAGCTCCAACTACAGGCTGTGGAGGAACTGTTGGTTCCTAAGGAGGAGGAGCCTTAGAATGATGCGGACTAGCCACATGCATAAGTTCCAGAAGTGGAGACATCCACTCAAGCAAAGTCTTCCAAAGATGGACGGAAGCACACAAGAGAAGTTGACAGATTGTTGGAGGATGTGAGAGGGAATGTGGGAGCACCATCTTCTCGGCGCAGATAGAGGAGGTCACTTGATAGGTACACTAGATACATGGCCCTTGTCGGGGAATGTGTTGAGACTGAGCCATCTTCCTTTGAGGAAGCAATGAAGTAGCTGATTTGGGTTGATGCTATGGTGGAGGAGTGTGACTCCATAATTCGTAACAGTGTTTGGGACGTGGTTCCGAGACCGGAGAACAAGTCAGTTGTGAGTTCCCGTTGGCTTTACAAGGTAAAGCAAGCTGCTAATGGTAGTGTGGAGAAGCATAAGGCAAGATTTTTTTCCCATGTCTTTTCATAGGTCGAGGGGATTGACTATGATGAGACTTTTGCTCCTATCGCAAGGTACTCATCTATTAGATCTATGTTGGCACTATCAGCACAGATGGGTTGGAATATCCATCAGATGGATGTGAATACTGCATTCCTCAATGGCTAGATTGAGGAAGAGGTGTACATAGAGCAGCCGAAAGGTTTTGACACCTTCGATCGTGAGTCGCATGTATGTCGACTCAAGAGAGAATTATATGAGTTGAAGCAAGCACCTCGTTCTTGGTACAGTAGGAAACAGAGGTCGATTGCACTCAGCTCGGCAGAGGTAGAATACATGGCTACAAGTCAGGCAGCATGTGAGGCCATCTCGATGCAGAAAATACTAGTTGGTTTGTTTGATCAGAGGATGGATCCAACTGTGATCTATTGTGATCATCAAAGTTGTATCAAACTCTCTGAGAATCCAATATTTCATGATAGGTCCAAGCACATCGACATCTGGTATCATCATCTTAGAGACTGTGTAGCGAGGAGGATCATGTTGCTACAATATATTTCGACAGAGGAGCAAGATGCTGACATTTTGACAAAGGCATTGTCAAAGTGTAAATTCGAGTTCCATAGAGACAGGATTGGGGTGGAAAATAATCCCTTTCTTGTTGAGAGGGAGTGTTGAAATATGGCAACAAGAATATTCCAATTTAATTTGTCCTTGAATTAAATTGTGAATAAAAATCGAATTTAGTCTTAACAGATACTTGGAAATAATTTATTTATTTATTTTAAATTAATTAGTTGGAGAAATTCAAGTTAGAAGTCTTTCTGAAGTCATGCAAGAGTTATCCCTTAAATTAAGGAGATAAGATTGAGTTATATTTGAGTTGTAATTAGTTAACTTAGTTTACTGAGTTAAGTCCAGTTAAATTAGTTCCAAACTGTTTGAGGAACTAATAGTGAGTTAACAATCAGTTGATGCATTAATGCGCTCAACTAGTGCTACTCCGGTTAACTGAAGATTCCCTCATCAGAAACTCATGCATGTCTATTCTGAGATAGACCCAGTTGAGATTAATGTTCAAGGACAGTGTACTATCAGTTGAATTTGTTTTCTCATGGAGAAAACTCATGCATGTAGTCAAGGATTCATCCTTGAAGATTTCGCAGTTTTGAAGGTTGGTTTTCCACTTGGTAATAAGCTAATCATCCACAAAGAACAGCACAAGGAAATAGGAGCTTGGAGGGCAGAGAGGAAGGTTGGAGAGAAGCCAAGATTGCTTGTGAGCATCTGTGAGGATTGTAATAAGAGCTGGCTAGTTGTGAGAGCTAAGGCTTTGTATAATTCCTATGTATTTCCACCATGTATGATAATACAATAGTGTGGGTTTCTTATCTGAAACTTTCCCCAAAGTATTTTCATGTGTATTGTTCCATTGATTCTTCTTCTTCTGGTTATATTTTTCAACTCGATATTTAAGCTTCCACAAATTGATAGTAGAATTAGGTTATAGTATTCTACTTTGATTTATATTGCATTATCGGGTTAACCTATCACAGATTTTCTACACCGCCGGATGGAGGAGATCAGGAGATGGGCGAGGCCCAAGAGGCTGAGGCACATCCTTAGGGCGGCATGGGTGTCTGAGGGCGGAAGACTGCTATGTGATTTTGGATGGACTATTGTGATATATTGGCCAGAATTTTGGCTCAGCAGGGAGTCCGCCCTACGAGGTCTCGACAAATCAACGTGGATCTGATGTTTATGGATCTCTACAGGGATTGTCTTCAAGATTTGATGTCTCTTATGTGGTATGTCATCAGAGATAGTACTTTTCTAACAGAGATGAGGGTTGAAGGGAATCATGCAGTAGCACATCCATCAGATAAGGGTGGTTATGATGATTATGAGGGTGATAATGATGACCATGATGATGAGGGTGATCTCATGATCATGATGATGAGGATGGTGATGATGGTTCTTCTAGTGGTGCCACCCCATCCTTTCATGGATGTCAGGGTGTCAGTGATCCTTCTGATAATACACATACTCATTAGTCACATGATGATGAAATGCCAGAGCCAGAGGATGTGTCATATGTTTCTCCTGACAGAGCAGACCGACCACCTTCTCTTGTAAACCAACCACCTTCTACTCTAGACCAGCCACCTCTTAGCCCCCCACCTTAGCTGAGTTCGATAGACGTACTTGATCAGGCAGTAGTTGATCATCCATCGTCTTCTACTACAGACCAGGTTGCAGGCACTACTACGTCTATTGTATCAAATATTTGATCTCACTTATTTGACTTCATGACGTAGTTATTTAACTTATATATATATGTGTGTGTGTGTGTGTGTGGGGTTCATTTTGTTTTTCATGTTTATGTACTTAATTTATGTGTTGGTATTGATGTGTATATTGTTAGGTCATGTTAGATATGTTCATTTAATGTGCTTGTAGATAGACGTGTATGTGATAGCAGTTATTTGACATGAGACTTATATTAATTTGAGGATGTGTGTGGTGATAATGTTAGATTACAATCCTTGTGTTTTGTTAGATAAGGTCACGATGATGATGCCCTCTTAGATTATTAGATTTGTGTGTTGGATAATGATGCTTATATGTGCCACTAAAAGTGTATATAATTAGATGATGGTAGTGAATTCAAATGTGTATCTTTTATGTTTGTTAGATGATTATCATCATGATGTTTATTTTTATGAAATAATGTTTATTATAGATTATATATTAGTGAATTTACATCAAACTTTTTTATATGAAATTGCATGTAAAACGACTTACTTTAAAAAATGCAAAGATATTTTTACAAATTACAAAGTTTAGTATAGTTGAAACTATGATTGTAAAATTCTGATAATTTTCTTTTTATTGCTTAGATAGTTCATTGATATTCAATCTAACTTAGTTAGTAGAAGATTTCAATTCTCACAATGATAAAACAATTTAGTTAGTTCTTAAAAAGACGAAAATGTGTAACTCATTCGATTTTTAATATAAAATATTATTAATAATAAATTATTCAAAAATATAATTTAACTAATTCAATATTGGTTTATAAAATTCAATCTATTGTTAAATTTAGAAAAACTTAAGTGATAACTTTTTCACAACCTGCAGCCTAGATCCATCTTAACTCTGGATCTAATCTCTTGAGATGCAAACATTTTTTGAGTGAAAAGAGATTTGATCCCTTTAGGCGCTTTGGGGATCTAGTCAGCTAGTATATTAAAATATATGTAGTTGACATTGAAATATTTTATTTATAATTCACGTTCTCCTTATTAAAATGTTAAAATATGCCCCCTCGTTTTTGTCTTGTATGTATACATTTAATTATTTTTAAAGCTATATAAGATTAAGGTGTAAACTGAAGTATTGTAATTATGGCCAACATTAATTTCTTTTCTTATTACTATTTTTAATTTTTTAATTTCAATGATTATTTTACTATTTTTAAATGTAGCATTATGTAATAATGTCTCTCCCATATTGAGTTGTAGAGTGCCTCTCGATGCAATTAACTTATATTTAATACAACTTAAAACATTTTATTTTTATAAAATTTATTTTTTACTAAAGTTATGAGATTTTCAAGCAATTTAAATTTAATCTTTATAGCAACTCTTACCAATTTAAATTAAAATTTCTCTCTCTAAAGATGAGGATAAAGAAATGTAAAATAAAGCTTGTAATCAAGTTACATAATTGGGGATTTTCTCTATTGGATGTTTTCCCCAAAAGAAAGTGAACTTTTTTTTAGTAATAAAGATATAACATTTTGATGCTATATTGGTTCTTTATTTGCTATTGTACTAGTTTAAATTTAACTCTTCTTAATAATAAATATGAGTTAAATAATACAAATTAAATTATCACCATCACAAATGTGGTTCGCTTGATATGTTCAAATTGCACTGGTGCTATCATATTTATCCAGCGCACCGGCTAAATAATATTTAAAAATATAGCTATATCTCAGTGCATTCGATAACATGAATGCTTCGTTGTGGTGCGCAAATGTTATACGTGCGCACCGGTGCATATGTGAAGAACTGCTACGAAAATTTTAATTTGTGAACCAACAGTGGTGTGTCATAGGTATGTGTGCACCATCTATGGTGCGGTTGTGTTTTATAGAGCCTCAAAGTCGGTCCATGACTGTGTTTTTTGCACACTGATAATGTTTTTGGCATAGGGAGCAGTAGCAATTGGAAATACTTAGTGAAATAATGAAAGCAACAGTATACAACAATAGTATAAATGATGAAATAACACAAGTACATATCACTCTCCATTTTCATCACCTTGATTATATTCCTCGGTGCTTGGCATGATAACACTGTTGTTTTCAAAAACTTGTTTTGATCTAGTGTTGTGTCTTAATACGAACCACCAATCCCTATCTAACACATCTGGGTAAAAAAAACACCCGGTTGTAGTGTTTTGGGAAAACATAAGGCTCCCTAGCTTCATGCCACATCTTTCTAGAGTTGATAGATATCATCCCATTATTGTGATCTTCCTTTACATTATTCTAATCGAAGGTGTCCCACTACTTGCACCTAAAAATAACATATTTGAATGAAGAGAAGTCTGCTTGAATGATCTGTTGTATCTTTCCAATGTAACCTAATGTCCCCAGCATTAGGTTTTAATCACGGTGGCTAGCATGACTAAATTGGTCGAACTCGACTTCCACTCCACAGTATTGTGTCATGGATCCATCATCAACATCCTCCTTGTGAAAATGATGTCCATATGCCCACAAAGATGGGAAAAAATTGATCATGTGCTCAGTATTTAGCTCAAAAATCAAAATTCTTAGAATGGCTTGAAACCTGAATGACCGCATCCGTCTCAAAAAAATGATCCTAACACAACTCGTTTCGCCAAAAAACTAAGTTCGTATGAGAAAGTTATTGTGTTTTGATCACTTTGCTAAACAGGTGAAATTTGCAAAAAAAAATGCCCAGTCACTACACAGTCAGCAATCTGTACTACTGACGTGGCAAGTGACTAGGTAGGGTCAATGGTCAACAGTGAATCATAGATGGACAAGTGGCATTGTTTCATTGGGTTTCGGATTGGTGTGTTGGCATGATTCTATTGGTTCATTTTTGGGCCAATGAAAGAATTCCACGTGGCAAGCCTGGACGCTACCACATGGCACCTCCCAACAGCATAAGTAGAGTGCAGTTCAACAAAATCTTGGTGGAAGTCGGGTTCGAACCCACGACCTCCGGCACACATTCCACAAGTTGTAACCGCCTCCTCTATCCATTGTCACTTAATCGTATAGTCTTCTGATTATATTTAAAGTATAATGGTGTGGGAATGGGTGGTTAGGAGGGTCAGCCCTCCGCATGTGAACACCAACCCACAAAACACGTGGTTATAATTATGCTACACCGGCGGACAAGTTCAAAAAACCGTTAACATTAAGTCTCCACCATGTGATCGTGATTGTTGTAACACCAAATGGTTAGCTTTCCAACAGACCATTACCCCGGCAGTTAATGCGATATTAACACCGCATGTGAACACTACACCATAACCGTCAGGTTTATGGTTAATAAAACCGCGGGGTTAACACTAATCGCGAGTTTACAGTTAATTAATCCCGGGTTAATTTAATTAACTCTTAGTTTAAAACAGCAAAATTTTTGGCGGTGCCACTAATTTTGGGCCTGCCTCCACATTTAGCGGCTCTAACTGGAGTTATTCCATAATTAGAGGAGTTTTTCTAGGAAAAGATTGTCTGAGTTAGAGAGAGAAATTTTCGAGCAAATTGAACTCAGGAATAGGTGTTATTGGTTAATTTGGACATTCTGAACACATTGGTGCAAGTATCAGGAGCCATAGAGCTTTGTAAAACAACATTTTTCCATATTGAGCTAATACAGAGGCCCAAGCCATGGAAGTTGGACCAAGAAGATGTAGCCCAGGAGGGGTGAACTCCTTCATCAAAAAACTGTTATAAAGTGTCTCTTTGATGGTTTGTTGTAATTTGAATGTTTGTTGTTCAGTAATTGTTTTTGAAGCTCTTTTTCTCATGAATGACATTTTAAAACTTAAGGAAATTTACCTCATTACATACACAAACAACTAATGAAATCTCAGTACAAAAAAGCAAATAGCAAGCACATGTTTAGAAATTTGTAATTGATATTAGTACAACATAAACTAACAATCAAAAATAGATCAATTTGGTATCAGAGTCAGGTTGAATTGCTTGATTGCTTGAGTTTGTGCAATTAGGGTTTTAATGGTTGCAAAATTGTGATGCTTACAAGGTTAAAGTTGTAAAAAGGAGAAGGGAAGCTATTGGTTGCAACTCCTGGGGTAATGCCCAGAAGAAGGAGAGCCACAAGGCCACAACCTCCACCACCCAAAGTTCCATTTCTAGTTGCACCTGAAACTCGTCAAGATTTGCCTTCAACTAAGATTGAAGAGGTACAAGCAGTACCATTTTTTGAGCCTAAATCCACAGCCATTATGTCTGGAGAAAGAGAGCCCGAAGGTCCTTCAGAAGAGGAAGAATTCAAGAAAGCTTTCTATACTTTGGTTGAGATGGTTAAAGTCCTCTATGAAGAGAGGAACACTAGAATGGTTGGAGAGAGTTCTAAACCTCCACATGGAGAAGGAAGCTCTGAGGATAAAAAAGATGAGAAGAAGGTTTCAAAAGGGAATGGTTGAAAGCCATCTCCATCTACACCATCCTCATTATCTTCATCATCTCACACAGCATCATCTTCTACTACAACCACTGAAACTGCCCATACTCATTCAAAACCCCAAAAGGAAAGACTCCCTTACTTAAATTGGACATTAAGTTTGAACTTGCCATGTACAATGGAGAGGTGAATGTAGAAAATTTAGACAATTGGATTCGATAGCTGGAGGTATACTATAGAATTCAGAACCTTCAAGAAGATGACATAAAGATCCAGTTGGCTTCATTGAGGCTAGAAGGAGAAGCATTATTTTGGTGGGAAGAAAAGACTCAAGAGAAAATGTGAATCCATGGTAAGATATCCATTACTTGGGTTGAATTTGTTTCTGCAATTAAAAGACAGTTTTATCCTTTAGCCTATATGCAAAAAGCCATTATGAGTTGGCAGAATTTTAGGCAGCTCAAAGGCCAAATAGTCCAAGATTATACACAGGAGTTTTGGGAAAAGGGCTTTGTTATTAGGAGTAAAATTGAATTCCCAAAATACACTGCTGAAATATATTGGGGGTTTACATTCCTATTTGAAACATATTATTCTTATGTTCAACCCAAACAATTTAGATGAGGTATGTGTGCAATCCACACACCTTAAATCTAGAGGAAAGAACATTCAGGAAGAGGGTAGTAAGAGGAAGCCATTCAAGGGAAAGGATAAAGAGAATGGTGGAAAATGGAAGGGAAAGAAGAATGCAAGTGTGAAGAAAGAATGGGAGAAAATCACATGCAAACATTGTTCCAAAGAGGGGCATGATGAAGCCCACTGCTGGAAATTGCATCCCAAATTAAGGCCTAAGAAACAAAACAATCAGGGAAAAAAAAAGACGATCGCTACCACACAACATGACCTTGGTTCAGACTCTGATGATGAGACCAAAATTTCAGTCATGGTTACAAAAAGGAAAGAAATTGTTGCAAGAACTAGTTCATCACATAGTCAAAACAATAACTCAACTACTCAACTGTTGCGAAACCTACTACTACAGTGACCTACTCAACTACTCTAGGTCACTGTAGTAGTAGGTTTCGCAATTGAGTTTTGTGGCCAGATTTAATTTATAGGATAAAAAATTTAGTTGGGATGTTTACAAAACACACCATTGGTCATGGAGTCTAGTTCTAACAAGTAATGCTACAGATCTAATGAGAAAGCTACAAAAAGCATGATAGCAGCAAATCCTTTGACAAATTGAAAGTTTGGAAGAAAAGAACTGAAGTGAGACAAAATTTATAGCTGATTGAGGTAACAAATACTAATGGTTGATAAATACGAGAAAGGAGCATCAATGAATCCCAATCTCAGATACTAACATTTTTTAGACATGAAGGAAAGTTTTTATAACAAAGAGAAAACTGACAGGGAACTACAACACATGAATTTCCTATAAAATGCTCATCAAAAATTGTAATATATTTAATATTGCTCAAATATACTAGAATGCAAATGTTTTCAGTAAAATCCAACCCTTCTTCATTCTTCATAAATTGTCTTTATAGACCTTACATCAACTGATTACAAAATAATAGTCTTAAGATTAATTACAATAATCTAAAAAATATCTAAATATCTCCAAGTTCATGCATGTGAATAAAACTTTAAATACATTCATTTTTTTCCTAAAAACAGCTGCTGGAAAATATGTTGATATATATGTTACGTGAAATATCTTTGAAACTATCTTCCTCGAAAATAGGAACAAGTCCCTAACTGATAACACAACATCCTAGCTAGAAAAATAGGTCCCTCTGCAAAATAGGATCGATTTTCCGCCAAAACTAACTTTTTATTGATATTTTCTTTCATTCGGATCTCCTGGTGAAAATCGTTGATACTGTTTCTATCAGCTTCCTTGGTTTTTAGCATTTCTTTTCTACGTGTTTCAAAATCACTAACAGTAGGAATGTCAGCATTTTCGCTTGTCTAAATTTTGCTGACAATAGAGATGGCAGCACTCTTGTTTCTTTCAAAATCTCTGACAGACTAAATTTCGGCTCTCATCCCTTAATCATCTTCTATTAGTGAAGATACAGTTTCGTTTCAAAATAGATGACAGTGGAACTATCAGCTTAACCCAAATCATTAACGATGGGAATGTCAGCATCCTGACTGTTCCGCTGTATGTAAAAATTATTAGGCGGACTGTTAGCGATAAAACAAAAACCCTTGTTTTTAAGTTTTCTTCCCCAAACTTCCTCGCTGAGGGTACTAACTTCCTTGAGAAGTACATCCACCTTCTCCAATCTTTTCTTCTTGCTCTGCCTTGTCTCCATAGGACCCTTCCTTTTAGTTTCTTTGTATTTGTTCTTCTTAGAGCCTACAGCCTTCTTCCTGTTGATGATAAGGTCCTTTAGTGGCACATTGTCAACATCAATCACCTCTTTGGCCAACTCTAGGTTATTTCTGAGTTTAATTTTATATCTTAGTTTGTTTGTTGGCCTTGTATGGGGTCTTTTTCCACCTTTAAAAACTTCAAACAATGTTTCCTCCTCTTGGGTCTCAATCTCGGCCTCCTTGCCTTTAACAATTTTTGGTTTAGCTGTGTCTATAAGGGAGGCTTCAACAGGTGGACTAACAACCTGGGGAGGACCGATATCAGCAGGTAGGTTTACAGGAGATGCAGGGTCTGGCTTAATGAGCCTGACACTTTTTCTCTAGTAGACTTTGGGGATTTTAGGGCCAGAGGATGTAGATGGGACCTCTGGGCTTTTCTGGTTGGGAGTTGGCTCAACAAGGGCTTTTCCCTCAGTCTTTTTCCCCTTTTTAGCAATCTTTGGTCTTCCTCTTCACCTTTTAAGGGGTTGAGGTTAGAAACCTCCCCAAAACAAGAAGTGGCTCCAAGTCCTCCCTGCCCTAGCTAGCTGGTTTTCAATTAGGAGTTTGATCAGGGCCTTGTGATATATGAAATGGGAGGAGGGTTTTGTTCGAGCCCTGAACCTAGCTTCCATATGCCTAAGACTCTCTAGTAGATAAAAACAAGGATTAATTCTAATTTGACTAACTAGATGTGCAACGAAGTAGAAGTGATAGAGGTTTACCCGATTGAATCTCCCTTCGCAGGTGAAATATTGCTGACAAAGGTGAAGACAAATATGCCATTTGTCCTGCAACCATTCCTTTTGAACTTCATTCCTCCGGCGCTGACCCTTGAATTCCTCTTTGATAAAGAAAGGAACATTGATCCCTACTAACACGTCAATATGAAAAATCCTTTCTCCGTCTGCTAGTAAGGTCGTGGCCTTAGCAATTGACTGCTTTGTAACTGTAAAAGATAGACCTCTAACCTCCACGTGATTTCCATCAAACACCTAAGCAAAAGACCGAGCCACTCCATCGTGAGAATCGGTACATCGGTGGAAAAACTCACTCCAATCTTCTTGTTGAAACAGTTGTTGGATTTCGAGGTATATGTCAGCAAATTCGGTGCTTTGGGCTTGGAACGATTTTCTTTACCACATGTTCCCATTGCGTAATGTGGTCTTTTTGAGATTCAATCCTGAATCCCTGTGAGTAAAACAGGTTCAACAATGCCAAGTGTGATTAACTCCGAATTGAAAACAAAAATTACTTATGGGACATGGTAAAATATCTTGACATGCGGAACAGAATATTACACTTGTGCAAGTGAATGATTACAAAGTTGAGGCGATGATTACAAATGGGTTTTGTATCTTATGGTAAAATCATTATAATAACATTCACTCATAGTGGTGGAGAAAACTTATTAACCAGTACTTTTTATCCCTTGGAACCGGATAGAGACACTTTTAATGATATTGCGTTGACGTGGTGAGCATAATCACAACCTTTTAAATTTAAAATTTGGTATTGGCGCCGACAACTGGCATGTCAGTGAAAATAGAATTGTTGATAAGCCCATTGTCAGCGAATTTCTTCAGCAAACTATATATCAAATCACTAAAATGCTAATAACCCTAACCCCGCTATCTGTAATTTCCTTGTTTATTACATCAAAAACAGTGACATTGAAAATTTCAAATTCTTTTAAAAATCCTTTTAAAAAACGAAGTTTATTGTGATAACACATATAAGAACATCCATAGCAAAGTCGTCGAAATCAGTAGCAAAGCATAGAAGAACGAAATCGATTTCAAAAAAAACTATACCAACAATAATGCTGAAACTTGCTCCCATTAACACAGAAAACGAATTAAAAGGTCCAGGTCCAAGCAAGAAGACACAGTTACAATCGTGCAGCTAGTGTCATCTTGAACAAAACAAAATCTGAACCCTCTTTACAGACCTAAAGCCTCCCTTTTATTGAAATTCGATATGCCCCCATGAAATTCCCTTAAACAAATTTAAAACAAATTTTAAATGTACGAAAAGCGCCATTAAAACTGTTTTGGCATTTTTGGAAAATTCAGGTCAATCTGATACGAGTTTTATCAACCTGTTACAGCGTGTAACCAATTGGAGTGCTCGGTGGTGAGTAGCATTTTCGCAGTGTCAGCAAGAAACTTGGGATCCTTTTGTTTTGGGACGCAAGTTGATTTAATTCTATTGTAGATCCTTGCAAATTGCAGAGAGCCGGAGAGGCTCAATAATGTATATTTATAACATTGGTTTATTTTCAAATATAAAACATATAATATAAAATACAAGAACAATATATATAATATATACAATGTATATTAAATTGTATTATATGTCATAAATTATTTTAATTACATATTTACAAAGAGATTAAGATTAAGTATTATTATGTTATTTATATTTTTTTATTTGTATTTAGTTGCATCAAATAAAATAAATACATATATATGTATAATTATATATGATACATATGGTACGTTACAATTGCTTTATTTACATGTTTATTTTAGGGACATAGATTATGAAAGTATCGCATAGGAATTAAGTTGAATTAAGACTTATCAAGCAATTCAAAGGAGGAAATCATCGAAGCGAGATGTCATAACGATGAAAGCAGTCGAACTTTGAAATCATGAATAGAATGCGACAAAATTCATTCATGTCGAAAGAAGCTTAAAATTGTCAAGATCATTCAAACTCAAGAGCTTTATATGATCAAGGAGGCTATGATATAGGAAAATATTCGAGACCAAGTAATCAAAGCAAAACCAAATGACTCAATATCTTTCAAACAACATTGGAATGATAACAAAAATTGAAAGAAAATGAGGATGCTCAGAAAAAGGAAAACAAGCTAAAATGACATTAACCAAGTTAAATGGAGGGCCCCCATATTTTGTGCACAAAATTATAGGGGTGTTGTGGCCATAGAACAATGACAACATAATGAACAATGTTATGCTTCAATGATGAGGAGTAGTGGTCACTCATAATGGTCAATTATTTGTTTGTGTCTCTTTTGAGCAGTCTGAGTGACAGCGTAAGTCGTATCATATTTAGTTTCTTATTTTATTGGTTCACAACGACTCTTTGGGAATGGTGAGGTCGGCGATCCTATTGTAAATGATAAAAACTTTGTTTCTATGACTAAACGAGAGAAACAATTGAAGAGCATATGCATGTTATAAAGGAACAAAACATTAACTATAGAGTAGGTTGTAAAATATGCACATACAAAAGGAGTAAATCTCCAAAATGGATCTGACAATTGTGGATGTTGGCCATTAAGAAAATTGGGTAAAGGTCAATGTACACAAAACTAGGCACTGCTTTGAGGTTTGTGCTTTAGTTCTTAGGCTTCTTCGTGAAGAGGTTTACGTCTAGCGTGATACAGCAGGTCGCTTGATAATTTATGGTGTCCCTGAATAACCTAACAATCCATGGGGAGTAATGCCTTTCAAGAAGGTAATCATCTTTCAATTAATGATTAATTCACATCAAACATATGCAGTGGTTTGATCTCAAATTTTTAGCTAAGTTCGATGAATGCCAAAGATAAAATGTGGCAATGTTATATATGATATATGCCTTGTGGTGATTCGAGTCCATGTTGCTCTCTTGTTTTTGATACCCATTTCAATAACATTGGTGTACTTAATGGAATATCTATGGTCGCATTAGATGTTTTGTCCACAATAAACCTAGCACGAGGCATACAAACTAGGAAAATTTGTATAGTGCATAATTTACATTAAGAGAGTATCCAAAAAGGGGAAAGAAACTGCAAGCAAAGACATAAGACACATAGAGTGTTGTTTCCCGTGTGATCCCACCAACACTTCCAGAGCTTTGTTGAGCACTCATACCCAATCTCATTCTTGAGGTTGGGGTCCAAGATTGCTTAATTCGTCTCTACCAACAATATAGCATTTGGTATACTTTAAGGCTCATCTTTAAGGCTTTTTCAATTTTTCTCTCTGTGTGAGTGTCATTTTCGATCATTAAGATTGTTAGGACCAAGTATTTTGGTTTTCTTACTTACATTTATTACTGCTAGAAGAGTGGTTTTTTTTTAATGTGTATGGTGTCTTAGTATCTATAAGTTCACTTGTATTTTTACATTGTAAGTGGGTACATTTTCGATTGAAGCCAACACGCTTAATTTTTTGAGCTTGAGTTATTGTAAAATAGCTCGAATAACTAATGTATTAGAGTTACTAAACACTCTAATACTCTCTATTATTCATAACACAGTCCAAATCAGCAAGGGCACTCTCTCTGATCTTCAAACCTCTTTGCAAAATGCACAAGACAAGATTGATTTTTTGCATCTTGAATCTTAGCTACAGCAAGATGAGTGATAGCAAAAGAATCATCATTTTTAACTAGTCCTTGTTTAGAACAGTTATTTTTTTGAGTTTAAGACAAACTCCCATTAACAGCAGAAAGATCAAATCAGTGAGGATGAGCTTGATTCCCATCAAGTGCCCATTTCAAGAGTATATTTGCATGAAAATGTTGAGGTTCAAGTTACACTTCCCAAGCCCATCATCAAACCTTCGAAAGAACTTATCAACAACCAAAATAGAATTGGTCTTGTATATGACAAGGATGTGCCCTCTCACATTCCAAACTATTCTAATCCAATCCAGTTTCATAGTGTTGTATTTTTTTAGGATGGTTCATATTCACCTATTCCACATTTTTCTCCTCTTCCACAGCCACAACAGTGTATCAAATGCTAACATTTTGATTGGTTTGGCCATGTGAAATATCACTATTTTTATCTCCACCCTTGTGAGCACTATGGAAAACACACTCATCATTCAGACAGGTGCTCTAAAAATAATACTCCTACAAGAATGAAGATTCATCTTAGATGGATCGCTTCTTGGCAATGCTCTTCAATAATCAAGAAGATATATCGATCATACCTTAGAGTTCATTCTTGGTTATTAACACATCTTCAGTGGATCTTTCTTCATATTCTCACCTTGTATCTGATAGGATGGAATTTATGTTCAGTTACCAAATTCGAAGAAATATCAAGTGAGCCTAAGCCACATCCTGGACCAGAGCCTATTCTCAGAGTCTAGAGCCAAAGCCATCCATATCTAGATTCAGAGTTGTAACCAAAGTCAGTGTCATGCTCCATGAGCATATTTTTGGTTGGTGGCCTACCTTAAACAACCACTGGTAGAAGAATTTTGTTTCTACTACATTAGTTTATGGTCAACTCTTAACCAACATCAAGGAGAACTTCCACCAACAGAAAACTTCAGCTTCTAACCATATTTGGAATTGTTCTACGAACTACTTCAATCCTTACTTCCATAGTTGGCGATCAGCCTTAAACCACCATCGGTAGAGACCTCAAGTTCTTCTACCTCATTTGGTTTGTGGTCTTCCTTAAACCACCATTTCAGAGAGAGCATTTAGCCATTAGCTTCCATGCACTTTTGTATTTCAACTCTCTTCTTGGACTCACATACACCCCTTCAGATTAAGGGGGGGAATGTTAGACACCTAATCCATAAGGGTTGGTGTGGAGGAATTCCAATAGTCGTAAAAGTCCAAGAGACCTCTTGAAAGATAAAAATCAACGGTCAATGACAATGTATAAATATGCACTTTGTGACTAGAAATGAATCACATGTTTATCTAAATTTAGTCTTTGCTTTTGTGTGTTTAACACAAGGAGTGAGGGAAGATCTCGCAGGAAAGGAATTAAGAGAAAATAAATTGTTGAGAATATTACGCAAATCCATTTGCAAATAGAGAAGACACTAAATAAGTCACAAGAAAAATATAACACCATGCATGATCAACACAAATCAGAGAAGTCATTTAGAGTAGGAGACAAAGTATAGTTGTATTTGAATAAAGGAAAACTATAGGGTCTTGGTAAGAATATCAAAGCTCTATGATACCATCCTTTTGATATACTATAAAGGTGGGAGAAATTCCTATAGACACACTATACCCCCCATACATGCACATTTACTCATTGGTAAATGTAGAGAATCTCGAACTCTATGAGCCATCTATTTTGGAACAGGATGAGGGGTAGGTCCTACCTATCTTAGGAAAAGCTGGAAGAGGAAAAAAATTTGCAGAAGAGGTCTATAACTACAAGATAGGGGTAGCATGACATTTGGTAGATTGGGTTGAAAGGGCAACTTCTAAGAAAATCCGAATGTTACTCTAAGGAGAAGGTAGAGGAAACATTTTCTTAAACTCATTAAGTAAAATATTATGGGGACCAAAAGCCTTGTAACATGAGGAGGTATAATCTAAAATCATTATATTAGTTTGTATCAATCTTGATGCTTTCATAGTTCAAAAATTAGAGGAATCATCTCATCAAGCCATTTTACTGGTGTGTCCTAGTTTGGAGAATTGGAGTTTGAAACCTTCCAAGGATTTTTAATACATTAGATGATTTTTTTGGTGACCAAAATTTTTCATTTGTGTTAGGTCCCTTGTTATTGTTTAGCACTTATAGACCTTTCAAATGGTGCAAGAAAGATGTCAATCAGAGTATGTATGAAAATTTATGCCTCCTAGAAGTTGACCTTCTTATTAGACAACCATGGTTTGAAAGGATGCCATGTCAACCCTTGTTACTCATGAAAAAGGGGCTAGCCACGTGTGATCTATAAATAAAACTCTAGATGGGTCAAAATTATAACTCTAGTTGAGATTTGATGTCAAACCTAACCCCTAGTTGGCTATCAGACAATGTTAAAATTGAGCCACTATGAGGATGAGAGGTTAGATTTTATTCAATTGTATCTTGTCCCATAATAGAGAAGAGAAAATGGGAGTGGGAGTAAGAGAGAATAATATATTAGGTTAGTTTTTTGTATTAGTCTTTCATGTCATATTTCTCAAGTAACTCCATATAAAGTGCCTTCTCTTTTATACTTGAATTATTTCCATTCCAAATAAAAGAGAGCTAAGCAACCTCACCTTCTAGTTGAATTTTCTCCCATAAGGGTTTCTTGAAGCAGATCTTGTGTTTATCATGGTTGGTATTGGATTACATTTGTTGTCCTATATTTTCCACATTTTATTTATTTCGTGGATAAGAAGAAAATCAATAATTAAGAATTCTGAAAACCTAAAGGAATTTAACCTTCATAGAATAGATCTTGGTTTATTTTTATCAGATTTATTGAGATGAATTATCCAATGGAATATCCACAACATTTTCTAGATCAATGTGCATATAATTTGTAAATGTATATGCAATAGATTCAACCTAATAAGAAAGTAACTGCATGTGCAATGTGTGAATGTGTATATATACAGATCATGTAGTTATTATTGAGGACACATGACTTGGATGAATGAATGTATTAGGATATTTGGAGGATTTTCTCTTACTATTTAAGGAGTTTTTGTATAACTTATCTCTATTATCTATCCTAGCTTTGAGCTCCACACTCACGTTTGTGTACTTCAAGATTTTTTATGTATTTGAATCATAACATTTAGTATCAGAGCATATAATCCTAGGGTTTTTCTACTACAAACAAGTCATCTTGGAATTTTTGCTATAAATTTTTTCATGGAAAGCCTCAAAATATCAAATTTTGAGTTAACTTAGGAGATATGTAGGGTATAAGTGGTCAAAATTTCATACTATGTTTCACTATACTTTCATATATATATCATATGGAAGTTAGGGTGTATGATGAGTCCATAAATAAATATCAAATGAGCCATCTTATCATTTTTTCTATAAATTTCTTTATGTGAAGCTTTAGATTGTAAAATTTATATACTAAGAAGAGATATCAAGTACAAGTGATAAAAATTTCGAATTTTTCTCTATACTTTCATAAATATAACTTATGGGAGTTAGGGCTTATGGTTGGTCCTAAAATATGTTTTTAAATGAGTCATCTTGGTAGGTTCATTGTAACTTTTTCCTAAAAAAAATCTAGCATGAAACTTTTAGGGATCTGAGGAGACATAATAAAGTACCTCAATAAAAAATTTCATTATCATATTTAAAAAATTGAACACATGGCACTTTGTACAAGTTCACTTTTAAGAAGGAGAAAACATTCAACAAGTTTTGGGAAAGTTACAATAACTTTCTCTTGACACATCAAATTGTGGTTCAACTAATAAAATTATAGAGAAGACGTATCAAAGCACTACAAGCCAAAATGTTAGACTCAAAAGGTTTGAAATTACAAAGATACACTAGAAGAAAGGCTTGTTATAATGATAGACTCCATAATAGGGTTATAAAAGGTATGTTAACTTAAAGCTATCATATATTTTGATTGACATGTCTAATTGAGGTGATTCAAAAGCTATTAGAAAGAAAAAACATAAAATATTATACTAATAAAATTATAATAATTATTTGTGACCATTAATGATAATGTATTGAAGCTATAGGTTGAGGGTTTGGGTTACACCTCACTAAATAATCAATGCCAATACCTATATTTATGGAGATGAGGATGGTAATGGAAAATTATTCTGAAAAAACATATAATTTGATGGTGAAAATTGGGAGTGGTGGATAAGAATTGAAGAGGATACTAGACAAAATATTACATGGGAAATTTTTGAAGGGCTCATCTCAAATAATGGATCAAGGACTTAAAAGTAGAGGAGATCTGTAGAATTTGAGCATGAATTGAAGAAATCTAAAGAAGAAAATTTCTAAATTATGGAAATATAAGGAGGAACTAAAATAATATCTTAGGAACGAGGGTGATCAGTTGTGTAAGTTGTAATCACTTAATGAATGACTCATAAAGGAGGCTAAGAATATAAAGCAAGAAAATAATAACAAAGAAAGTGGGAAAGGAATGATTTCAAGTAATAACTAAAAAGGAAAGATGAAGAAATCAAAACGGTTACGCAAGCATAATCAAAAACTTCTTAATGATCTTAAGAAGGTGAAAAGGTAACCATAATAGTTACAATAAAAAAAGTAGGTATGAAGATATTACAACGATAATTAAAGAGGAACTACCAAAAAAATGGAAGAAGAAATTGGTGAGTCAAATATGATGGTATTATCTCCAAGACTAGAGTAATCAAACACTAGGGAAAAAAAGGATAGAGGAGGCCATTGTCTCTAAAAATAAGGTATATGAAATGGGTATGCAAAGTGAAGGAAATCCATCAAATGTGAAGCCATATGACATCCTCATTACCACGAAAAATTTAGTGAAAGACATGAAGACCAACATCTGCATTATAAAGGAAGAAGTTGGAATAACCATTAATATTCATGGAACATGGCATCGTAAAATCATTATTCAATAATACATTATCAAATATAAACAATAACTACAAATTGGAGAAGTCACAACATCACTACATGGAATTAAAGGAAAGAAAGTTATGCAACAACCAGCCATCAAGGATTAAGACCGAAAAGAATTGAGATTGGATAGTTGGATTCTCATTAATGGAAAGAAGAATATAGGAATATAAGGATATACTATTATTTGGTTCCATCACATGTAACACCCTTAATTGTAATGTTTTGAGGACAATGCTTTTTGAAGGAGGGTATTATGATATGACCCCAAGGGGGACATATATTGGCTTAAACGCACATGTAATGTGTAAATGTATATGTAATGGGGTTGGCCCAATAAGAAAGGTACATCATATGCAATGTGTGAATCTATATATATAGATATCATTTAGCCATTATTGAGAACATGTGATTTCGATGTATGAATGTATTGGGGTATTCGGACGAGTTTCTCCTATTATTTAAGGGGTTATTGTGTAACTTATATCTCTTATCCATGCTCACATTTGTGTACATGGTTTGTACTTCTGGTTTTTTATATATTTGAATTATAATAAGAGTTTTGTAGCATATCGTATGAGAAATATTTTATTTTGGTAGTGTGTTGTATGAGAAAAAAAATATAGATGTGGTGTGTCACAAATGTGTAAAACTTATAAAGCCATGACACACCACAAGGAATATTATTTACTTTGTGATGTAGTGTAACTTGAGAAATTTTCAAAGTTGTGATGTATTACAACTTTGAAATGATAGATAAATGATGGATTTTTAGAAGAAAAGAATGGCAATAAAATAGTACCAACATCTCCCCCAAACTCAATGATTTAGCATGTCCTCATGCTAATCCTGATGTGCTCCCTTTATATTATGTTCCTGCTTGTGCCTCTGCCGCTTGTAGCAAGACATCTATACTCTTCTGAACTTGGGCATTCTTCTGAACTTGGAACTCATGTTTCAGATTCTTATATTTTTCTTTGAGAGCTTTTTTCTGAGTGTACCATTTTGTCACCCATTTGCACGTTTCAGTTTGATCAGTCTTAAGTTCTTTGATTTGCTTCTTCAGTTTCTCATTTTTTTGCTGAATCTTCTTGCTCTGAGCTCTCAACATTTCATTTTCCTTCTTTATGACCTTCTCCAACATGTTTGCTTCCATCAATTCCTCTTTTAGCTCTTCAATTTGTTTCTCTAACCTTCTATGTTTCTTGTTTGTAGGTACTGGCTCTTTCCTTTCTTCCTTGTTACTCTTGATTTCCATTTCTACTTCCTGTTCTGGCTGTGAATTAGTATTGCTTTCAATGTTCATTGGTGCATTTGCATTTGACTCTGGTTGATCATCTTGTGTTTGGTTCTTTTGTATTCTCCTTGATCTTCTCGTATAAGTAGTGAAGATTTTGTCTTGTTCAATTTTCTTAGCAGTTTCTTGCCTCATCCTTCTTGTCCTTACACCACTGCTGGGCTGAGGAACATTGCTTGACTTACGCTCAGGGATTTCTTCATCAATATCAAGCATAAACTATGTGCGTTCTTGATGTTGTTCCTGTTCATCTTCTTTAATTTGATTGGCAATTAAAAATTCTTTCCATGTTTTTCCTCTCCTCTGCAACTCAAATTCAATTAGAATTTTGATCAACCCAAAATGACACAAACTCTTATCTTCATTACCTTTTCATTTCTGAATGGTCTTCGACATTTTAGTCAAACTCTGTAAGAGGAAGTAGGGCAAACTGATGGTGCATTGACCTTTTAAGTGCAACAGAATTTTGATGTGATATAGGTATACTATACTGTAACATCCTTCACATGTAACAAATTTTTGAATAATGTATACCATTTCGTCCCAAGGGTGAATTAGCCAACTTCTGGGAACACCCTTTTTCCAATTGACAGAGGAAACCCTTGACCTAGACATAAACTGAGTCCATGATTTCTCCTTAAATTGTTTGGTTTTGAAATACTTTTCCCCTTCTGGACTGATTCCCAATGTTTGTGCTATGGTATCCTCTGAAATTCTAAAAGAGAAGTTTCCTATTAATGCTTTCTCTCCATTGAATGTGAATGCAAACTGCTTTGTCACTTCTTCATTGTTTCCATTGAATTTCTCTAGAAAAGATAACCAGTGTTTTTCCCTTAAAATCGTGACACAGTCATCATGATATTGTGAACTATCAAATGTTTCAGGCTCTGCTCTATTGGTCATTTTTAAAAAATCTCTGTTCTAACCCTTTTGTTTATGCTTAACAATTCAATCAGGGTTTTTTCAATGTGTTACCTCTTTTCCTGCATTCCACTTAGCCGACCTAGTAACGCCCTCAATTCTCAGGGTTTCCTTCTTTAATTGCTTGGGCGGTGGTAGAAACTCGTGGTAAGCCTGTTTGCTATGCTCTCCCTTTGTAGCGCCTGCTGTCTCGGCCCTCTTTGAAAACTCAGAGTTTGAACACTCACATGGTAACGCACTTTATGAGCTGAGAGTTTTATAAAGTGAAAACTTAGCATCCGACCTTCACCCAATTGCTATGATGACAATGCAGAGTTGGAAGGCGCCTTCACATCATGAAGACAGAGGAGCAGTACTAATTTGCAGAGGTATAATCATGAGAACACCATATACAAATCGTATGATGGTAACGGATATATATATTTCATGAGCAGACTTGGGTCACAAGATTATTTTATAACTCCAACAGTCGAAATGAATGAACTCATTTGAGGATAGATGGTTTAACACTTGTCTTCCATTGCACGTACTTGTACATTGAGTATCCCAATTGTTGGTACTTGATTACCAGAAGGCCGATTTAAAAATGATGAGTTGATGACAAGGTTTGAAGAGCGGTGTAGGAAAAGGTTTGAAAATCGTGGTAGGAATATGGAAATAGGCTAAGGTGTGATAGGAAATGATAGCAGAGTGATAATGAGATGAGTAGTTAGGAATATTACAAGGGTGATGGGTATAGGGGTTTTTGAAATTGATAACAAGCAATAATAATTATCATTTTTAACACTAAAATAATTTAAGAATTTTAAATGTTAAAAATTTCAACAATACATTACACTT
This sequence comes from Pinus tabuliformis, assembly GCA_031772625.1. Lineage (NCBI taxonomy): Eukaryota > Viridiplantae > Streptophyta > Pinopsida > Pinales > Pinaceae > Pinus > Pinus tabuliformis. The sequence goes on along the minus strand of CM062820.1, from coordinate 1,405,056,190 downwards.
GTTGGTTGACAGAATGTTGATTTGGCGTGCACAGGTAGGACTGATCTGTTTCTACAGGTATGACTGATCTTCACTGTCCAAAACAGGTCCCTTTGAAATGAAATTGAATATAACAGGTCCCTTTAAAATTTGAAGAACTTTGAAGAACTCTGAAGAACCATGTTTGTGAAGATTCTTTTATCCTTGGCATTGATGTAGCCTTGATTATAATTCTATGATAAGCAACCTTTGAAAACTTTGTTGAAGTAGCCTGATATATCTTGAATGCAATCTTTAACAGGTCCCTCTGATATTGAAAATGTTGACATAGTCTTCTGAACAGGTCCCACTGCATATATCATTGCTTGAGAAGGTCCCTCACTGTTTCTTCAATGTTGGCATAGTCTTCTGAACAGGTCCCACTGCATATTGCTTGAACAGGTCCCTCTGATTAGAACAAAAACAACTCTTTTATTGAAATACTAAATTACTGAAACAAATTCCTTGAAGATATAAAAATGAGGAGATGAGATAGGGAAAACAAAATGTTGATTCTTGCTGATTCTTCTCCCCCACTAAAGCTTTGACTTGTCCTCAAGTCATTATTGAATGGATGAAAAACAGGAAACAAGTAGAACAAGGAATTCTTACCAGCCAAATGATTGGTTTTCTAGTAAGAATTATGGGTTAGAGTGTGCCAGAGTCTGGTTTTCACATCTAAACCATTATTATTGTTTTTTTTTTTTTTTTTTTAAATGAAATTGAATGAACTAAGGTAGAGATATCACAGCTGAAGGCTGCAATATCTCAACCTCCCTTTGCTGAGATATAGTGTGAATAAAATCCTCCTTGCTGATGGGCTTGTGATATAGTTTCAACCGATGGCCATTGACAAGAAAGGTGTTGCCTTCTCCATCAATGGTAGTAAGCTTGATTGATCCATTTTCATATGCTTGAACTATTTCATATGGGCCCATCCAATGTGTGGTAAATTTGGCTTTATGATCTCTGAATTTAGAGTCAAAGAGTAAAGCCCAGTCTCCTTCTTTGAACTGTTTCTTTTTGATGTGTGCATCATGCCACTGCTTCCGTTGTTTCTGCATTAGGATTGTTGTCTCCTCTACTTGTTGCTTCATTTCATCTAACTGGTTCAATTGTCGAATTATCTCTTGTTGGGATTCATTGAGATCAATTCCTAAATCTGCCGCCATCTTATAAGTATGTGTTTGAAATTCAATAGGAAGCATTACCTCTTTTCCATGCACCAACTGATATGGTGTAAATCCTGTAGTATTTTTCCACGTGATTTTGTAAGCCCATAGTGCATCTTTGAGCTTCTCTTCCCAATTCTTTCTGTTCATTGCTACTATCTTAGTGATAATTCCTTCCAATGTTTTATTTGTAGATTCCACCTGGCCATTGGCCTATGGATGGTAAGGTGTACTTTTCCTGTGCTTGATTTTATATTTTTCTGTGATGTCTTTGACCAGCTTTGAGGTAAACTGAGTACCTTGATCCATCACTATCTCCCTTGGTACTCCATACTTTACAAAAAATTCTTCAAAAAGGAAGTTTACCACTATTTGTTCAGTTGCCCGGACTAGTGCTTTGGCTTCAGCCCATTTTGTCACGTAACCAGTACATACTAGGATGTACTTTTTACCTTTTGAAGTTGGATTGATGGGTCCTATAAAATCTAGAGCCCATTTTTCAAATGGCTCTAAATGTACTTGAGGCTGAAGTGGCATTTCATCTGTAGCTGTTGGTCTGCCCATTCTTTGACAGCTATCACAACTTTTCACATACTTCTTGGAATCCTTAAAAATAGATGGCCAATAGTATCCAAGACTGAGAATCTTGAATGCTGTTCTTTTGGCTGCAAAATGCCCACCACACGGTTCATCATGGCAAGATTTTAAAATATCAATTATTTCATCATTTCTTACACATCATCTAATAATCATATCATAACCGGTGTAAAATAAATCTCCATTAACCCATGAGTATCTAGCACTCTGTTTGATCAGCTTCTTCTTTTCCTTTGGAGTAAAATATGGAGGTGTTTTTCCTGTGGACAAATAGTTGGCTAAGTCAGCATACCAAGGATTCACTATTGAAATTGCAAATAAATTTTCATCTGGAAAAGAATCTTCAACCGGAACAACCTCACCTGAATTTTGCAGTCTAGAAAGAAAATCTGCCACCTGATTCTCCTTACCTAGTCTATCTAACACTGTAATATTAAATTCCTGTAATAATAACAGCCATCTGGTAACTCTGCCATTAGTGATTGGTTTATTCATTAAATACTTAATGGCAGAGTGGTCAGTATGTACAAAAACCTCATAACCAGTTATATAATGTCGGAATTTATTCACAGCATGTATGATTGCAAGCATTTCTTTTTCAGTGACTATGTAGTTTAATTCTGCAAGTGTTAGATTTTTACTAATGAAATAGATGGCATAATTGAAAGACTCTTCTTTTTGGCCTAATGAGGCACCTACTGCAGTATCAGATGCATCTGTAAAGATGTGAAATGGTAGGGTCCAGTTAGGTCCTTTTAAGACTGGTGTGGTTGATAACTTTTCTTTGAGTGTTTCAAAAGCTTTTTGACAATTCTCATTCCAGTTGAAAGGTGTATCTTTTGCTAGAAGCTTAAACAGAGGTGAAGCTATTTTACTAAAATGTTCAATAAACCTTCTGTAATAGCTTGCATACCCAAGAAAACTTCTTACCTCTTTTTGAGTCTTCGGAATTGGCAAATTGACAATGATCTGGATTTTTGATGGATCAACTTTAATGCCTTGAGAAGAAATATAGTGACCTAATACTATCCCTTCATTTAACATCATAAAACACTTTTCATTGCTCAGGGACAGATTAGCTTCAATACATCTCTTCAAAACTTTTTCAAGATTTTCTAATGAATGCTCAAATGAATTACCATACACTGAAAAACCGTCCATATAAACTTCAACACAGTCATGAACTAAATCAGCAAAAATAACTAATACAGCTCTCTAAAATGTAGCTGGAGCATTGCAAAGTCCAAATGGTAAAACATTATAGGCATAAGTGCCCCAGGGACAAGTAAAAGTGGTTTTGTCCTGGTCCTCTAAGGCTATCCTGATCTAGTTATAGCCACTGAAACCATCAAGAAAAGAGAATGATGATTTCCCAGCTAATGTGTCTAGCACTTGGTCAATAAATGGTAGTGGGAAATAATCTTTGAGTGTTGCTTTGTTCAATTGTCTATAATCAACACAAATCCTCCACTTGCCATTTTTCTTGGGCACTACTACCAATGGGGATACCCACTGACTGTCAGAGATAGGATAGATAAAATTGACTTTCAATAGTTTTTGTAATTCATCTCTAACAATATCCTGAAGCATGGGATTCATTCTTCTCTGTGGTTGCCTCACTGGTTTGATATTACTATCCGTATAAATATGGTGAGTGCATGTTTCAGGGTGAATTCTGTGCATATCGGTGTAATCCCAAGCAAATGCTTTCTGATATTTTCTCAATAATTGAATCAATTTTTCCTCCTGAGATGAGTCTAGGTGAGTGCTAATATTCAAAGTTTTTCCTGGACTAATCTCTATGGTCTTGCTCTGTGTGTTTGTGATAGATTGAATGGGAAAAATGTTCTGAAATGTTGTTTGCAAAGAATGAATGGTACATGTTTCCTGAAAATTCTGTGCCAAAAGTTCATCTGCAACATGGTATTGGTCATTTCTTAATTCTTTAGAAATATCAGGTTGAGAAAGGAATAATTCTACCAAATCATCATTATTATGTTCTTGAAAATCATAGATTTGATTGATGCTAAAAACAGATTGAACTTCTTCCTTATCATTGTATTTACCATCAAGCCATAAATTGTGTGCTACTGTTGGTGATTGTGCTGATGGGTAAAGAGTGAGTTGTTTTCTTTCAGTTCCTCGTGAAATAATCATATTACCTGATCTACATCCTATGAATACATCAACAATTGCTAACCATGGTCTACCAAGGATGATGGGGTGTCCTCCTAAATTATATTTTGGCTGAAGAACTAAAAAGTCCACTGGATACTCCCAAGAGTCTAGTGAAACAATTATGTCTTTAAAAATCCCTTCAGGAATCACTTTTGACCTATCAGCTAGTTCTAGAACAATTGTTGTGTGCTGCAAATTTGTGAGCTGCAATGTTTTCATTGTTTCAAGAGTCATCACATTTATTGCGGCCCCAAGGTCAATTAAGGTGTTTGGAATATGTATGTTGTTAATGATTGTAGTGACTCTGGGAATACCAGGATCAACATACTTTTTCATTGAAATGGTTTTTGTCATAAGGCCAACTAAATGTCCAATAACATGAATAGTTTGTGGATCAATTCTTTTCCTAGTAGGTTTCTTAAGGCACAGTTCTTTGATTGCTTTAGTATATATGGGAATGTCTTTTATGGCTTGCAATAGTGGAATTTTTATATAGACATTCTTTAGCTCATCTAAAACATCAAACTGTGGTATAGACATGGGAATTTTTGCTTGGACCAATCGTTCTGGAAAGGTGGTGGATGCAACGGTTGCATTTGTTTATTTTTGATGTCATAATTTTGTTTCCTTTGAGTTGGAGTTTCATTTTCATTTTCTTCATTTTCTTCTTGTTTTTCGGCTATTGGAAGTTCTTTTTGAAGTACCTTACCAGACCTCAGCGCGATATTTTGTAAAGGTAATGTGGGATATGATGGTCCCTCATCTACATTGTAGGCTGGTCTCTCTGCTATGTTATTTGGATTTGGTACAGGTTGAGCAGGAATCTGAGTGGGTCTAGGAGGTTGTTGGTTAGATGGGAGTTGTAAGTGAGGTGGATTTATTGGTGGAGGAGAAGGCAATGCTTGTTGAGAGTTTTGGGGTTGATAAACAACTTACTGCTGAGGATATTGCTGATATGTTTGAGGATATTGCGAATGTGGCTGATGATACTATTGATATGGCTGAGAATATTGTTGGTATGGTTGAGGATATGGTTGATATTGTTGAGAGTACTGCTGAAATGGTCTCCATTGTTGCCATGGCACGGGCACATTCCAAGAATTCTGAGCATACATCTGATCTTGTGCAGGAAATTGCAAATTTTGGTTTGGAAACATACCTGGAGGTGGAGGTCTAGGTTGCCACGGTCTCTTGGCGCCCATGAAATACACATTCTCCATATCTGTATTAGCTGCTTCCACATTACAATTCTGCAAAATCTTGACTTTAGAGCAATGAAATATATCATGATTTTCAGTAAAAAAGGCGCAAACTTGAATGTTTTCTAATGGGCAGTCTTTCAAGGCATGTTTCTTCCGGCATTTTGGACAAAAGACAGCAATTATTTGATCTTCCTCTTCTTGTCTTTTCTTGGCTTTCAGAGTGTCGATTTGAGTTCCTAAGGTACTTAATAGATCTGTTTTGAATTCTTCTAACAGGTTTCCTATTTCAGCCCTTGTGACACTTGCTGAAGTAGATTTTGTGGCTTTAGATGATAGAGCTCTTTTTCCATATCTGGCTTTTCTCCTTGAATACTTTTCACATAAATCAGCAATATCTTCGAAAGGTAGAGTGGAAATATCACCTTTGCCCATCAAATTAAGATCATCTAAGTATTCCTCTCGAATGCCCTTCAAAAATATTGTTCAAATCAGATCAAGAGACATGGTTCTATGTTTTGATTTTTGTAAATTGTAAACAAATCGTTCCAAATACTCCTATAAATTTTCATCCTCTTGTTGATTCATCCTAAAGATATCATCTTTAGAATCTTTCGATCTGCAATAAGGTTGGTATTTCTTTAGGCATATTCTTCTCATGCCATCCTAATCAGTTATTGCATGTTCACCAAGTCCCATGAACCATCTTAATGTTGATGCTTTTAATGTTGCTAGGAAGAGTCTAAGGCTATGGGCATCATCTGTGTAACCATATGTTGGACATACTATGTCAAATTCAAACAAGAATGAATCTGGATCTTCTGAAGCCATGCCATAAAAGTTTGGAACAGAGATGGAGGTATGTTTTTCATTTTTATTTCCTCATCTTCTCCTGGTTCTTGAATAGGAAATTTAAAGGTTGACTCTTCCTCCTCTCTTCGACCTTGATTTTTTGGTCCTCTTGCTGATCCATCTCCTTCCTCAGCCATTTTGATAGGTTCCTCTGTTGATTTAATTCCTTGTTCAGTGTCACTTGTTTCAAAGAGAAGTTGTTCTAGTGATTTTTCTCCTTCTTGAGATTTTTCAAAATCAGTAGGTTCAAGGAGAGATTGTTGAGTTATTATGTTACTTTCTCTTTTTATAGAGGATTCAAGGAGATGTTTCTTCTATGATTCGTGTGCCAATAGAATTTTTCTCTCAATGAGTGTGAGTCTTTGCCCTGATTTCAGTTTATCCTCTAATTTTTGTATGGTGACTTTCCCAGCTGGTGTTGTGTGTTCAACTTTTCCTAAAGGGTCTACTCCTAGTGGTGAATTAGTTTTTGGATGGGGGGTTTTTATGAATCTAACTTTATCATCTCTAGGTCTATACATAAGTAAACATCACTTCTAGAATGACGAATCAAAATTAAATCTATGTTTTTGTTTGTTTTTGTTTATGTTTTTTTTTTTTTTGTTAGAAATCCTCTAGTTGCGCCTCCCCGGCAACGGCGCCAAAATGTAGTGACCAATCCAGGGGTCTAGATTAGACTAAATTTAATGTCAACCAAGGTAGGTAAACTTAGAGGCACGTGTCTACAATATATAGACCTAAAAGGATCTCATCTACCTAGATAAGTGTCTACTGTGACAGGCTACAGTACTCTTTTACAAGAGATTGGAATATGTTTCCTTTCACACTTTAAACACTCAGATCATCTAATTTAATTAACTGTTCTAAAAGCACAACGTGTTACTAGTCTGAGTTTTCAATCCTCTTACAAGGATATCATTTACAAAAACCCTTTCTCGGTAACACACTAAGCATCCTAACAATCAAATTCATGAAAACTAAAGACTCTTTTAAGCATACTAAAACTCAAATGCATGAAAACGGAGTCCACAGAGATACTTCGAAATTCAGTGCTCAATTAAATCTTTTACAAGATCTTGTTCAATAATTTAGCAATTGAAGTTTCAAGCTATCACCATGAATCATACAATAACACTCGCAAGAACTTCTAATCGAATTAATTAATTCACAAGCAAAGAAATGGCATCAAACGCTATTCAGATCTGAAGTCTAAATGCTATGAAAATGAAATGAAAGTATACCAGTCCCCACGTAGGGCCCGTCCACGCGTTGATGGTACACTTAGAAAACTTCAGATGATGAAACCATTAACACATAAAACACTGGAATGATGAAACGCTGCCTGTGATTAAAGTCTGGAAATCAATTACATGCAAGAACAGAGTTCTGGAATACGCAGTCTTAAGCCTGCTCAAATCTATTATCCTTCGTTCACTAACATTCCTTAAGGTTTACAATCGAATGTACATACATTATCATGCAGATGTTTCTGCTTTTACAGTCAAAAAGGCGATTTTTGTTTTTTTTCTAATCTTAACTGATTTCTAAAACAAAACGAAATCAATTTAGGTAACTTTGGCTTTTTGTTGCTTTTATGGCCAAAAAGGTTGGGTTTGACCAACATTGACCATGTATCCAGGAGCTCCAGATGCGATGCTGAATAGATCTTTCACCATGTATGTACATCCGTGATCACGTCCCTATCCTCTGTTTTGATTTTCCTGCCATGCCACGTGTCACAACATAAACCAATTACAGGAAGTCATGACATCCCGTAATTTTGTTGAAAATTTCCAATTTTTAACATAAAAATCCATAAATTAAATTTAATGTAAAATAACAATTATAATGCTTCATTAATCAATTTCAATGGACCATGAGGGGTTTATGGGAGAAAATGATAGATAAATGATGGATTTTTAGAAGAAAAGAATGGCAATAAAATAGTACCAACACTTCTCCTTGTGCATAATCAATCTTGATTGTACTAAAGAAAGATGAGACTTGATGTCTCTATATTGATTTCGGGGCAATAAATATTATCACCATAAAAATATTGATATCCACTTCCTTACATTTATGATTTGCTTGATCAACTCCAAGTAGCTCAATTCCTCCCTAAAATCAATCTTAAAAGTGGATATCATTAGGTGAGGGTTCAAGTAGAAGATACTTTGAAAACAACTTTTAAAACCAAAATAGGTTTTTTTGAATGGCTTGCGGTGCCTTTTGGGCTCACCAACACCCCAACAACCTTTATGAGATTAATGAATGATGTTTCTAGAGATTGTCTTAATAGATTTATTATTGTCTATTTAGATGATAATATTATTTTCTCTCAAACTCACAATACACATTTCCAATACTTGGAATAGGTTCTCCACGTACTTCAACAAAATCAACTCTTTACCAATCTCTCTAATGTTCCTTTTATCAAACATCATTCTTGTACCTTGGCTTTATTATCAATGCACATGGGATTAAGGTGGATCCTTCTAAGGTTGAAGTTCTCTACAATTGGCCTATTCCTTTCGATCTCACACAGTTAAGAAGTTTTCTTAGTATTGCCAACCTCTATCATAAATTCATCTCCATTTCTTCAAAAATTTCCTTGGCTTTGCATTAGTTGACAAATAACTATATTATGATCAAGTGAACATAAATCATTCTCATGTTTTCAGTGCCTTGAGAGAAAAAGAAAAAAAAATCCCTTGTACTTGTCTTGCTTGATTTCTCCTAGTATTTTGAAATTAAGACCATTGCTTCGCAATTTGCACTTATATAGGTTTTTTTTCAAAGTGTCATCCAATGGCTTATCATTTAGAGACATTTTCAAAAGCCATAGAAAACTACTCCAGTTACGATAAAGAGTTGAATGAACTAGTTTAAGCTATCAAATATTACATATGTTTCCTCATGGGAAAATAAACTATTATGAATTTTGATCATTTTACTTTGAAATTCCTTCAATCCCAAAACAAAGTGAAGAAGCTCGACATATGAAATGGGCATCCTAACATTTTCATTTGGTTATCAAGTACAAAAATGATATCACGAATTCAACGACCAATTGTTTGATTCGATCACCTTCCTTTCATGCCTTAATCGTTGTCACCACGTCACATATGAGATTTTATACTTGGGTTCCACAATATCCAAATGATTTAGATCTAGGGTAGATTTATAAGAGTCTCCAACATCTAACCTCTTCAAACTTAGTTCCTTTTCAATATTTCATATCAAGGATGGAACATTTTACAAAATTGATAAGTTATATGCACTCCATGATCACTTCTCCTCTTTGCTCCACTGGGGACATTGGACTTTTTGTGGTCATCACTTTGGAAATCAAATGACCCTTCATCATCCACAACATTTCTTTACTAACCTCACATGTAGCAGGATGTTCTTCATTTTCTACGGTGTTAAACAATTTGTTGTCGCTCCAAATGACCTAACAAAAATCTTGGTTTGATTTTCCCTTTACACTTACTTGTCCATGGGAAAGCATTTCCATGAATCTTGTTAGTGGCTTTCCTATGATTGTTTACTGCCATGGTTGCACTTTTGTGGTTGTTAATAAATCTAATAAAATGGCTAAGTTTATTCATAATTGTGAGATCAATTCTTCTAGTGACTTAACCTAACTATTATGTGACTTTGTTAGCCAATCCTTTGGCCTTCCCACTAGCATTGTGTTTAATAGTGACTCGTGTTTTTATGGGCCAATTTTGGCATTCCCTTTGGAAAATATAGGAAATTCACTTAATTTTTCCATTGCCTTTCTTCATGGACTAATGATGAAACATGAGTGGTTGATCTTACCTTAGTGAAAAGTCTTTGGATTTATCATCACACTGTTCTAGATAAGTGGGATTTGAGTGTTACCTACTTTGATCATGCATATAATTAATCATATCACTTTCCCATTGAGGTTTGTCTTGGATTTCAACCTTTGGCTCTCTATGAGTTTTCCTTATATTTTATTTTTTTTGCGACATCACATACTCAAAAAGAGTAAGATAAGGCATATACGTTTTTTCACCATTTGTAATCCCTTCAAACCAAAGTCATCCATATTCATTAGAAGGTCTGATAAAATCAAAAACAACTCATGCATCAACATTATGTACCACACCTTTTTTTTAAGTTGGTGACAAAGTGTGGTTGCATTTGGACAAATGCCAATTTCAAGACAAAGCATACAATAAGGTCAAACCCATTTATTATGGCACCTAATAAAACATTGATCTAGTAAGTGTCTATGAATGTTCTTCACCTTAATCTTCAAGTACACTCAAGAATTCATGATATCATCAATGTTGATTTGCTTAAACCATAACATGAGTCAACTTTGGATATAGATATCTTGACTAGTCATCCTATTGATATTATTATATATGTTTAGTTGTTGTTTGTTGCACATTGATTTTTCCACATGAAGTTTCACCAAACTTGTTAGGGATCCATCATTTCATACATTGTTTCTAAGAAAGGTTAGCTTCCACACTAGGTTCATTGGATTTCTTTGCGCTAAAGGCAACAACATTTTTCCTATGTCCTAAAATCATTTGAGGCCAATGCTCTTCTTCTTTGAAGGAATGGTATGGATTCTTAAGATTCACACGTAATTGGGCTTTTTAGTGCTTGGTATATTATTATTGTCATATATGTGCATATAAGAAAGTATTATTGTGGCTTGGATGTAAGGAAGCCTTTTAACTTCCTATTTCCATGGATTATGAGATGGTTTTTTACTCTCATGGAGTAGTTAAGATCCTATCTCAAAATATCTGTATTGCTCTAATTTAGTTGTTATTTCTTAGGAGGTTACCTTCTAGATATTAAGGTTACCTTTAGAGATTTGTATTTCAAACTCTAGTGTTAAACTATGTTCATGAGTGATTTGATCCCACGTTAATTGATTTGAAATTAGTGTTAAATGCTTCGTTCTACTAATTTGGATTCTAATAGAAAATTTCTCAATTGTCCACAACTTCACTAAAACTAAATTAATTAATTAAAAAACAATAGTTAAACACTAAAATTTAGAAATTAGAATTGAAATAACATAGAAAATACTAAAAAAATCATAATGGAGTTCATTAAGATGGGATACATATTTATGTTCGCTTTGAATGACTAGTCACTCCATTCATAAGGATGCAAAGTACAACATTACACTTATTGACATCAAGTATTGGATTTAAATCGATAAAATAAACAATCTTTGATGTCCTCTACGAAAATAACAACCCAAGGTACCAACCTTCGATGGTTGTTCCTACAAATAAATGAAAACAACTTGCATGTTCTCCTAGCAAAAGGAGATTTCTATTATTAATCTAATTCCAAGACCCATTTATGTTGCCTTATATTGTTTCCTAGGCATGTGGTGTATGGATAGGTGTTATCCTTTGTTTCAACTATAGGGCCTTTTCACCTACATGTGTTTCCAATTTGATGATGGCTTGATGCATTTTTAATGAAGGGAAATCATATGAAAGAGTCACATAAGCTATGAGATTGGAAAAAAAAGTGGTTGATCACTTCTGATTAGTTAAATAGGTGATTATTTCCAAAGGAACAAAATTTGAGCAGTGTAGCAATTAGAATATCCACACTACATCCTAATCTCCCTTACAAGTGCAACCGCATGATCCCTTAAACATTGGTACTCCTAATCAGGCAAAGTCCATGCCAAAGCCATGATAATCAAATATCTAGTATGAATGTCTACAAGATCAACGTTCTTTATGATTTTTCCTCAAGGATATAATAGTACACCATGTCTACACTCAAAACCACTAAATCCATGTAGAAGTAGATCTCTAAGGTGGTTACTTGACATGAATAAATATTGGTGCCCAAAGTATAGCCTAATGTTGATGTTATCCCATATTGCTTTGGATTTGTATACTTCCAAAGTTTGGAGACCAAAAGAACCCATTTGTTGTGGCACTTTTTTATTAGATCGATTGTGGGGATCCTCTTGAATCACTCTTCCCCCCTAAGAAGCTTTTGGACCACCAAAAGTTTGGTTTCATTTAGAAAATAAGTGAGGATACGGTTACCTGAATTTTTGGATTCCATTCCTTTTGGACCCAGACAAAGATACTTCACAGCACCTCCTTGCAAAGTCCTTAGCCTCATAATAGTATTTTCCCATAACTCATTAAGATATTCAAAATCACAATCATTAGTAAAAGGAACTTGAACATTCTTGCCTTTGTTTGTGATCATAGGAGGCCCATATATTTTCAAGTTTTCATCATTAATCATGGAATGCATTTTCATATGTGGAGGTAATTCCAACCAAAAAGAATTATTACCAATATTTTACAAAATTTTACATGGACCAACCCTAATGGAATGAGCTTTTTACCTTCACCTTTAAGGTGTTATTTGCTCATGTATATCCAAACTCAATCACTAACTTGGAAGTGATGATAAACCATATTATTTTCAAGTGATTGCCGTGTCTACTTGTTAGCCCTGCTACATGTTTTGATATTTTGAGAGTCAGAAATAAGCTCAGTCCTTGATTATGATCAAAGGAGACCTATACTGTTCATTTCCACCTTCTCCTTTACTTCACCCTCTCACCCTCCCTTCATCTCCATTTCTTGCATTTTTTTGTCAAAAATCATATTAAAAACCATTGTTCTTAAGCCCCGGGCATTAAGACCCATGCCCATATGATCACGCGCCTCCATAAAATCTCCACTGTAACCCCATTCGTTCATTTCCGCCACCCCGATCTAATGGCTCCCGTCGCAGTAACTTACGTGACCTTTTCCTCGCCGTCCGATCATCTCTGCCGCGATTGGACGGCAGTCGCTCTCCCCCACACCTTCGAACCGCTAGGATGATAACACATGATGAAAAGTGGTTTCATCCTTTCCCCGCCACCACGCATCATACTCCGAGTGGTATCACACGCCATTGTACCTTTACCGCCCAACCCCCAACGCTGGTGCGGGCAAATACCACTTACCGCCTGTCTTCCATCCCCGCCCGTTAACTCCCGCGCGTCTCCTCTGTCCGATAGCCATTGGATCTGTCCACCTGAGATCCAACGGCCCACGCTCGCCTCGCTCCCATATCTCCCGATGCCGTCAGCCAAGCAATCCCCATCGTCTATCCCCTTAATCCGATGGCTAGTCTCACTCCTCCATCCAACTATTCCACCCACTGTGCAGTCCACGTACCTTAACTGTTCCATGCTCCTGAAAGGACGAAGGTGACCAGTTTTCTGTACCAGGAGCATTTCCTCCTCAACAACCGCATTTAACAGATAGTATGGTTGAGGAGGAAAAGGACAGAGCACGAACAAATAAATGCATTTAACAATTATGGGACTTCATCCCATACGATACTCCAGCCACCCAAGAGGACAGCAGAGCACCGAGGAGATAAAATTCATTCACAGAGACAAGTGAACACACTCAGAAGCTCCATCAGGCAACTAAATTCGGTTGGTGATCAGTTACGACCCCTCCATACTTAGAATGACTGAGTGCCTTTGTAATGAAACTCTATATATACCTAGAAACAAGATGTAATCAGGGTTGATGGTTGTTGTTTTGATATAAGGTTCAACTTCTGGAGACTGTAACTATTTTGATACTTGCAGCGTCTCGTCTTCATTTCCAGCTAATACAAGCTTCTTTTGCTGTTAAGTGCTTACTTTCATTTCTTCTTCTGTTCCAAGCTGTACTTGTTATGCTGCATTTCTGAACTCTAGATGTTTAGCATTAGAGTAGTTGTCATCCTATCTCTATGTCAAAGTCTTGTATGTATCAGTGAATGAGCTATTCAGGTTTCTTTTCACCTAATACCAGAGAGCTGTCATCCTGTCTGTGTATTAAGAAATTAGATTTGCAGACTTCGTTACGGGTTGCAGCCAGCCATCACATGGTCTTGTGCATCTACTGGTGTGGTCAGTATTCTCCATATTCACCCAATCCTTAAACTGTGAGTAATTGGTGGTCTAAAGCCTTGTAATCTGGGGGTGTTCACACATGTCTAGAGTCAAGCAAAGTAGAAGTGGTTATCTGGCTTGAACAAGCATCATTCCCTCCATTCATCCATTTGCAACAATAAGTTGAACTCGTATGTTCCCGAGCATCTCCGAGCTACAACCTAGGAGAGTTTCTTGGGGTGATAACATTAATTAGCACCACTACCGGGAGAGGATATTGAAGCTCAGCTTCCCTAGGAGAACGACACAATTCCACACTTTGATGATAGACAAGGTTTGAACACATTTCAGGTTGTAATCATCTATCTGGCGACTCTACTGGAGAACCAACTTAGTGGCGACTCCACATTATAGTTCTGGCTCAGTTTGTGAGGCATACCTGGAGAAATCCTCAGGAATCACCAGCTGACCCAATGCCTGACCCTAAGAATATTGCTAAGCAGAGGAAAACATCACAGAAAGGAGCATCAGGATCAAGTAAGCCTAAGAAATCTTATGTATCTCTGCAAGAGAAGATTATAGCTGAGAATATACAGTTTGAAGATATAGAACCTAGCATTGTTAGTAAAGAAATACCTTCAGAGATTCATAAAGCTCCTTGTTCATTTAGTTCCCCTTTGGATTTTAGTCCAAAGAAAGCCTCCCGTACAGTCCCTCATACTCCTTTGTTTCTTTCATCCATTTCATTGCTCCCTACTGCTCAAGCTATCAGTATCCTTCCACCTGCCCCAGTCATAGTAGGCCAGCAAGCACCCACAAAGATGGAAAGAATCATAGCTGCTAGGTAGGGACCCCTGGTCTTGCCTATTCCTTTGAATTCCATGCCTGCAGGAGACTATCAGAAATATATGCCGCTGGTACAGAGGGAGTAACTGCTGAAGAACATCTTGAGTCTTTTTACAGTTATGTTAATAACCTAGATATCAGTGAGGATGATGTGTGGATGAGAGTGTTTGTTCAGAGCCTTGATGGAGAGGCTAGAAAGTGGTTCAGAGAGTTGACCCCTCGGTCAATAGCAGAAATCGAAACCTTAGACGATGTATTCTTGAAGCATTGGGGAGATAAGAAAGACCTTCTCTATTACCATACAAAGTTTGGGAACCTCAAGAGGGAGAATGGGGAATCATTGCCTGATTTTAATAAAAGATTTAACTGTATGTATAGTAAGATACCAGATGAAGTAAAGCCTACCCCCACCTCTGCCAAACTCACCTATTCCAATGCTTTTGACTCTGATTTCTACCTACTCTTACGAGAAAGAAGATGCGCCACTCTAGCTGAAATGCAAGATGCAGCTTTAGAGGTGGAATCTAATATCATGGCTGCAGAAAAGCTCAAAAGTCATGCTGATAGGAGGAGGCAGAGAGGTGAGGCTTCTTCTTCCTCTGCTTCATCTTTAGAGCCTAAATTAGACAAAATGACTAAAATGATAGAGTCATTGGCTGCTGAGATATCTAAGCTGAAAGTTGAGCAGAACTCTGGGAAGGCAAGGCTTCCAAACACATTTTCTCCAAGAACCCCAAATCCATTCAGAAGAGCAAATGAACAACTGCAAATCATTCAGAGGGGTAAAGAAGCTAATGAAGAACAAAGAGTTAAGGCTCCTTTCCAGAACGTAGTCATGGAAGAGGAGAAGTTTGAAGAAGAGGATGAAATTCATTGCATGGAAGATAAGGGCAGTGTTGCTTTCTTGACATTGGCTGCCTATGAAGAATCATTACTCCAAGACCAAACCAGTCAAGAGTGGGACAGAGAGGTTGTTCTGCAGACTGGTGAACAACAAAGATATAATCTGAGGTCAAAAGCGAACAATGTCAAGGAGAACCCTACCCAAAGAGCTGTTGTCCCAACAGAGCAACAGAATATCAGACAGAAGAAACCAGCAGCTGATCCAGTCATCCTCAAGGCACCAGCTCAAGAGGTAAGAGGTCCTGATAAGTCTCCTTCCCCTTTTAGCTTTGAATCAGAAGTCCAGAAGTTAAAAATATCTATGCCTCTGATAGAGCTTGTAAAGAGTGAAGTTTTTAGGATGCCTATCCTTGATGCTCTTGAGCTAAAAGCCTCACCAACCTCTATTGACTACGTCAATTTGCAAGATGATAAGCCTGCGGTTGTGCTTAGCCCAATGATCGAACCTGCCGATAATAGCTCCCCATCGTTTTATGTCTCCTTGACCATTCATGATAAAACCCTTCATAAATGCCTGCTAGATACAGGGGCCAACCACAATTTGATGCCTAAAGCTGTCATGGAAGAGTTAGGCCTTGATATCACTAGACCATATTATGACTTATTCTCGCTTGATTCAAGAAAGGTAAAATGTCTAGGACTAATCAAAGACCTAGCTGTTACCCTAACTCAGCTGCCCATGAAGAGCATGATGATGGATATTGTGGTAGCAGATGTTCCCCCTAAGTTTGGCATGTTGTTGTCCAAAGTGTGGATTAAGAGACTAGGTGGGACATTACAGAATGATTTATCTTATGCCACTGTCCCAGTCTTTGGAGGAGAAAACAGGAGATTGTACAGAGAAGCACAGCTAGCCTACATCATTAGTGATGAGGAGAATCCTTCTAATCATCCCATTTATGTCGTGGACACCGATTTTGGAGCATGTATCCTCCAAATTTAAGAATCCCATAAGGCCTCCTTGCGGCTCAAGAAACCAATAGTTCAAGCCAAGGGAGAGCAAGGAAGTCAAGTTTGGGAAATGTTTTTTGATGGAGCATGTTCTAGGGAGACTACAAGAGCAGGGGTGGTGTTGATATCTCCAAAACAAGAGAGCACACATTTGTCTTTTAAGCTAGCTTTCCAAGTCACCAACAATATAGCAGAGTATGAGGCTCTGATATTGGGCCTTAATGCAGCTAAA
Source organism: Pinus tabuliformis (assembly GCA_031772625.1). NCBI lineage: Eukaryota > Viridiplantae > Streptophyta > Pinopsida > Pinales > Pinaceae > Pinus > Pinus tabuliformis. The sequence continues at coordinate 1,405,039,318 of CM062820.1, read as the reverse complement.
GACAAAGGAATCAGAAACATAAAGGTGTTTGGAGATGCTGATCTTATCATTCAGCAAGTGAACAAAACTTTTCAAGCAAAGCACCCAAGGATGAAAGCATATAGAGATGAGGTATGGAGACTCAAAGATTCTTTTGATAGTTTTTGTATCTCATATATCCCTAGAGTCAGAAATCAACTTGTTGATTCCCTTGCTATGTCTGCTAGCATGTTTATCCCTCCCATGCCTCCCAGACTAGTTTATGAAGTTCAAATGAAATATAGACCATCTTTGCCTGATAATGTCCAGCATTGGAAAGTTTTCGAGGATGATGATGAGGTAAATAGGTTTCTTCAAGTCATTGATGAATTCTCTGAAATGCAAATTGACCAGGAGAATGAAGCCTTGGAAGAAAACCCCCAGTCCCAGCTTAGAAACAAAATTGGAAAAAATAGCATTGTCCAACTGCCCAGCAATCACATACCTAAAGGCCTAGTCCCTTTAGAAAAGTTGTTTGACCAGAATGATGTGCCTTATAAGGCTACCCAAAAAGAAGACCAATCTGCAGTCCATAGGCATAATATAGGGAGTCCAAAACAACCAAGATATATAAATCTGTCCACCCATTTGTCTACTGCCCAAAGTTTTGAGTACTGCAGTTTAATGAAACAATTTGCTGATGTTTTTGCCTGGGAATATAGTGACCTGAAAACATATGACAAAAAGATCATCCAGCACAAAATCCCTTTAGAGAAAGACACCATTCATTTCAAGCAGAAACTGAGACCCATAAATCCTTTGCTCCTTCCTCTGATTGAAAAAGAAATCAAGAAGTTATTGGCTGCCAAAATCATAGTTCCTCTGAGATATTCAAAGTGGGTAGCCAATTTGGTAGTGGTAAGGAAGAAAAGTGGAGAAATCAGGCTCTGCGTTGATTTCAGAAACTTAAACAAATGTTCTAAGAAAGACAATTATCCTCTGCCCAAGATGGAACATTTGCTGCAAAAGGTCTCAGGAGCCAAAGTAATGTCTTTCCTAGATGGATTTTCAAGGTATAACCAGGTTGTTGTACATCCAGATGATCAAGAGAAGACTGCATTCACTACTCCTTGGGGCACTTTTATGTATTCTAAGATGCCTTTTGGGTTGATGAACGCTGGAGCTACCTTTCAGAGAGCTATGGATATAGCATTTGTGGGAGAGAAGAACAAATTTTTCCTTGTCTACCTTGATGATATAACAGTGTACTCCAACAGCCATCAAGATCATTTGCAGCACCTGAAGAAAGTATTCCTGAAGTGCAGAAGGTTTGGGATATCAGTTAATCCTAAAAAATCACATTTTGCTCTTCAATAATGCAAGTTGTTAGGACACACTATTTCTACTGCAGGTGTCAAAATTGACCCAGAAAGAGTGAGAGCAATACAGACTTTGTCTATCCCGAGGTCAAAGAAGGGTATCCAGTCCTTTCTGGGCAAGATAAATTTTGTAAGGAGGTTTATCCCAAATTTTGCAGAACTTGTAAAACACATCACCTCCATGTTGAAAAATGGGTCAGAATTCAAGTGGACTGATGCAGCAAGAAGATCCTTTGAATCCATTAAGAAAGCTATTATGGAAGCTCCTACTTTAATTAGCCCAGATTACAGTAAGGAATTCCATATATTTTCATTTGCCTCTGATGACACCCTCGCAACAGTTTTGATGCAAGCAGATGAGGAAGGCTCAGAGCATCCAGTGGCATTTTTCAGCAAAACCTTAAGGGATGTTGAGCTGAGGTATGATATCATTGAGAAACAGGCATATGCTCTTATCAAATCTTTGAAAGCTTTCAGAATTTACATTCTGCACTCCAAGGTAATTGCATATGTGCCCTCTGCTTTGGTTGAAGATGTCCTAACATAGCCTGATGGTGAAGGAAGAAGGGCTAAATGGATTTCAAAGCTTATTGAATTTAACATAGAACTGAAGCCCACCAAGCTTGTCAGAGGTCAAAGCCTTGCTAGACTAATGGCTAAAGAAAATTGCAGAATGTTAGATGTGAATTTGATAAGCATAAATTCAGGAGATAGTTAGGCAGCAGAAGAAACAGCTGAACCAGGGAAAGATTAGTCATTGGCAGAGAATCTAGCTTCTTGTGATTGGTACTCTGCAATAGCTCAATACTTGTTGAAACTAGAAGCTCCTCCAGGCCTTAGTTCAAGCCAAGCCAGAACTATTAAGCTCAGGGCAGCTAAATATTGCATTCATGAAAATCTGCTCTACTAGAGGGACCCCTCTAGAATTCTCTTGAGGTGTCTAGACAAAGAACAATCAGTTGAAGTGATGCAGCAGTTTCATTCCAGCATATGTGGAGGACATCATTATTGGAAAACTACAGCCCACAAAATCCTCAGAGTTGGGTACTATTGGCCCACCTTGTTTGCTGATGCCTTTTCCTTTGTTAAATCATGTGACAGCTGCTAAAGATTTGAGGGGAAACAGCAATTGAAGTCCTTGCCCTTAAAACCCATACCTGCTAGTGGCCCTTTCCAACAGTGGGGCCTGGATTTCATTGGAGAAATCAATCCACATTCCAATGGCCAACACAAATGAATCTTAGTTGCCACTAGTTATTTCACTAAATGGATTGAAGCAATCCCTAACAGAAAGGTTGATCACCATGTGGTCATGAGGTTCTTGACAAAGAATATCTTCACCAGATTTGGTTGTCCACATAAAATAATTACAGACAATGCAACAACATTCAGGGTGAAAGAATTGGCAGACATTTGCAACTCAATGGGAATTAAACTGGTTCATTCCACCTCATACTACCCTCAAGGAAATGGTCTAGCAGAATCTTCTAACAAAATCCTGATAAGAATAATTAAAAAGCTGTTGGAAGACAACAAAAAGAATTGGGATTCTAAGCTCAAGTATGCACTATGGGCTGACAAAGTAACCACCAAGAAATCCATAGGGAATTCTCCATTCAAGCTGGTATATGGCATTGAGGTTGTATTCCCAATTCAGTTAACCCTCCCTGTGGCAAAGTTCTTGCAAGAAGAGCAGAGTGAGGAAGAAGACATGGCAAAAAGGATCATTGATCTAGCAGAGGTACATCAAATCAGAGAACAGCTGGTGGAGAAGTCTGCAGCATATCAAAAGAAGATCAAGGAAGCTTTTGACAAGAGGACAAAAACAAATAATTTTTAGGCTGGAGACTTGGTTCTTAAGTGGGATGCCATGAAAGAGAAGAAAAGCAACCATGAGAAGTTTGATGCTTTATGGACAAGGCCTTTTATCATTTCTCAGAGCCAAGGGAACAATACTTTCATACTGCAAAGTATGGAAGGGGAGACAGTTTTTGATGGTCCAGTTAATGGTCGTTTTTTGAAATTTTATGTTGTTTGAGGCTTTCAGGCCTTAAATTTTTAAATATGTTGTTTTATCAGTTTTAGTGTAGACTCAATTAGACTCCATGCCCAATGGAACACTAGGAAATTTTTTCTCATCTGGTTTTGACAGGAAAGGCATTGGTCTGCAAGTTCTTGAGACCTCACACGGAGGATCTCATCCCCAGAAGGAGCCAGTGTTAGCCCTGCTACATGTTTTGATATTTTGAGAGTCAGCAATAAGCTCAGTCCTTGATTATGCTCAAAGGAGACCTATACTGTTCATTTCCACCTTCTCCTTTACTTCACCCTCTCACCCTCCCTTCATCTCCATTTCTTGCATTTTTGTCAAAAATCATATTAAAAACCATTGTTCTTAAGCCCCGGGCGTTAAGACCCGCACCCATACGATCACACACCTCCATAAAATCTCCACCGTAACCCCATCCGTTCATTTCCGCCACCCCGATCTAATGGCTCCCATCACAGTAACTTACGCGACCTTTTCCTCATCGTCCAATCATCTTTGGCGCGATCGGATGGCAGTCGCTCTCCCCCGCACCTTCGAACCACTAGGACGATAACACATGATGAAAAGTGGTTTCGTCCTTTCCCCGCCGCCACACTTCATACTTCGAGTGGTATCGCATGCCATTGTACCTTTACCGCCCAACCCCCAATGCTGGTGCAGGCAAATACCACTTACCGCCCGTCTTCCATCCCCGCCCGTTAACTCCCGCGCGTCTCCTCCGTCCGATAGCCATTGGATCTGTCCACCCAAGATCCAACAGCCCACGCTCGCCTCGCTCCCATATCTCCTGATGCCCTCAGCCAAGCAATCCCCGTCGTCTATCCCCTTAATCCGACGGCTAGTCTCACTCCTCCATCCGACTATTCCACCCACTGTGCAGTCCACGTACCTTAACCATTCCATGCTCCCGAAAGGACGAAGGTGACCAGTTTTCAGTACCAGGAGCATTTCCTCCTCAACAACCGCATTTAACAGATAGTATGGTCAAGGAGGAAAAGGACAGAGCACGAACAGATAAATGCATTTAACAGTTATGGGACTTCATCCCATACGATACTCCAGCCACCCGAGAGGACAGCAGAGCACCCGAGGAGATCAAATTCACTCACAGAGACAAGTAAACGCACTCAGAAGCTCCATCAGGCAACTAAATGCGGTTGGTGATCAGTTATGACCCCTCCATACTTAGAATGGCTGAGTGCCTTTGTAATGAAACTCTATATATACCTAGAAACAAGATGTAATCAGGGTTGATGGTTGTTTTTTTTATGTAAGGTTCAACTTCTGGAGACTGTAACTATTTTGATACTTGTAGTGTCTCGTCTTCATTTTCAGCTAATACAAGCTTCTTTTGTTGTTAATTTCTCACTTTCATTTCTTCTTATGTTCCAAGTTGTGCTTGATATGCTGCATTTCTAAACTCTTGATGTTTAGCATTAGAGTAGCTGTCATCCTATCTCTGTGTTAAAGTCTTGTATGTATCAGTGAATGAGCTATTCAGGTTTCTTTTCACCTAATACCAGAGAGCTATCATCCTATCTATGTATTAGGAAATTAGATTTTCAGACTTCGTTATTGGTTGCAACCGGCCATCACATGGTCTTGTGCATCTGCTGGTGTGGTCAGTATTCTCCATATTCACCCAATCCTTAAACTATGAGTAATTGGTGGTCTAAATCCTTGTAGTCTGGGGGTGTTCATGCATTTTCGGAGTCAAGCAAAGTAGAAGTAGTTATCTGGCTTAAACAAGCATCATTCCCTCCATTCATCCATTTGCAACAATAAGTTGAACTCGTATGTTCCCGAGCATCTCCGAGCTACAACCTAGGAGAGTTTCTTGGGGTGATAACACTACCCTTATAGTTCGCTTAGTTAGTCTCCAATTGTTCCTATATAGCTTGATGAACCAATTAGATTTTTTGGATGAACTTCTTGGCTTTGTCTACATCATTGAACCCATTTTTATGAATAAAATATATATAAAAATAGTAAAAATAATATAACTAATAATAAGCATAAACCATGATTAATTAACTAATAATTAGTAGGGAAGAGGCATGTCTCTATAGACATGACCATTCGTGAAAGGGTACTTACTTGGCTATATATACAGGACCCTCACTCTCAATTGTATCATCATTCTTATTCATACATTTTAATATATATTCTTGTATCCTAAATGGAGATCTACATATTCCAAGTCTTCTAGAGTATTTAACTTGAAGAACGAACTTTGTTCATTCCATTTGGTATCAGAGTTGTTTGGTCCTTTGGCCGCTCCACCACTGCACAGAGTCGCGCTCTCCAATCCTGGCCTTTGGCCATCAATCCTTCGTCAACCTTGTTGTCGTAGAAAATGAAGCATTCACTACACAAGTTGGAGTTTCTCCATTTTCACCAATTGGCCCTTAGCCATTATATATCTATATATATATATATATATATATATAGATATAGATATATATATACATATATCTATATATATCTATATATATATATATCAAAAAAAATTGAATGAAAAAACACTATATTAAAAATAAAATAAAAAATAAAAATAAAAGAACAAAATATTATATAAAAAAACTATAGAGAAAAATAATTATAAAAACAAAAAGAATTTATTTAAACAAGAAAAAAAAAAATTGTGTGTTGCAGTTGTTATCATCCCACAGTATGACGTCATTCAAGTTTCCAAGCCGACATTTCTGCAATACATTGTCGTTGTATCCAACCTCCACAGCTCGGGCTACCAAATTGAGACAACACACAGTTAGTCGCTATCAATCATTGTAACCACCAAATTTTGTCAAATCAACCATCTAACATCATGGTATTTGGTTATAGACAAGAGTTAGTGAATTAAACTACTACGGCCATGAATGCGTCTATAGTCAATCAACATGATTTATCGAGGACTTGCATCTCCAATTCTTCCCCTATATGTTCCAAAGTTGCACGTTGTTGTTTTTCTAGTCGTCGTATCCTCCACTCTATCTTCCTTCTCTCAAAAAATTTAACTTTTCTATAGCGCAATGCCATCTTACACTCTAATTTTGATTGATCTTAAAGCTCGATGAGTTTACTAGACAGATTAGCGATTTGTGCCGTGCCCTCACTGTTCAACCTATCCACCATCAACCATTACATTGCCCAAATCCGACACACCTGTTTGAGAATTAGTTGAGTTATTCCATTCTTTTTTCGTTGACCATCGATTCCCATTTTGATAAAGTTATATAAATATAGTTACATGAAATTATACAAGTTATATATTATACAATTAAAGTTTTTTTAAATTAATTAATTATTAAGTATATAAATAGTTAATTATAAAATTAATTATTTATATAATAAATTAATTAATTAAATTAAAAAATAAAAAATGGGTTCTTCTAAGAAAAAGTATTATCAAGGATTCACTATTAAGTTTGGAAGGATTAATAAATAGATAAAAAGGGTTATTTTTAAAACCCTAAGGTCAAGTAAAATGGAGTCTAGTTCGGAAATAAAGGCTAGAAGATTCCCATAAACTAAATATAACTATGCCTCGATACTATTTAGAATTAAAGGGGTTATTACGAGAAAAAGTGTTACTATCACTATCTCTCCAGTTGAAGATAAAAAATTATATAAAACCTAAAATCGCAAACCAATTAGTGATTCTCGATTCAAATATAATCGAAAAATTAGATTGTTATGACAACAAAAAATATGACATAACCAATTTACAATTAAACATTGGATATTATACATTTGTATCACAATTCACAGTTCAAACCCTGTGAAGCGATCAAGGTGACATTATTTTAGGTTCACCCTGGATGGCAACCCTAGGCTCCTTCATCCTAAATACGAAAAATAAGTTTTTGACATTTTCTTACAAAAAAACAATATCGCTACAATATGTTACAGTGAAGCCAAATTCAATAATACCAAAAGACATACTAGATATCTCAAAAGTAATTTTTTAAGAACGTAAAAAAGTACTACAAAATATGCAAAGAGAAGTTGATAAGATCACTACTGAAAAAAATGAAGAAGTTTTGCAACTTAAAGACCATAGTCAAAAACCACTGATACAAATTAAGAAGCTTAAAAAGGACAAGAATTCATTGGAAAACAAGGTACAATAGCTTATCGAGAAGGAAGCATCGAATGTAGAAGTCCAAGTTGAAGAGAAAGGAATAAATATTGATCCAATGAATATCATAACTCTAGAAGAAGGCAAATTGGTTGAAGAAAAGATGCCCTTAGATGTTGCAGTTCAGATGATAAACACCCCAAGTGAAAGATATGTAATCAACTCAACAACATCGCTACCTGAAGTAAATCAAGATACCGCCACACACAAGATAGGGTAAAGACATACCAAAATAACTCTTTATCTACATATGAATCATGGGAACAAACATCTCAATCAATCTACAAATCAGTATCACTCTAAAAATAAACAACAAACTTATGTTCCAAAGACTACTAATGTCAGTAGAATTCAGCCTTGTGATAACAATTCACACAAAGTATCCACTAACCACAAAATTCCACAGAAGATTAATTTAGGATGGTTAGATCCATTCTCAGTGCGACAATTTTGTTTATCACTTGGAACATCATATCGTCTTGTTTCGACGATGATCACAGTTCCAAGACAAGAAGACATTCCAAAAAAAAGATCAAGCCTTTCATCAGTAAGCTTTGAGGACAAAGCTTTTTGTAGTAAAAATAATATAAATAGTAATAGACATAAACAATGATTAATTAACTAATAATTAGCAGGGAAGAGGCATGTCTCTACAGAAAGGGTACTTACCTGACTATATATACAGGACCCTCATTCTCAATTGTATCATCATTTGTATTCATACATTTTAATATATAGTCTTGTATCCTAAATGGAGATCTACATATACCAAGTCTTCTTTAGTATTTAACTTGAAGAATGAACTTTGTTCGTTCCATCCATCCACCACTAAATATTTCCCAAGATTGAAGTCTAGAGGACACTTAGATAAATAACCAAAACATGTCTCAAAGGGAGATTTTTGTGTAGAAGAATGTATGGTATGGTTATTGGCTTGTTTTATATAATACAATTATTCATCCCAAAACTTATGGTGTCTGTTACAGTATCCTCGAAGTCAATGTATGATTGTCCTGATGACTACTTCCATTTGTCCTTTAGTCTTTGGATGAAAATAAATTCTCTTCAAAATATTAATGTCCATTAACTCCCACACAGTTGAATGAAATTCCCAAATAAAGTGGGAGTCTCAATCAGATATATTGCATATGGGCAAACCAAAATGGACCCAAACACACTAGAAGAATAAATGTGTAGTGGCTTCTCTCGTTAGATGTTCCTTAGAAGGCACTAAAGTACACATTTTGCTAAATCTATCCACAATAACATATCCATAATCATGAATTGAGTGGACATAGGGAAACCACCTACAAAATCCATAGGCACACTTTTCCATGGATTAGAAGGTATATGAAGTGGCACACACATATCGAATTTTATGTTACCTGGTTTACTAGTAGCAGACATCACACAACATTTTACATATTTGAAGACAATTTCATACATCTAAGGTCAATAACAATAACGTTGCAACTAAGATATCATTTTCCTTATATCAAAATGATTATAAATGAGAGAAGTTTGTGCTTCTCTTATTACATGTACTCTTTAATCTTGTGAAATACATAATTTTCCAAAATGATATAAAAAATTGTCATGTGCACGATAATATAATTATTTCACTTTAGTACCTTGGATTAGTGTTTCATAAACATCCTTAAACTAGTGTTCAACATAAATTTCATGAGCTTATGAAATAAGTTGTAAAACAATGGATGCATTAATTGAAGGTCTAGATAACATTTCAACAAATTTGTTTTGTCTACCTTTCCTATACTTGATAACCAAATGGAATTGTTACAAAAATCCCATCCATTGGAAATGACATGACTAGTCTATCTTGGTTTGTTATTGGAGATGCTGCAAAGGTCGATGATTTGTATGGATGATTGTCTCCTTGCCCATCAAATCATGTTTCCACTTCTTGACACTCTAAGCCAAAGCATGCAATTCTTTGTCATAAGTAGGATAATTTCTTACTGCAACAACAAAGGTCTTATAATGGTATCAAATTAGTTTCCTCCTTTGTATTAACATTGTTCCCATGGCATGATCACTTGCACTAGTTTCAATCTCGAATGGTTGATATAAAGCTGGAAATGTTTGAACCAAAGCTATATTCATCTTTACTTTCAAGGTCTCATAGGATTTTTGTTGTTTATCTCCCCATGAAAAGAGTTGCTTATTACTTGTAAAATCATGTGAAGGAGATGCAATAAAAGAAAAGTCAACAATGAAATTATTCCAATAGTAAATTGCCCCTAGGAATTTCCTAACTTCCATTACATTACTAGGCTTGGGTCACTTCATAATGGCTTCAACTTTAGAAGGGTAAATTTTCAATTTACTAACCCATACTATATAGGTCAAATAAACTATAGATGTTTTCCCAAATTCATGTTGAGAAATGTGTTTTCATTGATGTCAAATTTGGTCGTTGATGTCAAAGGCCTACAAGTTCAGTTTATGATGTATATCTTTGAAGGAAATTTGTCTGCATGATCTACTCAAATGCTCTTGCAAAGAATATAGTTGGATATTCCTTTTAGATATATTTCCAATGGTATATGGCACTTAGTATAAATCCTCAAGGATCGGGAGTTATCTCATTTTGAAGTTTTGGAAAAGTTATAAGGTGCATGGTTCCACTTAGAACTGATAACATACAGTAGTAGTAGACATGGTAGTGTTGATGTGACAGGGTGATGGAGTGTGGTTGAGTTGGCATAATGTGAGCGACTAAAAGGGAAGGATTTGGTGATGACATGGTCGGGTTAGGTGGATCCTAGCGCAAATAGGTGTAAGAGGTTAGGGTTCCAACTTTTTACGTTGGTTCAGTGAGAGCGAAAATCCAATTTACGGACCACCCCTCTCAATTAATCGTCGAGAAGGGGAGGGAGCATGCAATTGATACAGACCGTTGGATCCAAGCATGCAGAGATTGTTTCATGGTAAGTGTGTTGGATCCAAGCATGCAGAGATTGTTTCATGGTAAGTGTGCGTGGGTTAGTCACAAAAGCCACCCCCCCCCCCCCCTCCACGCGCCCCTTTCTTAACCATTGTACGAAGGGGGAGAGGGGGGGGCTCTACTGTTAACCATAATGTTTGATCAAACAATGGTGGAATTAATTGTCGACCAGCTAAGGTTAGAAGTGCAAGTGATTATAAAAGGCACTTGTGGTGGCCTAGGTAGTGCTGACATAACCATAATAGGAAATGTGGCAAGCCCACACAGTAATTCAGGTGAACAGGATGAAGAGGATGACATGTCATAGTGATGAAACAAGATGATGTCAGTAGATGACGACAACAGATGACATGGAACATCCTTATGATTTTCTCCAAGGGCTTGTTTGGCTATTTTTTCAGTGATATGTTCTTTGGCCAAAAACTTAAAAAACAAGGCTAAGTGGGCTCGTGGAGTATCTAGGCATCTCAATTTAACACATATTTGAACATATTTGGCTTATTAGACTATCTGAGGATCTATGCATGCATGTAATGTGCCACTTGACAAATAACTCAGATTTAAAGGTTCCTCCTTCCTCGTTATGTTAATTCTTGGTTCCACATTCAAAAAGTGCATATGGGCATTCGACTTGTTGAATTTTTTACAAAATAAAAACCTAGAAAAAAGTCGAACACTGAATTTTCCACCATACAAGTTTGATGACATGGTTAGTGACGGGGATGTTGAAGTGGCATACAGGTGGCCATGATGTGGCGGGTCCATACACATGACATGTGGCAAGTATTTTTAGCCCTTTTGGGTGGCCAAGTGGGCCAAATACGAGTGACACTTAGCACCACTAATAATATGCCACATGGCATGATGACGTTAGCACATGATTTGGCAAATCATTGGGATTCACGCCCATGAATTTTTTTTGTAATGTTTCCCTATGTTAATATTATTCAAAAAAGGGTTGATGACTAGGCAGTGGGCCCCGAACAAGACTTAGGTCCGACATATCTAGACATTCGAGCAATCCGAGGTATCCAAGCATCTAGGCCTCCAACATTTTACACAAATGCATAAACTAAACTCACCCAGATACCATATTTGGGTGCAAAGGTAAATAGGTTGAGGTTCCACAATGGATAGGATTCCACAATAGGAGTATTTGGTGCATCCAACAATCTAGTAAATTAGGAAAGCAAGCAAAACAAAAAGAAGTTGGATCTAAATTTCATGAATAAAAGGTTAAACGCCTGTCGTGTTAAGCCATTGGTCTAGCTTGTAGTTCTATGGAAAGGAGTTGATGAGAAAGGGGCTACAAAGTTCAACATTGTAACAAATTTGGTGTTTTAGCGAACTGCTATGATAATAGCAGAAGTGTCCTTAGACACAAAAATTTTATTAATAAGGAAAATAAAATTACATAAAATCTGCAAGAGTTTACACATAATCAATCAACACTCTTGCAAGAAGAGAAACAAGCTTTAAATAAGCTAATGTCCTAAACTAATTTTGTTATGGATCACTTATTATCCCTGTCGCGCGAGGTATAATGCATTCAAAAATGTGTTGACTATTCAATTAAGTTTGCGTTGAATAAAAATCAAATAACAAATTATAATGTTAACTTTATAAAAAATAATTAATTTATTTTTTTAATTATTTTAATTTTATTTTTTTATTTGTGATTGGTTGAGTGCGCTAGAGTCTTATTATATCATGATGATTTCACCATCATTTTGTACTTCTGTCAGGGATTCAACTCTTATTAGGTCATGACAATTTCGTCGTCACTTATTACGCTCGCTAGGGATTCAAATCGAATTGAGTTGTGTAAATACATATCGTTGTCCTGCTCTTATGAAAGGTTACTGAACAAATCAAATTCACCTTGTGTATTTTACAGTTGTGTGTTTGTTAGCGTTTGTGTTCAGTATGCCCACGTGATAGTGGAAGCCTTGTTTCTTAGTTCTCTTGTAACTACTACACTCTCGCAATGAAAGGTCCGGGCACTTTCCGTTTATTGACCAAGAACAATTAATTGACATGACATGTATTGTCAGGTGTACGTAGATTCAAATTGATTTATGTAAATATATATCGTTGTCCTACTCTTATGAAAGGTTACCGAACACGTCAAATTCACTTTGCGTATTTTGCAGCTGTGTGTTTGTTGGCATTCATGTTCAGTAAGCCCATGTGATAGTGGAAGCCTTCTTTCTTAGTTCTCTTGTAACTACTACATTCTCGCAATGAAAGGTCTAGGCACTTTCCGTTTATTGACCAAGAACAATTAATTGACATGACATGTATTCTGGATTTAAGACCTCTGTAGTTTATATCTTTTGAATTAGAAGCCGGAGAACCCACAGTATTAACCATTTCTTTAATCAACGTTTTGAATCCCAATTGAGATCCATCATCAGGACAAACTTGAATGAAGAAAGAAGAAAAGCTCTAATGAGGGTTTAAATAGTTTTTAATAGAGATATGTCTGCTAGTATTTTGTCGGCTGTTTGTTTGATTAAATCATTTTTTTATATTTATTAATTAATTAATTATTTATTCAAAATTATATTAACATGTTTATTGCTTGAGTTAATATTCAGTATATATATATTAATAATAAGTGCATTTAGTGTATTAATATATTACATATTTAAATATTAAATATTAACTTTAATAATAATATTAATGTATCAATAATGATTAATAATTAATAACTAATAAATAATAGTAATAATAAATAGTGACAATGATAATTAATATGTATTAATAATAATGATAATTAATAATTAATGATAATATTTATGTTTTAATAATAAATGATAATTAATAATGATAATATTAATGTGTTAATAATAAATGATAATTAATAACTAATAATTAATAATAAATATCTAATAATGAATAATAAATAATAATAGTAATGTTAATGCATTAATAATAATAATTGATGATTAATAACTAATAATACATAATTAATAACTAATAGTTAATAATATTAATGAATTAATAATCGATAATTAATAACTAATAAAATGATAATAATAAAGTTAATGAATTAATAATAATTGATAATTAATACAAATAAATAATAATAATAATAATAATAGTAATGCCAATGAATTAATAATAATTATTAATTAATAGATAATTATTAATTATTAATTATTAACCAATAAGTATTAATAATTAATGTTAAAGTGTTAATAATAATTAATAACTAATATTTATCAATAATATTAATTTTAGCGAGTTAATAATAACTAGAAATCTTACAATATTAAATTAATGTATTAATAATAAAAAATAAAGTTAATGAATTAATAATAATTAATACTTAATAGCTAATAATTATCAATAATATTAACGTTCTAGTTAAAACCTAATAGAGAAGCAACTAACCACTGATTGCTAGAAGGGGAAAGATAAATTTACCTGTTAAGCTTTACCTGAGATGTACTATCATTCTTAATCTTTCTCATTAAGGGAAGCCAGCCACCGTTAATCTCAATACCATTGTCCCTGTTGAGATTATGTGGATGTTTGATAATTTCAAGAGCTTCTCTGATCTTCCACCTGTGATGTTTATCTTCTCGAGCGATAATTGAAGCGCTTTCCAAGCAGACATGGTGCTTGGTTTTTGAGGAATGCTCTGCAAGAGCTGAAGTTCGAGACCTTTCATTCCTAATGTCAGCTCTATGTTCCTTGAGTATAGATTGCAAGGATCGACCTGTTTCACCAATGTAACTTTTTCCACATGAGCAATCTATTTTATAGACTCCCTTAAGCTGTTGTCTATTAATATTATCCTTGACAGATCTCATCTTTTGCCTAATAGTTCCAGGTGCTGAGAATTGTGTGATTATGTTTTTCTTTTTAAGGATTTTTGCAATTTTATCAGTCACTCCTTGAATATAAGGAAGAAAAACCCTCCCATACTGAGGTTGATCTTTATCATTAAGCTGATGAGATAGCACCTTTCCTTCAGCTTTCTTTATAGTTGCTTTAATTTCTTTTTCATTGTAGCCTATACCCTTAAAAGCTGAGACTAAATGCTTCTTTTCTTCATCCAAATGCTCAGAGTCAGAAATTCAAAGGGCTCTGATGGTGAGAGTGTTTAGAACACCAAACTTCTGGGCTAGGTGATGGTGGGAATCAGCGTGGAGGTAGTTTTCAGTGTGGGTTGACTTCCTAAAAACCTTATGACCTAAAGAGCCATCATTCTTTCTGATGATGAGCACATCTAAAAATGGGATGCTCATGTTTTCTTCAAGCTCCATAGTGAATTTTATCTCTGGAGAGATAGAGTTAAGATGAATAAAAAACTTGTCAAGCTCTGTTTTACCATGAGTCCATTTTATATTAGTATCATCGACGAATCGCTTCCACCAAGCTGGCTTCAAAGGGTATGATTCAAGGGCTTTCTTTTCAAAGTATTCCATGTATAAGTTGGCTACAATTGGTGAAAGGGGTGATCCCATTGCCACTCCAGATGTCTGCTCATAATATTCTCCTTGGAAGGTGAAAACAGTCGATCGTAAACAAATTTCTGCCAGTTTTGTTGTTCCTGGATCAGTAACATCTTTAATAACCTGAATGGCTTCATCAAGAGGGATCTTGGTGAATAGGGATACTACGTCAAAGCTAACAAGAATGTCGTCAGGGTCTAACCTCTCATTTTTAATAAGGTTCACAAAGTCCTGAGAGTCCTTAATGAAAGAATCAGTATTCCCAACAAGGGGTCTAAGGATTCTAGCGACGTACTTAGCGAGCTCATAGGTAGGGGAGCCAATGGTATTGACTATAGGTCTAAGAGGAACACCCTCTTTATGGATCTTTGGTAAACCATAAATTCTGGGGATGGTTTCGCAAGAAGGAATTAATTTCTTCTTTAACTTATCATCAAGGCTGGAATCTGCAATTGTCTTCCTTACTTCTTTCATAATCTTGGGAATGGGATTATTATTCAACTTCTTGTAACTTCCACATCTAAGGTGTTCATTCATCTTACTGACATAGTCTTCCTTATCCAAGATCACTGCTGCTCCTCCCTTGTCTACCTTGAGAACCACAATTTCATCATTGTTTCGTAAGGATTTAAAGGCAATTTGTTCTTCTTTTCTTAGGTTACTTTTGGGAGTTTTGGCTTTTCTCAAAATGAGGGAAAACTCCTGTCTATGAAAGGAAACCCTTAAAATTAAAACTTTATTCCGACTTTATTTCTTACAATTAAAATTTTTGACGATGATAATCTTGGGTTTGAAGTCGGTTTTCTGTGAAAGTAAAACATTATAATTTCTAATTCCGTAGTCTATACTCTTTAACAAGGATAGACCAAACACATACATAAGGCTTTTTTTGTCATGTACCTAGTTTTTATTTTTATTATTTTATTTTTAATAAGATTTGAATACTAAGATATAAGTCAAATCCCATTATCATTTTTAAAATATAAACCAAATCATCACACATTTTTTATGTTTTAAATAATTGCAATATCTTACATTTAACTATATATGATAATTATACAACACAAAGTGAGCTTGACAACATACGGAAAATCCGACTCTGCCAAAGCCATGGGTTTGTGGTTGAATTATAAAACATTCATCTTAGCAAATTGCATTCCCTCGAAAACATTAAAGATATGCTTACATGTGATATTCGTGGAAGACTAAATTTCGAATTACATTTACATTGATATTTACATTTGTAGAAATTATGTTTAACAATTTCACTTTGTATTAATTTCAAAACACCATGGAAAACTTAACAAAGAACACATGTCATTGTAATAGTTATTTATAACTTTTGGTTAAAATGATGGCTTTAATAAAGTTGTGAAAGTGTATATCATACATAAATATACATGGGATTTAAATGGGAAGAATGTGGGACAAATTTGATCACCATGGGCATGTAATTTTATATTAACCATGATCATTAATTGGGAAACAAGCCCTATAAATGCCATATTATAAAAGTTTGGTATTTTGATGGAAAAATAAGAATATATATATATAAACAGTTTTTTCATCAATATTAAATGAGAAACTTTTCAATTCAATAATGCATGCTGTCAAATTGGTGAATTTGTCATTTCTTTTTTAGTGATTTCTCATTCACTCTCACTAATCTTACATGAGGACATTTTGTAGAAGTCAAATGATTACTTCAAACTAAAATTGAATAGTAAATATTTATTTAATTAACTTTGAATTTCAATATTTATTTTATTTTTAAATAAAAAAATTTAAGAAAACAATAAATAAGTATCTTAACTACTTTTTAATAATTATTTGTTTAGCACAGCTGGAGAGCTCTGCGGTGAACCCTAGCGCGCGCAGCCTGCCGCCTTCGACCTTCTGGTCTGCGCTCACCCCCCGATGGCTTCTCCGGTGACTCCGCCGGAGGAGGCCGCCCAGCAACAGGCCTTTTCGGCTCTCATCAGCTCTCTGCCGCCTCAACGTGATCGTCCATCTCTCTCCAAATTTGTTAAAAAACTAGAAGGACTTCAGGAGGTCTCCCTTCCTCCTTCTGTGCCTAGATTGGCTGCTCTAGCTCTGGCCGAGAAAGGTTTGATCGGACAATTCACTGGACTTTGGCCCTCACCTAAAACTGTTCAGAGGTGGGTGGAAAGAAACTGGCTGGACAAAACACAAGGAAAAATTGCCATTAGATTCTGCGGGAAAGGCTACTTTACCTTTCATTTCGAGACAAAGAATGACAAGGATCTGATATTTCGCAACGGACCATATTTTATGGACTCCAGAGGCCTGTACCTAAACAAGTGGACTCCAGATTTCGACCCAGAGCTCGACATTCCTAATGCAGTTCCTGTTTGGGTTCGTCTCCCACATCTCCCATTACACTGCTGGGGAGATGACTCTGTAAGAGCCATTGGAAACGCAGTCGGCAAATATATTGACAGAAGCGAACCAAGAGACAATATGCAAGCTTGTGCTCGTATCTGCGTCGAGGTTGATCTGGGCAAAGGACTTCCAGAAGCTATCAAGATCAAAGTCGATGAATGGTCACACATACAACAGCTCGACTACGAACAGAACCCCTTCAAATGTAAGGTATGTAATGAGTATGGTCATTTTTCCAATCGCTGCACTAAGATTATTAATGTGGATAATAATACTCAAGACCAGCAATGGGAAGTTGTAAAAAAAAAAAATCTGCCCCCAGCCCCTCTGCACCCAATGAACCTGGTCCCTCATCTCTTAATACCTCTGCCCACATCCAGTCTCCACCGCCTCCCCCTCCTCATCAATCTCATTCCCCCATTCTTGAAAATCCCCTTCATTCTCCTCCATCCACTAACCCTTTCCATGTTCTTTCCCTCCCTGAAGATGATCCTTCCCCCTCGATCCCTCTCCCCTCGAATCCCTCTGCCCATCCCTCCTCCCCTCTTGATCAGTCCTCCTCCCCACATTCGTGTGCCCACCCCCCTCTCCTATCTGAACCTCTCCCTCCTAGAATTACCTGTAGCAACTCTAAGGATCAGGACTCCTCCTTTGATGGTCAAAAGAAGCCGGGAAGAAAGACTATAAAGCAGCACAGGGATGAAAACGCGCAAAAAGACATAGCACTAGGCCTGCAGCATCCAATAGAATCCTACATTCAGGCCACAAAAGATCAAGAAGTAGCCAGCAAAGACAAAGGAGGCAGAGCACCTTCTCGAAATATTGGTTTGAAATGATCAAAATTCTCTCATGGAACAGCAGGGGACTTGGGCACCCCGCTAAAATCAATGCTCTAACAGACCTTATAGTGCAGGAGAAACCATCCATCATTTTACTTCAGGAAACGAAACAAAGAGAAACAGAAATCAGCAAAATCATTGGAAAGTATAAAAACTACAGAGGAAGCATATGTGAAGCGCGAGGAGCTTCGGGAGGCATTACTACAATATGGAATCAGAATGACTGGCAATGTGAATCTGAGATAGTCGATCAGCATTGGATAAAATCAGTCCTGAGGAACAATAACAGCCATCAGCAGATTGTCATCTTCAACGTATATGTCCCCAATCACTACAGGGATAAAGGAAATTGCTGGGAAACTCTAAGTAACCACATTCTGGAAGGAGACAGCAACAACACCATCGTAGGCGGTGACTTCAACTTAATCCTCCATGCAAATGAAAAGCGAGGGGGGAATTTTCTGCCAGACCCATTCAGGAACCAAATGGAAAATGTAATGCACATTGGTGACCTGATAGACATAACTCCAAAAAACCGCAAGTTCACATGGAACAACCGAAGACTGGGCAGTCACAATATCATGGAGAGATTGGATAGATTCTTGGTGAACATTTCTCTTTTGTCTACCTTTTCATCTGTTAACTCCGCCATTTTGCCTTTCGCTGCCTCAGACCACTATCCAATCACCCTCGATTTGATCACCCACTGCGCCCTTGGTCCGCTGCCTTTTAAATTTAATCAGAATTGGAGTGATCAACAAGCAGCCTGAAATATCATTCAGCTCACCTGGAGGCAGCATGTTGAAGGATCCCCAGGATACATATGGGAGAGCAAACTGAAAAACGTGCAAAGAGCGCTTAGACAATGGGCCAAAATGTACTACAAGGAGCCAGAACAGGTAAAGCATGAGCTAAAGTTACAAATTGCTGAACTCCAGAGCGCAATTGAGCAAAATGATTACTGCCACAGCAAAAAACTCCAAGAAGAAGAGCTGTACAACAAACTGAGCAAAATTAAAAGGCAGGAGGAAGAAAAATGGCGCACCAAATCAAGACAAGTATGGTTGGAAAGTGGGGACAAGAATACTTCATTCTTCCACAAGCAAGCCACTGCTAGACAAGTCAGAAATACCATCACTGCTATCTTGGACAGCGCAGGGACAAACCATGTGGAGCAAGCAGATATTAAAGAAGCAGCAACAGAGCACTTCAAGGACTTGTTAACTGAGGTGCCAGAGGAAGAAACGTATGAAGACTTATTACAGCATTTGCATCCTAAAATCACAGATGACCTAAACGAAATGTTGACAGCTGAAATAAAAGAGGAAGAAATTGTTGAAGCAATCTGGACCCTTCATCCCAACAAGGCTCTTGGTCCAGATGGGTTCCCTATTAGCTTTTATAGGGATTACTGGGAGTTGATAAAGAAAGACCTCATAAAATACATCAAGTGGATTCAAAAAAAAGGTAAAATAGGTGGATACACAAATGCTACCCATTTGGCCCTTATCCCGAAGGAGAATCGGCCATCCAATTTTTCTCGCTTCAGGCCCATATCCTTATGCAACTCATCATATAAAATCTTCTCTAAAATCATAGCCTCTCGGCTTAAACCTCTTCTACCGATGTTGATCTCAGATAACCAAGGAGGCTTTATAGCAAACAGACAAATTTCAGATTCCATTCTTTTAGTTCAAGAGGCCATACATTCAAGTCATGTAAGGAATGAGAAAGGCTTCATCCTAAAACTAGACCTAGCCAATGCCTTTGACAGGGTAAGGCATTCTTTTTTATTTGCAGTACTCCAAAGGATGGGGTTCTCATCTCTCTTTATTAATGTCATCAGATGCTGTATCTCTGGGCCTTGGATCGCCCCCCTCATTAACGGAAGACCAGGTCCTTCCTTCCAATCCTCAAGAGGATTAAGGCAAGGTTGCCCCTTATCCCCTTATCTCTTCATCCTTATGGCAGAATCATTTAGCAGTGCTCTTGATCAAAAGAGGCAGTCAGGCCTCATTACGGGCATCAAGTTTGAAAATGGCATCAAAAATATAAATCATTCTCAATTTGCAGATGATACCCTATTGCTAGGGGGGGCGACCACCATCATTGCAAGAAGATTTAAGTCTCTGCTTGACAAGTTCATGAGATACTCAGGAGGAAAAATAAATTATCTTAAGAGCTGCATTTATGGTTGGAATGTCTCGGCCCAAATGTTACATAATATTGCTAACACTTTTGGTGTCCCCTGCAAGTTAGATTGGGACAGCTTCAGCTATTTGGGAATGCCGGTAACCATAGGGAAAGCAAAGACTGGAGTCTGGGATTTAACACTGGATAAAATGAAAAGGAAACTTCAGAGATGGGGAACTCAGTGGCTCAATCCAGCTGGGCGACAGGTTCTCCTAAAATCTGGGCTCTCTTCCCTCCCCTTATACCAATTCTCTCTTGCCCATGCTCCAGCATCTTTCCATCGAAAAATGGATAGTATCCTCAGATTCTTTCTCTGGCAAGGAGGCAAGAATGAAAAGAAAAAGTTCAACTTAGTAAATAGGAAACAGGTTACTCAATGTCCTGAGAATGGAGGACTGGGCATCAGGTCCCCATCTCTTATGAATCTAGCATTCGGTGGGAAGCTGATCTGGAGACTTATGGACAATCAACCAGCGTGGTGGAAAAATGTCCTAGAATCAAAATATCTCAGCCAGCCAAGATCGCAAATCCTCAATGTTGAAATCCCTAACCGGCACTGTACACAGATATGGAAATTCTGCAAAAAAGCCATAGTCTTCATGGCGCAAAATGTCTCTAAAGTGCCAAAAGGAGGTGAAACGGTGAACATAGGCTCGGACAAAATTATGGGGAATCCTCCCATAAACAACCTCCCAGATATCGATCCCATTCTTCGTTATCTTCATAGCAAAGGCATAACCAATCTGAGCCAAATCTCCCAATGGAATGATTCAACTAAAGCCTGGGTTCAATGGGAATTCCCACCCATACCCCATCATCTCAAAGACAGTTTTGGCTCTCTCTGTAGCAGCTTACACAGTATAGCTCCCACCATCAAAGGCGCAAAGGATGAGTTTCGCTGGGACCCTTCAAGAACAAATTACTCCATCAAAGCAGGTTACAGCTATCTGAGCAGCAAGGAATTCCCCACCGCAGTCTGGGCTCAGAGGAAGATTCTAAAAAGAGCTGAAGCAATTCCAAAGGTCAAATTTTTTATGTGGACTCTTCTCCATGGAAAAACCTTAACTGCTGAGAACCTCAAAAAGAGAGGTATTTTCGGTCCCTCCAGGTGTCCCAACTGTCAATCGGCGGAGGAATCCCTACAGCATTTGTTTATATCCTGTCCCTTCGCTGCCTACTGCTGGAACAATATTGCTCCTACCGCCCCCTCCATCTGGAAACCACATCATTCTATTGTCGACATCTTAAACATTTGGAGAAGAAGCTATCCCTGGCACATAGCGAACCAAAATCCAGCAAGAAGAGTGTGGAACGCCATCCCGTTCACTCTTCTATGGCGCATCTGGATCGCCCGGAACAGCTTGATCTTCCGCGATAAAGCCACCACAACTAGACACGTAATTCTTAAAGCCACCAGTCTAGCAATGGAAACAATCGCTGTCAAGCTAACTCAGAGAATCGACCCCAACAGTTTATGGACAGAGGAGAGGAACTTCATTTCGAATTTGATAGACAGGTCCAGCATCATACCAGCAACAAAGATGCGTAAACTCATTGGCAAATCTGACAATCTAGAATGGAAAATCCGCCTTTCAAAAGATGAGTTCGGTAAATGGCTTCTTTCAAAGAATGCACACTCTTTATTTTTTGACGGAGCTTCCAAATCTAATCCGGGAGCCGCAGGTGCATGGGGCATCATTATGGATCCTTCAGGTGTAATAGTGTCCTCTTTTGAATGGGGTCTGGGAAGATTGAGTAACAATCGAGCTGAAGCTCTGGGACTGTTTCAAGGCCTCTTGCAGCTTCAGAACCAAGGGATCAATAAAGCCCTTGTCTTTGGCGACTCGGCCATAATAGTCAGCCTAATGAACAGCAACAAACAAGCATCCAATCTCTTCCTCCATCAAATCATAAGCCGCTGTAAAAATATGCTGTCTCAGAATTTAAAGTGCCAATTTTTTCATGTCCTCCGATCCAGCAACCAGGAAGCGGACAAAAGAGCTAGCCATGCCTGTTCTCGGGAAAAAGGAAGCCTCTTATGCAATCAAGCGAGCCTGATCTAATTCATCCCTTGATCCACATGACAGCGCCAAATTCCAAGGAGTTTTCTATCCATATGACTGTGATTCTAACGTCAAGGAGTTTGATCAAACCTCCTTCTTGCAGCAATTCCTATCTAAATGTACTTTTCAGCAGAACTTGTGATTCTTACAGCCAACCAGAGGCCTCAGCGGATTGACTAATCAGATCTATCATAATTGTCTAAATGTACAGCAAAACCAGTCTTCTATTGTCCCAATTTATAAGAATTTATACTTGCTCTAGGACCTTACAAGCAAGCAGTAAAGGTATTCATGTGTACTGCCACAATGAAATCCAGAATCAAGTTACTTCTGTAACTCTATCTATTGTAAAACCGGAGCTTAGACTCCTCCATCTTTTTTGAATATAACAAGCACCCGATTTTGTAAAAATATATATATATATATATATATATATATATATATATATATATATATTTGTTTAAATTGGTTAAAATCATAAATAGGTATGGTAAATTCATGAATGAATAGATCATTTATAATACTAAATTATTTATTATTATTTAAGTTTATTTTTTATAAGTAATTATTGATATACAATTTAGTGTTTAATTTTTATTATTCAAATGGTTTTGGAAATAAAATACAAGATGTTGGGACGTAATGTTAGAATTAAGTTTATACTAGTGGAAGTGAAATGAAAAGAGGTGGTGATAAATATCATTGTCATAAATATAATAAGTTTGTCTTTACCTAATAAAATAATAGTGTATCTTTAAAACAATTATCCATCTTTCCTAGAAACTTATAGTTAGGTTATGGAATAATATATGCATGTGCTTTCGAGAGCTTACTATTGCTTACAATAAAGCAAAGTAGTAGAAATTATTGTAGCTTGTTCTTGTGATATAGTTCAATGGACAAGGGGGTCAGTATTTACTAGATGACATTTGATGTTGAAAATTATTTACCTTCCATCTATTATGTTATTTTTCTTAGCTTTCTCATTTTTGTTCCCTTTTACCAAATAAGAGCAAAAAAACAAAGAAAATTAAAATATATACCTAACCATGCCCATGGCTTCTTCTATTGACTAATCAAGAAATTTTTTAGAGGTATCTTATTGATGAAATATATATAATATAAATGATCTATATCACATTCATGCTCCTATTGTGGTTCCTCTAACACTTCCTCCACAACCTTCTTTCAACTTCCAAGAAAAATTATCTCTCAACCATTGGTTAGATTTCTATCCCCTTTTCCATATATTCAACTTGTCCATTCATGCTTTAGTCCTTCCCTTCTCTTCATTAACTCCACTCACCACTTCATCTTTCTAAAATAATCTCCCATACCTTGTCCTTCCACCACTTTTCAAATATTACACCTCACTTCTTATACTGCTCTTCTCTCCCTTGATCTTATGCCTCCTCCATAGTACCATTTGAATTTAACTATTCATTCTTTTGGATTCATCGTAGACTACTACCAAGCACAAGTTCTTATGCTATCATGATTGGTGCATTAAAAAGAATATAGTCTTGTTTCACCAAAACCATCTTCGCTTAGGTTACAATTTCTTTTACCATCCTTCCAAAAGCTCCCTTCTTGAACTCCTCCTCTACTTGTGAAAAATAATGGCTAAATTTAGTTGTGAAATAATGTCTTATCATTTTTTTTTAAATGATGCGAAATATAAGGATGCAAGCTAGTAATTAATTCCATATGCAAACTTGTAAAACAATGACTCCAAAGTGGCATCAAACCCAGGGCATGTCTTATCATTTTTTTTAAATGATGTGAAATATAAGGATGCAAGCTAGTAATTAATTCCATATGCAAGCGTAAATACATATGCAAACATACAATATTGGCAGCAAATGGTCATCACTGGTGTCATACTAGTACTATGAAATCATTGCAAAATAAAAACATAACCAATAGATGACCAGAAAACTCGAAAAAAAATATTTCAAAAAATAAAATAAAATAAAAAACTATAAAGTTAACTTTGGACAAAGATTTCTAATTTTTGGTCAAATAGTTACTAATTGGGTAATCAATGATTTACCCAATGCGTTATACCTACCCTGTGACAATAATGAATAACTTAATATGTAATATAAACATTATACTTAAAACAATATAATATTAAATATAATCAAAATATTAAAAAGCAATTTTAAATATATAATATAAACATTTTACATCAAACAATATAAAATAAAAAACAAAATATATTATAATATATATTTTGAAATTTGAAATCATGTTTCATATTTACATTCATCATATTTTATATTCAATATTTCATTATCCCACACATGATTACAATGCTATCTCTTCATAGTTTTGATTTGATAAGTTTTACAAAAAAACATTTTATATATTTTCACATGTTTTCCATATCACATCAAAATGAAAAAAACTCCACTATGTTTAAACCATTTTAATATTTACATTATTTAATATTCAATAATAATATTTACATTTTCTATTATTTAATAATTAAATTACTTAATATTATCTAATAATTATACTACTTATTAGATATTGATTTAATAGATTTTTAAACATATATGAATTTAAAATCACTGATTAAGATTTGATATTTCAAATATTTTACTTTTAATAATATAAATTATTTAAAGTTTATAATTTATAATATTAAATATATTTATATGATATTTATTCATTCATATATATATAATTTTATTTACACATTATTTTATATAATATAATATAAAATTCATTAAGATAATTATTCCAAATATAAATAATACATCTTACATTAGATGCAGGTTCACTACTCCTTGAGGCTCGTGAGATAAAGTCTAGCGTCACTGTACACTCCCTCATAAACACGCTTAGGTATGAGTCCTATATGGCTGCGCAAACGGTCGTATTGGTGTAGAATTTATTATGAGTCCTATAGGGCTGCGCAATTTTTGGGTAAACTTATATGTCCAGAAAATAAGGGGCATACAATTTTTTTAGATAAACTAACTATACACAAAAACTACAATGTCCAATAGCAGCTATTCCCTTAACCATTTCAAGGGGCCTGCCTATGGTCTTCGTGAACAACCTACCTGGGCATCCTGGGTGGGTTAGGAGTAGGTTATAAGCCTGAGCTATGCATATTCAGTGGAAGCAACGCCAAAAGCAGTATCACCGGCAGAGGCACACGCATGGACAAAGATGGGAACAAAAATAGCAGCAGGATAAGTAGAGGCGTCGGTAGAGGCACAAGCAGTAGATAAAACACAAGGTCCCAGAGGGGCTTGCGCTTCCTAGTGCAATGACCCGACAGGGGGCTCGACTGATAAGGAGAGGAGTTTAATCAGTACCACCAATTAGAAGACTTGAAACAAATAATGTGTTTGAGATTAATGGGCTCCTATGTACTATATATATGAAGCCGTGCAACTTGATTTATGTGCTTGCAACGCATTTTCATTGAAGGTTGTACTATATATATGAAGGGGAATCGTTATGATTACAGGTCACATCACAATGAACGGTAGAGACTGTTGTCTTAATTATGAGTCCTATATGACTATGCAAATGGTGTGTCAATACTAATGAAATCATTGCAAAATAAGAGCTTAACCAATAAATGATCAGAAAATTAAAAAATAAAAATAAAAATTAATTATATATATAAATTTAACTTTAGACAAAGATTTTTAATTTTTGGTCAAAAGGTTACTAATTAAGTAGTTAATGTTTTTGTCAATACGTTATACACCTACCCTAGGGCAGGGATAATAAGGTTTTAATGATATATGTTTAATTTGTTGATCGGATTGTTTTTTATATCATAAATAAATTATAAGTCAAATTCCATTATCATTTTAAAATATAAACCAAATCATCTTGCATTTTTAATGTTTTAAATAATTGCAATATTTTAAACTTAACTATATATGATAATTATACAATACAAAGTGAGCTTGACAACATATGGCAAATCCGACTCCGACAGAGCCATGGATTTGTGATTGAAGTATAAAACATTCATCTTAGCCAATTGCATGCCATTGAAAACATCAAAGAGGCGTTGCTTAAAAGGGATCGATTTTTCAAAGTCTCATTTTTTCTCACAATTATAATAATACCTAAACATCTTTGGACACGGGGTCATATTGCGAGAAAATATTATATTTACATGCGATATTTGTGGAAGACTAAATTTCAAATTACATTTTCATTTCGAGAAATTATGTTTAACAAATTCATTTTGTATAAATTTCAAAACACCATGGAAAACTTAATGAAGAACACATGTCATTGTAATAGTTATTATAATTTTTGGTTAAAATGATGGCTTTAATAGAGTTGTCTTTTCGTTAAAATGATGGCTTTATTAAAGTTGTGAAAGTGTATATCATACATAAATATACATGGGATTTAAATAGGAAGAATGTGGGACAAATTTGATATAAACTTTATTTCCTTCCATCACCATGGGCATGTAATTCTATATTAACCATGATCATTAATTGGGAAACAAGCCCTATAAATTCCATATTATAAAAGTTTGGTATAAAGGGAACTGGGCTTTTATTTTGATGGAAAAATAAGAATATATATATTAACAGTTTTTTCATCAATATTAAATGAGAAACTTTTCAACTCAATAATGCATGTTGTCAGATTGGTGAATTTGTCATTTTTTTTTGAGTTGATTTCTCATTCACTCTCACTAATCTTACATGAGGACATTTTGTAAAAGTCAAATGAATACTTCAAAGTAAAAATTGAATAGTAAATATTTATTTAATTAACTTTTAATTTAAATATTTATTTTATTTTTAAATTAAAAAATAAATAATAATAATTAATTAATTAATTAAAAAAAATTAAGAAAACAATAAATAAGTATCTTAACTACTTTTTAATAATTATATGTTTAAATTGGTTAAAATCATAAATATGTATGTAAATTCATGAATGAATAGATCATTTATAATACTAATTTATTATTATTTAAGTTTATTTTTTATAAGTAATTATTGATATATAGTTTATTGTTTAATTTTTTATTTTTTTTGTCAAGTAAGAATGGATCTTTCTATTAACTGAAACAAGTATATTACATATTTTACAAGGTAAACCAAACTTCCTTGCGTTTACCAAAAAAAGGTCCACATGACCTATCTGAAGCAGAGTTGGCTTTAAATCTTTAAAACTCGGAACCATCCCCCCTATCGGGAGATATGTCTAACACAGGTAATACACAAAAACCCGACCCGCAACCCATAAGGTCGGATTTCAAAATTATTACATTCATTACCATAAAAAATGACAAGTCCACATACCTGGTACAGCGCCCTAACATCCTTAGTCCAACTAAATCAACGATCAACGGCTAACGCTGAATCGTAAATTTGCATCCGACCTTCCATTTGCACACCTGACACTCCACCGTTGATCTACCCTTCGTGGATCCAACGGTCCACGCAGATTTTGGGTGTACAAGTAGCTCTAGGAATACCCGCCCTAAAAGCAGTATCCTCTTTTATTCTCGCTGCTACATGTCGCTTGAAGAGTGAAATCGAAGGCCTTCCTCGCGTTACTGGTTACCACTTAAACCCCTTCCGAAATACCACTTGTGGTACGAGAAACCACTTCCTCGCGAATTAACTTACATGCTCTTCCGCCGAGCGATGACTATCGATCCAACCCATCGGACGCTTCCTGGTCCTTCCTCCCTACGCCGTTGATCTTTTGCTTTTCGATGGATTTACTCTTAAACCCCAGTTTCTCTACTTTTCACTGAATCAATGTGTCGCAATTAATCCACATAGTGATCAATGAGACGACAAACCTGTAGCACTTCCAGAATCGGTCCACGTGCCACTGTATCCTTGGTCTTCCTCCACTGATCTCAACCTTTCCCATTGCTCCATATCTTTGGCAGCCTGACAGAGACAGTCCTCTAACAGTTTGTCCAGGGTAACAACTCCCAGACGTGCCAGGTGTCCCTCTCCTTATTAATCACTCCTTCGTTTGCTAGACAATCTGCTACCATGTTAGCTTTTCTTTTCACATGGACAAAGCTTATAGTTTTTAAGGTTTGCAGGTGGGAGTATATACAGTGAAATACTTGCGAGAGCTTCCAGTGCTTCGACACTTTATCCGGTGATGTACCATTGCATATTTTCTTAGCCGCTCTAATAATCAATTCTGAATTTGCTTCAATGATGACATTATGTGAATCTGAATTCACCAATATTTCCAAGCATTGCTCTAGGGCCATGAGTTCCACCATGTTATTAGTGGCCTTCCCCACGTGGCCATGAAATATCTTATTTATTTGCCCCTGTTCATCTCTTATAACACCTCCAAAACCAGCTAACCCTGGGTTGCCCTTAAATTCTCCATCTATATTGACCTTTAAGAAACCATATGGAGGAGGCTTCCAAATGTTTACATCTGAGTTTGTTTGGCTCACTCCCTTGATAATGCCCTAAGGGCTTATGGACTGGAGACCCAAATGTAGTAGAATACTCGCATCTTGGGGCAGAGGAGGGTCCTTTGAAAGTGTCCTCAACAAACTACTGACTTTATCTTTGAGCTCTGCCTTAAAATTTGGTCAATTATGTGTTGGGGCTTGCTTGCTTTGTTCTTAAAGATTCGACTATTGCGCTCTTTCCATAGATTCCAAATGACAAAGCCTGGAAACAGGGTCCAGGATTTATTAAGAATTTCATTCCCTGAGAAGTTTTTCCTCCAATTCTTCAAAGTGTTGGAGATGCTGAGTCTGTCCCTATCAGTGTGCCTAAAGATTGAGGCCACCCATTCCCACACAATGGAGGTGAAAGGGGATAGGTTGAGAAGGTGATCCATCGTCTCCTCTTGTGAACCAAAAAGGTAAAATTTGGAAGGTCCAGTGAAGCCTTTTTCATAAGATTCTCCCAAGTTAAGATTTTCCTTTGATGAACTAGCCAAATAAATAACTTTATTTTCATCCAGTGGGGGCTCTGCCAAAGATTCTTCCAAAGATAGTTAAATCCTATTACTACCTGTTTAGCTTCTTTGAGGTTAAAGTTTCCTTCAATGTTCTTTCCCCATCTTAGTTGGTCAGGCAAGGATGATACCAGAATCCTCCTATGCTCTAGATCCTGGGTAAGAGAGTCTGCCTGGGCCCTCAGAGGACTCTCTTCACTGTGGCCTAGATCCTTCCAAGTTCTCCATTTTCCATTGTTCCTTTCCTGGTCCCAGAAGTCTTTTACCATAAGTAGACCTTTGTTGTCTGTGTCATTCTTGAGAGCTGCTAATTCATCCTTATACAAATTAGGTTCCTGCTGCTAGTTGTCCTCCCAAAATCGTGCTAGGTTCCCAGCTCAAATTTCCCAGAAACTATGTTGTTGAACAATACTTTTATTTTCCCAGGCAAGGTTCCAAATGTGGGAGCCCTTAATGTGCCTTGACATTCTAATGTGATCTTTCTCCTGCCAATTCTTGGCATATTTTTGTGTCCAAAGCTTAGCCCAGGGAGTTGTCGATTCCTTGATCCATCTCCACTAGAGTTTAGCTCCCAAAACCTTACTGATGGTTTCAAGATCATGAAGCCCCAAGCCACCGTGGCTCTTGGGTTTGCAGATCTTGTCCCAGGCTACTAAAGCCCATTTATTTTTCTCTTCTCCTTTGCCCCATAGAAATTCCCTTTGTATGCTCCTGATCTGTTGCTTAACTCCTTTAGGAGCAGGAAGAGTTGAGAACATAAATATAGGAATGGCCTGCAGGACAGCCTATGTGAGCACAAGGTGCCTCGCCAAGTTTAAAGACCTGCATGTCCATTTTCAGATCTTGTCCTGCAGTTTATTTATAATTGGCTCCCACACTTCCTTGCTGAGAGGTTTATCTATGAGAGGTATACCCAGATACTTGGAAGGTAGCTGGTCCCTTTGAAACCCAAGAATTCTGGTGATATTTCTTTGAATAGCAATGTCAGTGTTAAAGAAAAAAAATTGATTTGTTGAGGCTTACCTCTGTGCCAGCAACCATAGCAAAGTCATTCAAAATTTGTTTAATCGTTTCGGCTTCCCTCACTGTAGGTAAGCCTTGTAGCATTGTGTCATCCACAAATTGCTGATGTGTTTTTGCCGCTCCATCCAAGGTGAGTTTGATGCCCTGGATTCTCCCTTCAACATTAACCATTTTAATCGCTCTACCAAGCCCTTCCATCATGAGAAAAAAGAGGAAGGGTGAGAGCGAATCCCCTTGTCTGAGACCTCTAAAGGGTGTGAAGAGTCTTGAAGGAGCGCCATTAAGCAGGATGGAGAAACTAGTCGTTGTGACTAGTGCCTTGACCCATCTTATCCAGTTTTGGTCGAAGCCATAGGCTTTTAGAACTACCCTTATGTAAGACCAGCTTAGCTTGGCATAGGATTTCGCTAGGTCTAATTGAATGATTATACCAACTTGTTTGTTGCTTTCGAGAGAGTGTACCACCTCATGAGCTTGGATGATATTATTGAGGATTTGTCTTCCTTCCACATAGCCTGTTTGCTCCTCTGAGATGAGAGCTGGTAAAAGGGGCTTGAATCTATTGGCGATCACCCTGGAAATAATTTCATACACCACATTACATAAGGCTATGGGTCTGAAGCCATCTTGAGTCCTGGAATTTTCCTTTTTTGGGATCAAAGCTATGAAGGAAGCATTAAACGCCTTCAGAACCTTTTTGGATCTTCTTGAGTCTTCCACCACCTCAAGGATATCCTGTTTGATTGTGCTTTGAAGAAGTCCACATTGAACCCATCTAGGCCTAGAGCTTTTCCATTTTGCATTTCATTGATCACTTCACTGACCTCCTCTTCCGACACTGGCCTGTTAAGATTGTGGTTATCTTCTCTGGTAACCAGCTGAGGGATATATTGAGTGAAATGGTTGATGAACCTAGATCTATCCCCCAGAGGCTCCTCTGCAATACTGAGGAAATGTTGTACAAGGAGAGATTCCATGTCTATGTGAGAAATGATTTCTCTCCCTTGAGAGTATTTTAGCTTTGTGATTTTGTTGTGTGCCATGTGATCCATTATGGATTTATGAAAGAACTTCATGTTTCTTTCTCCCTCTTTAATCCACTGAATCCTTGACTTCTGTCTCCAGAAAATCTCCTCTTGCAAGCACCGTTCTTCCCATTCTTCCTGCAAAGAATCAGCTAGCTTTTTTCATTCCTCTGTAAAGCCCTCTGTGATGTTGATCTGATTGATCTCTTGGAGTTTCTGCTCAGCTTCTCTTTTGGCTTTGAAGATATTTCCAAATTCCTTTTTGTTCCAACCTTTAAGCTTGGATTTGATATGTTTAAGTTTATGTTGGAGTAGGAACATTCTAGTGCCTTGAATGTTTAGATCCTCTCTCCACCATTTGTCAATATTACTAGTAAATTCAGGATGAGAGAGCCAGGAATTCTCAAACCTGAAAGGTCTATTTCTCGGTACACCCATAAAAGTGGCTTCCAGCTGTACAGGCCAATGATCCAAACCTCCAAATGGAAGAATAGAAGTTGTTATGGCAGGGCCTGAGAGAAAGAGGCCCTCTAAGATAATAAATCTATCTAGTCTAGATGTGACTTGTGAAGTTCCTCCCCTTTTGTTGTTCCAGGTGAAGGTCCCATTTATTGTTCCACTGTCCATTAACCCCATGTTCATTATGAAGTTCTGGAAGGCCATGGAGTCTCTGCCTAGCTTTCTGATACCGCCTTTTTTCTCTGTAAGAGATCTTATCATATTGAAATCTCCTGCAATGATCCAGGGCATATTAGGGTGTCTTGCTCTTAGTTCCTCAAGGGAGGTGAGAAGCTTGAGTTTGTCTTCTTGCTTTTGAGGTCCATAGACATTTGTGATCATGTATATCTCCTTATCACCTAAAGGTTGACAAACCAAAGAAAGATAGTTCCTAGATGCCTCAGCATCCAGGATTCCAAATTTTTGTGGATCCCACAGCGTGAGAATCCCCCCCGCTAAGTTTTTTGCTTTAACCTCTAGATACTCATACTTGATTAGCCATTTATTATGAATTTCTCTAATCTTATCCATCAAACATTTTGTCTCCTGAATAAAAACCATATCTGGTTTTTCTTCTTTTATTCTAGTACTGAGATTTCTTTGTTTCCTTCTATTTCCTATGCCTCTAATATTCCAGGTTGTGAGCTTCATTAAGAAAGGTTTGTAAAGGAGTAACTAGTAAGCTCTTTCATCTTACCTGAGTTAATCAATAGTTTCCCACATTCATTCAGCAACTCCTTCTGTCTTTTTCTTCCTCCTTTCCTGCCTGGGTTCTTTGGAGATTGTGCCTGTGTCTCCTCCATCATTTTGATCCCTTTATCATTTAAGTTTATTTTTTGTAAGTAATTATTGATATACAATTTATTGTTTAATTTTTATTATTAAAATAGTTTTGGAAATAAAATACAAGATGTTAGGACCTAATGTTAGAATTAAGTTTATACTAGTGGAAGTGAAATGAAAATAGGTGGTGATAAATATCATTGTCATAAATATAATAAGTTTGTCTTTACCTAATAAAATAATAGTGTATCTTTAAAACAATTATCCATCTTTCCTAGAAACTTATAGTTAGTTTATGGTATAATATATGTATGTGCTTTCGAGATCTTGCAATTGCTTACGATAAAGCAAAGTAGTAGAAATTATTGTAGCTTGTTCTTGTGATATAGTTCAATGGACAAGGGGGTTGGTATTTACTAGATGACATTTGATGTTAAAATTATTTACCTTCCATCTATTATGTTATTAGCTTTCTCATTTTTGTTTCCTTTTAACAAATAAGAGTAAAAAAACAAAGAAAAATAAAATATATACCTAACCATGCCCATGACTTCTTCTATTGACTAATCAAGAAATGTTTTAGAGGTATCTTATTGATGAAATATATATAATATAAATGATCTATATCACATTCATGCTCCTATTGTGGTTCCTCTAACACTTCCTCCACGACCTTCTTTCAACTTCCAAGAAAAATTATCTCAACCATTGGTTAGATTTCTATCCCCTTTTCCATATATTCAACTTGTCCATTCATGCTTTAGTCCTTCCCTTCTCTTCATTAACTCCACTCACCACTTCATCTTTCTAAAATAATCTCCCATACCTTGTCCTTCCACCACTTTTCAAATATTACACCTCACTTCTTATACTGCTCTTCTCTCCCTTGATCTTATGCCTCCTCCATAGTACCATTTGAATTTAACTATTCATTCTTTTGGATTCACCGTAGACTACTACCAAGCACAAGTTCTTATGCTACCATGATTGGTGCATTAAAAATAATATATTCTTGTTTCCCCAAAACCATCTTCATCTAGGTTATAATTTTTTTTACCATCCTTCCAAAAGATCCCTTCTTGAACTCCTCCTCTACTTGTGAAAAATAATGGCTAAATTTAGCTGCAAATTCAGTGATGTATCCTTCTATTATGATTTTAACATGAAAATCAACAACTCTTACAACTTCAACATTGAATATATACAATAAAATTAGGTTCTAAACATTTCACTAAATCCCTCTCCTCACTTTCTAGGCTAGTCAAGGATGCTCCCTACTCTACTCATCTAGTCAAAAAACACCACTAGCGATTATACTGAGATGACATCATAGTTGTCATGGTAATCATGAAATAATGCACATTGACAACCTTGGCATATTGACTCAAAAATAGGTTTATTTTTCTAAACTAATGATGCTCCACATAGTGCTAGGTTAACATGAAAATAATACTTCCAAAACCATACAAACTTCATGATAATATCCCATGATGAAACCATTTTTTTTTAATCAATTTGAGGCCTAGATACAAATCGATGTCCAATAAGAGGTTCATTGTTATCTAGGTGCTAGCATTTTCAATCCCCTTGATGGGAGATGTTTCACCCGCATTATACCCAACCATCAATGGTTGTCTATGGATTTAATTAATATAGCTAACATGATCAATGTCCATCCTAAAACGCATCCTTAGCAAACAATCAATATTATAGACCATTGATCACCATACCAAAATCACCACATAAAGAGTTAATTGATAACCATTATCTCTAATAATGTCATTCTAACCAATAGGTGAAATAACTTATCCAATCAAAGAATAGTCATTTTATAGAATAGATAAACAACAAAATTAAATATATCATAACGATCAACTAGAATTTGAAAGGAGAGCCTTATTCCATTGATTTGAATTATAATCTAGTGCGTACATCATAACCTAGCCTTGATCAATGTGTAATGTGGAATAGCATTATAGAATAGTTTTTAAATCCAACGCATTCAATTATTTAACATTTAAACTTTATTTAACCACTATCTAAACAATATTTATTTAATTATTTAATATAATAAAACCATATATACACATTCACTTGAAGTTGGAAAGATTAAGTCAAAACCATGTATTTGTTGGAGTACTTCAAGCTCCCTTAGTCACGAACTAGGTGATATTTGTCTCACATTTGGCTAGGTAGACCCAATTTTCCACCACTCTCTTAACATATATTTTAATTTAACTATATTTAAACTAATTTAAGAGAGATTCTTCGGCGTAAATCACAAGATAAAACATTTGTCGACGCGTTTCGAACCAACTAGTGTGGTTCATCGTCAGGACAAGTTGAAGAGACAGATCTAGCTTAGCATGTTAAATAGTTTGAGCAGAGCCTCCAACGACTATCATGACTAACGGCTACTTTTGACTGTAGGACCAGAGTCAAAATTAGTTATATTAGGAGACCAATAAAAAAAAAATATATATATATATATATATATATATATATATATATATATTAATTTAAATGGTGTTTAAGGTTAGTTAAAAAGGGGTATAGTTTGTTAATTAAAAATTACTAATTAGCTAGAAAAAGGGGGGCGGGGGGGGATAAGTTGTATAATTATAAATAACATATAAAAGTTAGTTAGAGTTAATAAAAATAATGGATCAAAAAATTATAAATAAATAAATAAATAAAAAATAAATAAATAAATAAATAAATACATAAATAAAAATAAATAAAAATAAAAAATTAATTAATTAATTAAAAAAATAGATAAATAAATAAATAGAAATAAAAAATAGAAATAAAAATAAAAATAAATAGAAACAAACCAATTAATAAATAATTAAATAAATAAATAAAAGTAAAATAAACAAATAAATAATAAAAATAGAAATAATTTTATTTATTTATTTATTTATTTTTATTTTTTTTATTTAAAAAAAAATTAATAGTACTAATAAATAAATAAACAAACAAATAAATCAAAATGAATAAATAAAAAATAAATAAAAATAAAAATAAAAGTAAAAAATAAAGATAATAGCAATAAAATTAAACTTAAAAATTAATAAGAATAACTATATATATATATATATATATATATATAGTTTAATTAAGAATAAAAATAATACTAATAATACTAATAATTATTAACTTAAAAAATTAATGAATAAATAATTATACCGAGTCAAAAGGAGAAACTTTAGGATGAAGACAAGGCATCAAGGAAAAAGATCCGCGAAATAAAGAGAGAACATCGAAAGCTAGAAAAAAACAAGACTAGGAAGAAAGGGCAGGGATCCAGAAGCTACTGATCTTCCAGTCGTCATCTCTATTGAGATTGTTCGGCCTTTTTTCAATTTCAATAGCTTCCCTGAATTTACGGTGATGGAACTGCGCAACCTTGGCAATAACTTTGGCCTCCTCAATACACACTTGATGCTTGGTCTTTTCTACATGCTCTGCTAACGCTGAAGACTTGGTTCTGCCATGTCTTAGGTCAGCTGCATGTTCACTGATCCTTTGCTGAATGGAGCGCCCTGTTTCCCTGATATAGGGTGTCCCACAGGAAAAAGGGATCAAGTAGACACCCTTCATATCTTTAGGATCTATGGGATCTTTCACCGATCGGAGGGATTTGCGAATAGTGTTGAGGGGCCTGAAGGTTGAGGGAATATCATACTTCTTAAGGATCCGAGCAATCCTGTCTGTGGTTCCTTGGACATAGGGAAGATGGACACCTAGTCGACGCTCTTTAGGTTCTTTATCGATTAACGCATTTTTAGAGGCTTTGAGGAAAGCCTTCTGACCTAGGCGCCTACTATAGCCATTCTCCACAAAGACATTAAGGAGATGGGATTTCTCCTTCTCGAAACTCTCCCTATCAGAAATCCTAAGGGCACGAGTGGCGAGGGTGTTAAGAACACCCAACTTTTGAGCGGGGAAATGATGGGAATCGGCATGAAGATACTGCTCAGTATGCATTTTCTTCCGGAATACTGAGTGGGAGAGAGAACCGTCTATATTCCTCGATATAAGAATATCCAAGAAAGGGAGGCAGCCATTGACCTCTTTTTCCATGGTGAACTTAATGGCCGAGGACTGATAGTTGAGGTGGTTGAAGAAGATATCCAACTCTTCTAGGCCATGGGACCAGATGACATTAGTGTCATCCACATACCTTTTCCACAGCTTGGGAAGGAGACGAGCCGAGGCTAAAGCTTTGGCTTCGAAATCTTCCATAAAAAGATTCGCAACAATAGGGGATAGGGGTGATCCCATGGCAACACCACAGGTCTGCTCAAAGAACTCACCCTCGAAACAGAAGAAAGTGGAAGTGAGACAGATCTCAACCAGATGCGCGGTGTCAGGATCCGTTAGGCGATAGATCACTTCCATGGCTTCCTTTATAGGGATACAAGTATAAAGGGAGACCACATCAAAGCTGACTAGAATGTCCTCAGGGCTAAGCTTCATGTCCTTAAGCTCTTTAACGAAGGAAGCAGAGTCTTTTACGAAGGACTCTGTACGGCCAACCAGGGGTTTGAGCTTAATGGCAAGGAACTTTGCAAGAAGGTAGGTCGGACTACTTTGAGCAGACCTGTGGTGTTGCCATGGGATCACCCCTATCCCCTATTGTTGCGAATCTTTTTATGGAAGATTTCAAAGCCAAAGATTTAGCCTCGGATCGTCTCCTTCCCAAGTTGTGGAAAAGGTATGTGGATGACACTAATGTCATCTGGTCCCATGGCCTAGAAGAGTTGGATATCTTCTTCAACCACCTCAACTGTCAGTCCTCGGCCATTAAGTTCACCATGGAAAAAGAGGTCAATGGCTGCCTCCCTTTCTTGGATATTCTTATATCGAGGAATATAGACGGTTCTCTCTCCCACTCAGTATTCCAGAAGAAAACGCATACTGAGCAGTATCTTCATGCCGATTCCCATCATTTCCCCGCTCAAAAGTTGGGTGTTCTTAACACCCTCGCCACTCGTGCCCTTAGGATTTCTGATAGGGAGAGTTTCGAGAAGGAGAAATCCCATCTCCTTAATGTCTTTGTGGAGAATGGCTATAGTAGGCGCCTAGGTCAGAAGGCTTTCCTCAAAGCCTCTAAAAATGCGTTAATCGATAAAGAACCTAAAGAGCATCAACTAGGTGTCCATCTTCCCTATGTCCAAGGAACCACGGACAGGATTGCTCGGATCCTTAAGAAGTATGATATTCCCTCAACCTTCAGGCCCCTCAACACTATTCGCAAATCCCTTCGATCGGTGAAAGATCCCATAGATCCTAAAGATATGAAGGGTGTCTACTTGATCCCTTGTTCCTGTGGGACACCCTATATCGGGGAAACAGGGCACTCCATTCAGCAAAGGATCAGTGAACATGCAGCTGACCTAAGACATGGCAGAACCAAGTCTTCAGCGTTAGCAGAGCATGCAAAAAATACCAAGCATTAGGTGTGTATTGAGGAGGCCAAAGTTATTGCCAAGGTTGCGCAGTTCCATCACCGTAAATTCAGGGAAGCTATTAAAATTGAAAAAAGGTCGAACAATCTCAATAGAGATGACGGCTGGAAGATCAGTAGCTGCTGGATCCCTGCCCTTTCTTCCTAGTCTTGTTTTTTTCTAGCTTTCGATGTTCTCTCTTTATTTCGCGGATCTTTTTCCTTGATGCCTTGTCTTCATCCTAGAGTTTCTCCTTTTGACTCGGTATAATTATTTATTCATTTATTTTTTAAGTTAATAATTATTAGTATTATGAGTATTATTTTTATTCTTAATTAAACTATATATATATATATATATATATATATATATATATATATAGTTATTCTTATTAATTTTTAAGTTTAATTTTATTGCTATTATCTTTATTTTTTACTTTTATTTTTATTTATATTTATTTTTTATTTATTCATTTTGATTTATTTGTTTGTTTATTTATTTATTAGTACTATTAAATTTTTTTAAATTAATTAATTAATTAATAAAATTATTTCTATTTATATTATTTATCTGTTTATTTTATTATTTTACTTTTATTTATTTATTTAATTATTTATTAATTGGTTTGTTTCTATTTATTTTTATTTATTTATTTATATTTATATATCTATTTATATTTATATTTTTTATTTTTATTTATTTATCTATTTATTTATTTATTTTTAATTAATTAATTTATTTATTTTTTATTTTTTATTTTTATTTTTTTTATGTATTTATTTATTTATTTATTTTTTACTTATTTATTTATTTATTTATAATTTTTCGATCCATTATTTTTATTAACTCTAACTAACTTTTATATGTTATTTATAATTATACAACTTATCCCCCCGCCCCTTTTTCTAGCTAATTGGTAATTTTTAATTAACAAACTATACCCCTTTTTAACTAACCTTAAACACCATTTAAATTAATTTATATATATATATATATATATATATATATATATATATATATATATATATATATATATTATTGGTCTCCTAATATAAGTAATTTTGACTCTGGTCCTATAGTCAAAAGTAGCCGTTAGTCGTGATAGTCGTTGGAGGCTCTGCTCAAACTATTTGACATGCTAAGCTGGATCTGTCTCTTCAACTTGTCCTGACGATGAACCACACTAGTTGGTTCGAAACGCGTCGACAAATGTTTTATCTTGTGATTTACGCCGAACAATCTCTCTTAAACTTGATATGGATCACAGAAGCCTCAATTCAACAATATTTAAACTAAGTTAATTTAACTATATTTTAATCTAACACCACACATCCGTTTTTTCCCATGAGAGCGTTTCCATAAGGTAGTTGTACCTTTTGTCGAAAAAAAAAATTCCATACAAATCTATACAAATAATAGATTAAAATGAACAAATATGATAATAAAGTTTATAAAAAAACCATCTACAAATAGAGTTCTTATTATCTTTGCCTAGCCAAAGATAATGCAATCATGAATTATCTTTCTATTGTAATTGTAATTTTTATTAATATATATTTGTTTGTTTTTATTGTTTTTACTCTAATTTAACTATATTTAAACTAAGCGAAAGTAGCTACTCTATAGCCCTTATTCAAATGTGGGAGTTGGTTCATGTCTTTCAAAATTCAATAATTAAACTAAGCGGCAGGGACGCTAGCTATGCAGCCTTGTTTCATTTACAAGTGTTCATTTACATTTATTGCTCTCATACCAACACTACTAACTATTTTCTTAAATTAGTTCCTAAGAAATGACACCTTTCTAGATGTCATATATTTTACAACAATTAGCTATTCTAAAATGTCTCCAATATCTAATTAAATATTCTAGATAATTGAATATTATATTCTAAATAATTAAACTATAGTTTATGTATTTTTGGATCATCTAACATTCCCCCCTTTGATCCAAAGGTACATTACAACAAATACCAAGTTCATCCCTGAACTTAGTAAATTTGATCCTGCCAAGTGGTTTTGTGAAAATATCTGAGATCTGATCTTCTAAAGGACAATATATTGGCTTGATGACATCCTTTGCAATGAGTGTTCTGATGTAATGATACTTTGTGTCCACATGCTTTGTTTTGGAATGAAAAACTGGATTTTTGGCAAGCTTTATGGCTGACTGGTTTTCGATGAATAAATATGTGGCTTCTACTTGAGGAATGCCCAAGTCCTACAAAACTCTGCGCAACCAAACAATTTCACATGTTTCTTCCCATGCTAATATATATTTTTATTTTGCTAAAGAAGTGGCCACTGTAGCTTGCTTCTTGCAACTCCAAGAAACTGCGGTTCTCACCATGTTCATCAAATAACTTGAGGTTGATGCTCGATCATCAATACTTCCAGCAAAATCTACATATAAATATCCACCAAGTATAAATTTCTTAGTCTTTTTGTAAATAAGACCAAAATATTTCATCCCTTGGATATATCTAAGGACCCTTTTGTTGCATTCTAGTGGTTTTCCCTTGGTTCATGCATAAAGCGCGATAGAATATTAACTGCATAAGATAAGTTTGGATGAGTGGTTATCAAATAGATCAAGTTTCCAATCAACTATCTATAAGTAGTATTGTTCACCAATCCCCCCTTCAAATTTTGAAAGTTTCAAGTTTTGTTCTATTGGGGTGAGAACGGGCTTGCAATATTGCATTCCAAATATTTGAATAAGTTCAGATGCATACTTTCTTTGACAAATGAAAATATGGTTTGGATATTGGAATACCTCAACTCTAAGATAGTAGTGAAGTAATCCAAAATCATTCATCTTAAAACCAGCCTGCAACTCCTTCTTTACCTACAAAATATGATCATTATTGTTCCCAGTAATGATCAAGTCATCCACATACATAACAAGAATCACCATATTTTTACCCTGTTGGCGTACATATAAAGTATCATCAGATTCACTTCGCTTAAAGCCAACTTTGCGAAGGTACTCGTCCATTTTGGCATACCAAGCTCATGGAGCTTGTTTCAATTCATATAAAGCCTTGATCAGTTTGCATACTTTGTGTTCTTGCCCTTCAATCTCAAAACCTAGAGGTTGTGTCATATATACTTCTTCCTGCAAGTCTCCATTGAGGAAGGCACTTTTAACATCCATCTGATGAACTTTCCATCCTTTTTTAGTTGTTAATGCAAGTGTTAATTTGATGGTGTTCCATTTTGTTGTAGGTGCAAATGTTTCCTCATAGTCGATGCCTTCCTACTGTGCAAAATCCTTAGCAACAAGCCTTGCTTTGTACTTGTCAATGTCTCCATCTAGCTTATACTTAATTTTGTAAACCCATTTGCATCCGATGGGTTTCACATTGTTGGGACAGTCAACAAGTTTCCAAGTGTTGTTTTCCATCACTGCCTTGTATTCTTCAACCATTTCCTTTTTCCATTCTATATGTTTTACTGCCTCTTTGTATGTGGAGGGCTCAGTAAAATCATTTGTTATTAAGGAAAAATTTTCTTCATTTCTTTGTGAACTTTGTGTTCCTATTTTGTTTTGTTCATCTGGCCTGACATCCTTTAAAAGTTGAACAACCCATTTTGGCAATTGATGTGCACTTGTTTGTGGATCTGAATAATCACCATCATTATAAAGTGGATTGATATAAATAGATGTTCTTTGATCATCTAAAGATTCAGGGGGTGGAGAGATTTAGATGAGCTACTACTAGGAGATTTAGATTAATTGTTAGAAGATCCAGATGGTGAAGATGAAGTAGATTAGAAGCCCCACGGGCGTAGGCAAGTTGGTAATCATAATGCGGTGAAGTTCATTAGAAAGGCGGGCGCAGTTTCCTAGGGGTTATACTGGTAGCGGTCAGAATCGACCCCGTGTAATGCGAGTTGCGAGGCTGCTCCAGTTGCCGATTCCTCTGTTAACAAAAAAGAAGATGAAGTAGATGAGTTGGATGAAATTTTCTGATGAAGGCAATTCAATTTCATACCAATGTTGTGTACTTCGTTGATTTTGCATTTTTCTTTTCTTTTTATCTCCCTTAGTTTCCAATTTCTATAGAATACTTTCTATTTCTATGGCACACTTGCTTTATGTTTCATCAAAGATGACAATAAAGTTTCCATTGGACAGAAGATGATATCCCTTCTTTTCATTGGAATACCCAATCAATGTACACTTCAAACTTTGTGAATCAAGCTTAGTTCATTTTTCTTTTGGAACTAAGGCATAACATATTGAACCAAAACTCTAAGATGTTTGAATCAATATTTGAAACCAAACCATGCTTCATATGGTGTAATTCCATTCAAATAAGTAGTAGGATACATGTTCCTTAAATAAGTTGTTGTATGTATTGATGTGCCCAATACAAATGACTTAAATTTTTAAAAGTTAGCATGGATCTTGCCATCCCTAACAAGGTGCGATTCATTCTCTCTACTACTCCATTTTGTTGTGGAGTGTAGACATTTGTAAGTTGTATTTTGATACCATTTTCCCTACAATAAGTTTGGAATTCATTGGAAGTGAATTCCCCTCCATTGTTTATCCTGAGAGTGTCAATATTCTCTTTAACTTCATTCTCAACAAGTTGGCGAAAAGTTTTAAACTTTTTGAATGCTTCTAACTTTTGCTTCAAAAAATAAACCCAAGTCATTCTACTAAAATCATCAATGAAGAGTAAAAAGTATCTACAACCTCCTAGAGAAGTCTGTAGAGGTCCACAAATGTCACTGTGAACCAATTGAAAATGCTTGTTTTCACGCCATGAACTTGTTGGAAAAGTCTCTCGACTTTGTTTCCCATAAATGAAAGCCTCACATTTTTCATTTTCTTTCTTAAAAGTTGGAATTCCTTTAACCATTCCCTATTTTTGAAGTTGAGAGAGACTTTCAAAGTTTAAATTCCCATATCTAACATGCCACAACCTTATTGGTGAAATATTTGTACTTGTTTCTCCTGCAAAATCATAATTTCATGGAATGATTGTTCCTTTCATCCTTAGAAGTTTTCCATCTTCATATCATGTCATGACTGTCTTCATATTCTGTTTGATGGAGTTGATTTTACAGCCTCCATAACGACCTGATGTCCTGCTTGTCAAATCATGACTAATGACAACAAATTATTCTTGAAAGTTGGTACATACCAAATATTTGAAATTAATTTTTCTCCTATGCCAAGAAGAGAAACTTTCACTACTCCTTTTCCACAAGGATTGTGTCTTGTTTCATCGGCAAGAGAGATTTAATTAAGATGGCATTATTGAAAAGTCCAAAATAAGTCACGTCGAAAATTCATATGTTGTGTTGCCCATGTATCTAAGATCCAAGCATCTTCATAATCACTTTTAAGATATGTGGAGACCTGTAATGTTGTTGATTCTGAACTTTGACGTGTAGTAAAGAC
Source organism: Pinus tabuliformis (assembly GCA_031772625.1). Taxonomy (NCBI): domain Eukaryota; kingdom Viridiplantae; phylum Streptophyta; class Pinopsida; order Pinales; family Pinaceae; genus Pinus; species Pinus tabuliformis. The sequence goes on along the minus strand of CM062820.1, from coordinate 1,404,995,701 downwards.
ATATTATGAACCAACAGCTTCTTGATTATTACCAAATTGTGCCATATATTGTTGAAACTTTGGAATTTTTTCAATAGAAGTACGACAATCTTCAGCATAATAACCAACCTTGTTACATCTTCTACAAACAACTTGATTGAAATATTTGCCTCTAGCTTGACTTTGTCCTCTACCTCTGCTTTATCCTCTGCCTTTATTTTGTCCTCTACCTTCAATTTGTCATCTTCCTTGATTGTTTCCTCTGCCTTGAATGTTGCTTCAGATAGAGTTGTTGCCTCTACTGAAGTTGTTTCCTATGCCTTGACTTCTACCATGACCTTGTCCTCTATGTGCTCCTTAATTTTCATTAATGTTCACTCTTCCTCTACTTCCAGAACTTTCAGTTGGAGATTTACTAGTGCTAGCTTCTGTAAAGAAGACATCTTCCCCAATTTGTTTCTTCTTTCCAAAAGTTTTATCAAGTTGAGCTAGAACTTTACTTAATTCGTCAAATTTTAACTTCTCTAGCTTTCTATTTACCTTTAAAGTTTCCAAGAAATATGTATATGAAGAAGGCAAATCGACAATAAAAATAGTAGTCATGAAACTATCATTCAGTAGTTGAAATCCAACATTTACTATTTCCTACTTAATGAACTCTTAAGTCTGGAAATGTATTCAAGTATATCTCCCTTCTGTCAATTTTTTTTGGAGCAACTTCAATTGAAGATCAACTTTCTTATATTCAGGTTGTGTATCAAATAAATCTTTAAATGTTCTCAAGGCAGACCATGCATCATAAGCATTTTCAATGTGAACATACATTTCATCATTAACTGAAGATTTGATTAATGCTAATGCTTTGGCATTTTTGATCTCCCATTTAGCTAGTAAGGTTGCATATGTAGGTTTATTTGGTTTAACATCACCATCACATACATCTTGCCAAATTTCATTGTAAATCAAAGTGCTTTCTATGTGCCTTTTCCATGTCTTGTAATTCTTTGAGCCTTCAAGTTTGTTAGATTCAAAAAATAAATTTACCAACTTGGACATTGTAAAAGTAAATGTATGCACCAAGATGGATCATGCACCACAAAAAGAAGATGGACAACACACCATGCGCAGCACCACACACAAAAAATGATCTATTGGGGCTTGGCCTTGACCCTCATATGGTCATTTGGAAAGAAAATTGATTGATCTTTTCACTTGGCTCTAGCCAACTTCTCTAAAATTCTACAAGGAACTTTCGAAAGTTGACTTTTTACAATAATCTTGAAAATTGACTTCTATGGCTGTAGCTAGTTAACTTTTCAAACATGCCACCCCCCTCCCCCCCAAAAGTAACGACATTACTTCGAGTTACAATTTTATCACCCAAAAATAAAAATAAAACTACACCTTATTACAAAATTTTATACTGTATTACTCCAAATATTATAAAATTTCACAAAAGTAACTACTCCAAAATTACAAAATCACATAGTGACACCTTATCACTCCAAAGTTAAAAAACTCACACCTTATTACTTCAAATTACAAAATTCAAAATAAAAACACACCTTATTACTCCTTTCACAAATGTGAGCTTTTAAAGTTACCTTTTTAACATTCCTCATAAGCTGTAAGAGAAAAAAATATTAACACAAAGTTCCATGAGCAACTTATCCTTTTCTGTTGGTTCTCTTCCACGATGGAATGGAATCTCAGGTCCTCAGGTGACTTCAACAACTACCAATATATATGCCCGAATTTCTAGGTTCTCCACTGCATTTCCTCATTGTTTCTTCCAGAGATGGCGAGATTCCAAGCAGTTGAGTTATTGATTTTTTTTTATGTTGACAGCAGCAATTTGTTCAAATGGGATGAATTTTGTTGCTTGATAATAATTTTACGCTCTTTATGCAACGAAGGTTATCAACCTTGAACCCTATGAGCCAAAATAAAAATTGACATCTATACATTCATGGTCTATACATTCAATAAATAAGACATTCGTGTGCCCCACAAAAAGACTTTAGATCATACATTTCAATCTAGAAATAGATATATGGAGTTGAAGCTAAGAAACTAAGAAGCCTTGCGATAGCTGGATATGGTACTGCTCTTGGTGTCATTCGTGCCTTACACTCAGAGGGATTGCTGGAAACTAATTTTTTCATAGAAACTCGACCATACAATTTCTTATTGCATATGAACTGATCCACAAACATATACTCACAGTGCTCGTAGCAGATTTTGCAAGTGCATTTTATATAATTGCTCCTTTAACCTCGGTTGATTTGTCTCTTCCCATTGTAATTAAAAACGTTCTTCAGCAGCAGCTCATTCACGCCACCGTTTCACTTTCTCTATTTCCAATGACATCAAAGGTGGGTCTAACTCAAAAGTCATTGCAACCATCATTTCATTTCGTTGCAATTAAGCTCTTCGTTTCACAATTACATTGTGATGCGGAGTCTAACAATGTTGACAGTTCGTTGTGTTCTAGTAGCATTCACGTTGATCTTCGCTAATAGGTTGGTTGCTACTCACAGGAACTATGGCAGGCACAATGGCGGATGGAAGTTTACGAATGCTACTTTCTATGGAGGACAAGATGCTTCTGGAACCATGGTTGGTGCTTGCGGAGACTTAGATAAACCAGAAATATAGACAAAAAGTGGATGACAAACCACGCTTAATAAACAATACAATAATAATAATGATAGAGAAGGGTCTCGGAAGGAGCGATGAAGACGGACGCAAGTTTATCCAGTGAATGGGGTTAGGGCATCGAGCCTGGTGAGCGACCCTGGTTCAGACCATGAAGCAGCCCGGAAGGTGCCTCCATTACTGCTCACAGTTTTATCATGGCACCATCTTAAGGTTACTATTACTGTTTGCAGTTTGTGCCGGTTAGTATTTGGTCCTACCTAGACGGTTTTGCATTACATCTCCGACAGACCCGAAGGCAGCGGTCAGCTAGGTTTTTTGATAAATATGGAGGACAAAACCAGTTTTTCCGTGATTCCGATAGAAAACCTTCCGATATGGTCACAGGTTGGGACCACTGTGGAGGAATTTTTAGACTTCGAATAGGAACTTACGACAGAGGTTGATGCCCTACCATATCTTTCTCGACAACACAATCTATCCATTTCGGTTCTTGTTGATGCGGCTGCTATCCGGGACTACGTTGGCCCTCCGCTCATTACTGATCCCCTGTCAGAGGCAAAATGCTAGAGAATCCCGAAAGCACAAACCCTAGGACAAGATCTAGGTTCTAATCCTGTGGGGGTCGGGGTGGATAAACCCTCAGAGGTTTTCCCTACAGTTCATGTTAGTCGACAGCAGGTTCAATCTTCTCCGCCAGCTTCGGGAAACCCTCTCCCCGGAAATTTAACGGGTATTGGAATCATATCGGGGCATTTTGACAACCTCAAGGCTAAAGGACCTTTGACAGGAAAGGACCCGACCACTCTTGAGGCTGTACAGGCAGAAATTTTGGCAGTTGGCACGAGTAACAAGCAGAAAGGGACATCCAAAAGGAAGAAACGCCTCCCACTGTGCAGTAACGAAATCTTCCTCAAGCTTGTTGAGGACACTACTTTCTGTGAAGCCATGGATTCGGCTAAAAAGGTACTGGTGGGGCGTGTGAGGGGAAGACACTACAGTGTGGAGAGGCTCAAAAAATGGATAATGGAGGTATGAGGACATCATCTGTCGGAACCTCCAAGGGTACAAACTTTTCTTCGAGGGTGGTTTGCATTGAGATTCAAAAGTCTCGCCCACACTAATTGGGTCATCTCCACTATTTGGCATATAGATGAAGCTCCTATCCTCCTCCGAAGGTGGACGCCAATGTTTGACCCTAAACTGGAGCGAGCAGGGGCTAGACCGATTTGGGTCCGGCTGCCAGGCCTTCCCTGTCACTTTTGGACAGAGCAGATTTTTAGGCAGATAAGGGATGCCATGGGCACTTTCCTTACATTTGACGACTCATTTAACACCACGGGGAAGATGGCATTCGCTAGGATTTTAGTTCACATGGACCTTATTGATGGGCTGCCATAGTTTATTAACATACAGTGGAGGAACATGTCGAGGAGACAATTGCTGGATTATGAAGGAGTACCCTTCCGATGTCGCCGCTGCTACAAGGTAGGGAACTTATTCAAAGACTGCCCTCTGAACAAGTGGAATAGTAGGAATTATGCAAGTCTTTCTCCTCTAGGTGCACCTGAGCAGGAGGTACAATCACATGAAGACCCTAGCAGAGATGAATAGCCACGAGCATCTAAGGAATTTCATAGGATTGCTACTCCACGATCTGGAGGTACTGCCACATTTTCGAGCCCTGGTTTGGGATCGGCGGAACATGCCCAGAGCACTCCAAGGAAGCATGGATGACCGCCACATCGACCCCCACCTCCTGTACCTGGTTCGGTAGTTGCTGCTTCGGGGGACTCTAATACTTCGGGTATGCTTTCCACCCACTTACCCCCCACTCAATGCTTTTCTGATATTCATAATTCAATATCTGAGCAGTTATTGGGTCTGGGTAATGTTTTCTCATTTGAGACCCCTGTACATAGTGTTTGTGATATTAACCCCCCCCCCCCCCTCACCACTCTCCCCCCCACGCCACCTACTCTTTTCTGCACCCCTCCCCCTCAATCCTCAGCATCGTCGGCCTTGGTTCCTTGATACATCACCCGGTCTCGATCGAGGAACATGAACCCTGACCATGTGGGACTTGATATCCTCCACCCCCCACCCTCTCTCAAGGCATCTCGAGGCCGCCCCTCTGATCTCAAGAATGCCCAAGCCCAAGCCGATGTAGACATTTCTCTGGGCAAGCAATCTACCATCCCTGGGGTTCTTAGAGCAAGAACAACCCCTTCGAACTCCCCCCATGAAGATTCTATCCTACAATTTCAAAGGGCTAGATAGGCCCGATAAAAAACTAGCTCTTAGGCAATTACTCTCTACTGAAGCACTGGACATTACTTTCCTCCAGGAGACCTTGGGGCTAACTTATGACATTACTCCTACTCTAGAACAATCCTTGCCGGGGTGGAGATTTTCAGGATTAGATGCCCATGGTCATTCTGGAGGAATTTATTTGGGCATAAAATCTTGCAATATCAAAGAAATTAACAGTTGGGGTGGTCAAGGCTATATTGGTGCTGATATACTTTCAGCTGAGCTAGGGTTGCCCTTCAGGATCATCAACATTTATGGGCCTTGCTAAAACCGTCCCGATTTCTGGGACCGCTTGCTCAATTTGGAACTTCTTTCGGCAGAGAACCTCATTGTAGGAGGGGACCTAAATTTTTCTATAGGACATGCGGAATCTTGGGGTCACCGTGCTCAAAGGGACTCCCTCTAAGACTACTTCTCTACCATTTTGGAACAGCACCATCTGATCGACATACCTATGGCTAAGATTCAAGCCACCTGGAGGAAAAATAGAGTGGGAGATAATGGACTTGCTAGACGACTAGACATATTTCTTGTCAAGGAACAGGTCACGGACCTGGGGCTTAATATCAGGCAATGGGTTGGCATGGGTGGACTCTCAGATCACCTTCCTATTTATATGGAATTGGATAATGGTAGAGGCAGGCCGAAGGGACCTTTCAAATTCAGTTCTACCTGGCTTAAGGATGCTTCGTACATCAGCATGATCACTGAGTTCTGGAAAAGAAACCCACCAAGGGTTAGAGGATCAGCCACGGCTGGTTTTATCCACAACCTTGCTGAGCTGAAAAAGATGTCCAAAATATGGGCTCATCAAAAAAGATTACAGGATGATCAAGCGCTGAGACAGATTGAAATTGATCTTGAGGTTTTTGAAAAAGAACTTGGTGGTCTTTATAGATCTGAGGAGCACAAGCACAACATCACATCCCTCTACTCGGCTCGTGGTAATATCCTTAAGGATCGAGAGGAAAAATGGAGATTGAGGAGCAGGGCCATCTGGATACAGGAGGGGGATTCTAATACAAAATTTTATCAAAAGTTTGCTAATGGAAGGAAAGCTATAAATACTATCTAGAAAATGCAGGATGGTCAGGGTGGAACAGAAAACACTTTCCCTAAGCTAGCTTCACTAGCTAACACACATTTTAAAAACGCCTACAGTGACCCCAGGGAGACTAATTTAGCAGAAATTATCAGAGTAGCCCAGCTTTTCCCTAGATACGTGGATTTAGGGGATGAGGAGTATCTGGTTCGGGAAGTCACTTTGGAGGAGCTGGAGGCCACATTAAAATGGTTCAACAAAGACAAAAGTCCTAGACCTGATGGTTGGTCTGTCGAATTTTATTTGACATTTTTTGATTTGATTGGGTCGGATCTTCTCAGTGTTGTGGAGGAGTCTCGGACTTCGGGACGTTTGGAAGCTGCCATTACCTCCACTTTCATTGCCCTCATTCCAAAGACAGACAACCCTTCCACATTTGATGAATTTCGTCCCATTTCGCTTTGTAACTGTTTGTACAAGATTATAGCTAAAATTATAGCAAACAGATTGAAGCCCATCTTATCTAAGCACATCCTGCCTGAACAATTTGCATTTCTGAAGGACAGGCAAATTCATGAGGCGATTGGGACAGCACAGGAAGTATTACACACACTCCACTGCAAAAAAGGAAAAGGTATGATTATGAAGGTGGATTTATCTAAAGCTTTTGACAGGGTAAACTGGTTATATCTGAGAATGCTTCTAACTCACCTTGGTTTCCCTTTCTCTTTCATTAAATGGATCATGGGTTGCATCACTAACATTCCTTTCAGTGTTCTAGTAAATGCTAGTGCTACCCCTTTTTTCACCTGAGCTAGAGGTCTGAGGCAAGGATGTTGATCCAGGTGGACGTTGGTGGCCACCCACCTATCCCATTTGGACCCCCACAACTGTCTCTTTCAGTTTTTCTGTTTCCTTAATTATAGCACAGTGTACTATTTTTAGCAGTTTTTTTGGGTCCTAAACTTCCGGAGCCGTTTTGAGGCCCTAAACGACATTTTTTGGGAAATCCACCGCCAGCGATTTTTTCGTCTAAAAATCGTCTTTTCCGTCATAGTCCTCGGAGAGATCTTTCCAACGGGCTATCATGCGCGTCAAACGGAGATAGTACGACCAATTCGCGACCCTGGGAAGTTGATGTACCAACTTACCCAAAAACAGGGCCCACAATTTGGCGTTTCATCTTCTAGGGTTAGGTTTTGGAATGTGAAGGGTTTTCCATTGTTTCTCAACAATAAATAGGCCCTCGAGCCTCATTGTAACACAGTTCGAAACAGTTCAGAGGCATGTAGCCGACACATCTCTTCTCAGAGATAAGCTACCATCGCCCTAGCTGGGTTATTTCTATTTGTAAGCATATTTCAGTATTTTACAGTAATGAAATGAAGTATTATTTCCGCTGCATCTCTATTTATATGGTTATCGCATCTCTGTATTTATGGTTATCTCTGTAATGTATTGCGTTCCTCCCAAGATCCGGATCAGATGTCCTCTCTCTCTGCTTCTTTTTCTCCTAGTCATGGAAGGGATCAGTAGGATCATTTTGGAGGATCATAGGCGTGGTAGAATCTGTGGTATTAAGATCACGGAGGATTGCACTCTTACACATCTCCTATTCGTGGATGATGTGCTGGTATTTCTCAATGGAAGTGTTGGGGATCTGACTGCGATCAGGGACATATTTTCTTTATTTCAGAAGGCCACTGGGATGATCATTAATGATGGTAAATCTACATTGACGGCCACAGCTTGCACTCAGCACGAAACACATTATGCTCTCCACAGATTTCACTTCACCTTGTTGGCACTGGATGAGGGATTAAAATATTTGGGGTACAAATTAAAGCCAATTGGGTACAAGATTAGGGTTTTGACTTGGCTCATAGCAAAGCTGGAGAAAAGGCTAAGTATATGGTACTTAAGATTTCTATCTCGCACTAGCCGTCTGACACTCATCAAGAGTGTCCTCGAAGCAACCCCAGTTTATTGGATGTCTCTGGCCTGGATTCCTCGGGGCATTTGACCAGGATCAAAATATATGCAGCAGATTCTTATGGAGGGGTAAATTGCCAGGGAGAATTTTTTCTTGGACTAAGTGGGAAGCACTCACACTCCCAAAAAAATGGGGGGGCTGGGGTCTCAAAAAACTGGATGATTTCTTCTCTGCGCTGGATCGAAAGTAGGTTGGCAAATGGTTGCTTCGGACAGCTTATGGACAAGGGTAGCATACTCGAAATATATTACCCCTGCACAAGTGTTGGACTGGATCCATAGACCGGTAGTGCCCTATACAGGTATTTTGATAATTTGGAAGGTTGTTCTGAAAGCGCTAGATCCCATCTGCTCTGGCATTACATGGAGGATACGCTCGGGGAATAGAGTTCGCATTGGGATAGACCCATGGATAGGTTGTGGGAACATGCACAGATTACCTCAGGCTCTTACAGAACACTTAATGGAGAATAATATTACACACCTTTCTCATATTGCAGATGAGCACAACTCCTCATTCCTACAATAGGCTTGGAAAACTGAAAATCAACTCAACATCCCTCCATGATGGAGACAGCTCTGGAGGGACTATATACAGGAATTAAAGGAGGCACATATCCGAATCACAGATGGGGAGGACGAGATAATCTGGGCTCTGATGAAATCTGGGATATATACACCAAAGGAGGGTTATATTGTTCTGGCTAATCCGCGAAAGCCCCAGGTCATTCAACAGTGGTGGAAACTGCTCTGGAAACTTAAGGCACCTCCTAGATCCAGAGTTCTTATGTGGTGCATTTTGAAAAATAAAATCCCCATGGGGGATAACCTGATGAAGAGATCTTTTTTTGGCCCTCACTGGTGTCACTTTTGTAACATGGATGGTGAATCTGCTTCCCACATCTTCTTGCATTGCCATGTTATTCGTAATGCATGGAATCTTGTGTCTGTTGTTGTCCCCTCTAATTTTATTTGGCTCTCGGACTCTCTTGTTGATTCTTGGAACCTTTGGTTTCATTCTATCTCGCCCCACAAGCTGAGAAACCTTCCTCTGTTTTTCTGTTGGGCTATCTGGATAGCTCGCAATCATTTGATTTTCCACAACACCCCCCTTAGATGGTCTAGTATAGCTGCCATGATCAAATCATATTATGATCTTATTCCTGATGACCCTCCTCCCCCTCACACTCGCACTATCTCCTGGAATAGTTTGACCGCAACAAACCCTGGGCATACTTTGATGGGGCTGCACAAGAAAACGGTTGTGGTGGGGGTGCTATCCTACACATATCTGAGAGACATTCCTACAGCCTGTCTGTGGGTTACAGAAGGGGCACGAATAAATTTGCAGAGCTTTCTACAGCGTATCATATCATACGATTTGCTCTGGAGAAGAACTTCCATGCATTATAATTGTTTGGTGACTCTATGATTGTCTGCGATTGATTGAATAGAGTATCTACTTGCTGGTCTTTTTCTTTGAGACACATTCTTGAAGAGGCTTTAAGATTGATATCAAATTTTGACTATTTTTCATGTAAACATATCTACAGGGAGCGGAACACAGAGGTTGACCGTCTTTCCAAAGAAGGCGCGATCCGGGAGTAGGGCATCTGGCTGATCAGCGAACAGATTGATGGCAATCTCTACCAGTACTATCATAGGCCTTTTATGAACATTTTGAATCAATGCACTAATAACATAATTATTTTACATATTTCTTTTGTTGTCTATGATCTGATATGCAGATATACTATGACTAGCACAGTACATATTTTTGGTATTATCTCCCTGCGTGGACCATGATAATATTCATTCTGCTAGTTTTTGTTTTATTTTTGGACTCATTTACAGACTCTGTTTATACTACTACCTCCCTACGTGGACTAAGGTAGTTGGGTTTTGTTGCTTATTTGGAAGTTGTGTCTATTGATAGAAATATCAGAATATGCTTATGCATCTACAAAATGTAATTTCTTTCTCTAACGAAATTACGAATTTTTCATGGGAAAAAGATAGAGAAGGGTCTCAATACTGGCATAGAAAAAACACCCCTCTTTTTTTATTAATAATTTTAATAATTATTAATACAAAAAATGAAACTGTAACTGATTCAAACAATAAGATTTATTTTCCTTAATGAAATTTGGAATTTTCATACCATTCAACCACTGGAAAATTTGATGGATTTTTCCAAAAGCCTGCATAGCTGGAATCTCCTTTTCACATAATCTGCATCATTGAAGCTCTGATACCACAATAATAGCATAAGTGTCCTCAAACACATAAATTTTATTAATAATGAAAAAAAAATTACATAAAATCTGCAAGAGTTTACACACAATCACTCAACACTCTTGCAAGAAGAGAAATAAGCTTTAAATAAGCTAATATCCTAAACTACTTTTGTTACAGATCACTTATTTCATTTACAAGTGTCTATTTAAATTTAATTCTCTCATAACAACACTCCTAACTATTTTCCTAAATTATTTCCTAAGAAACGACACCTTTCTAGATGTCATATATTTTTCAACAATTAGCTATTCTAAAATGTCTCCAATATCTAATTAAATATTCTAGATAATTGAATATTATATTCTAAATAATTAAACTATAGCTTATGTATTTTTGGATCATCTAACATATGAAATTTGGCATTATGAACTTGGCATTCTTCAGTGATAAATTTGGTGTTCTACACATGAGTTATAATTTTGGTGTTCAAAAATTTGGTGTTCTAAACTTGTTGTTCAGTGCCAAAATCAAAACATACAGAAGGACAAATTGGCATGTAAATCAAAACATCAGTTCAACAGAGTTCAAGAGTTAACAAGGAATAAATCTTGAATATTAATCAAAGAGTACAGTTAGAGAAGAGAATCAGACTTTTTAACTTATCGAACAAAAGTAAACAATAATTAATTTAAAGAACTGAACTGAAGTGGAACTAATTGTTAAACTTTGAAATATAAAATCAATTGAAAATAGAAAAATATCTAATTTTTTATATGTAGCAACAACATTGGAGAAATGCATGGAAGGGAAGTGTGTGAGATGGTATGTGAATAATTTTAGTGAGCATGTGAATGAGTAATCTCGGATTGAGCATGAGTAAGTGATTTGAATTGAAAACAAATCTTATAATTAAGAATTTATTTATGAATATATGACAAAGAGGCCTCTTGATTTGAGTATGAAATTTATGAAAGAGGGATATGAAAGGTTGCATGGGTAGGTGCTTGCGAAACAAGGAGTTGGTGTTGATAAACAGGGAATTAGTGCTTCCTTTCAGTTAATGTTGATAAACAGGGATTTTGGGAACAGGATCCCCCAAGGACAGTTTTGGGGCTAAAAGTCCATGTTTTGGGTCAAATTTTGTAATAAAGTTGTAAAGTCTCCGCATTTTGTGGTCGCAGAGCGCGAAGGTGTCAAGAGTCATAAAGGGTTGTCCACCCTTAATTTTGTAAAGTAAAGTCAGTTGTAAATATCTACGATTATATAAAAAGAGCTAAGTAAGCTCGCTCTAGGGAGTCATCAATAAGTTCTAAGAAGTATGAAGTCTTGAGGATAAGGAGAGAAGTCTAAGTTTTGGGTCTTAGCGTAGGTAGAGGCTCTGCAGCTGAGTGCGCAAAGGCCTAGGGTAGAAGTTTGCAGCTGAGTGCGCAGAGCCCTGCAGCTATGTGCGCAAGGCGGATAGAGTCTGTAATCATCTAGAAATATCAATAAAGAGAAGCATTCTACAAATTTTGTGTCTTTGTTTCCTATTAATGCAACTTGTCATATTGTGTATGAATTTCATTTATAATGCTTATGTGATGCGTGAATGTATGTAACTACGTTGGTTAATTGAACGCAAGTAAGAACATATGTTTACGTGGTGCTAACTGTGATTGTTTAATGAGATAAGTGAGATACTTAAGCTAGTTTGGGAATCTGCACAACAAGCTACCCTAGCAACGCGAAAGTACCTGACGCGTAGCCCCTTTGCGGAGGTACTGAAGGGCGGAATAAAGGGCTGGTCTGACAAAGCCCTAGAACTTAAGTGACATGCGCGAAAGCAGGAATAGAAGGAATAAACCGACATCACAACCATCTCAGGGTGCGGAAACTTGGTTCCAGCATCCCCCCATACTACTTCGGGTGAGACTTCGGTCCGTGCTCTGCGGGCTAATGCCAAAAGGGCTAGTAGTGTAGGGATTTGTTTGGCTAACTAACGCTGAACCTGAGTCAGGCCCCACCAAGCCAACAAATGGTTCCGTTGCTAGGACCGGAATCTGCATAAGAGATGTGTGATGTCGTATCACTGGAATCCAACTAAGAAAGAGATCAGAGACTGGTTGGATAGGAAGATCCATGAATTCGTGGCACAGGAGAACAGAAATCCGCGACTAACAAAGGAACAGTGGCTGGACAGGTACCTATACACAGAGATCCACGAGATATTTTTCTGTTCCTTTCTGATTGAGCTATACGAGTGGATCGCGAAGCTAGCAGATAGCCAAGGAAGGTGGAGACTTGACGATCCTATTGTTTAGACCCCGGAGTTAGTATGAAGATTGGAAGCCTCTGAGGATAAGATAGCTCGTGTTGTCAATCATTGGCTCAATCGCATCATAGGAGGATTTGTGACTGAATTCGCGGTCAATACCTCAGTCAGCTACAACGAGGCGGAGCGGTGCTTTTTCAAAGGTCCGCGAGGTAAGTACTTAAAGTCTTTGAATACCTGGATTAAGATGTTATTGTGCGAAAAATGGTTTATGTAGCTACATTGATGTTCGAAGCTATGCAAAGCGGAAAAACTTACATGAACGAAGGAAAAAAGGGTCTCGAATATAGTCCATTGATATCACCTCCATTGGGTGACAAAGAGGGAGTAGCGCAAGCTTCTCCGTGAAGTACTATTCAGCTAATAAGACAAGGATTTCAGCGACTGCCACCTCCACCCAAACCACCTCCAACGTCACCACCATCACCTGCGACTTCACCCATACCACCACCGCCTCCACCACAGTTCAGTATGGCACATTCAGTAAAGATGCCTTTGTTTAAAGGCTTGGGAAATGAGGACCCGGAGTAGTTCTGGTTCGTCGTGAAAGTTGTATGGGAAGCTCAAGGCATTACAGATGATAACATGTAGAAGGCGACACTGGTTAGTGCTCTGTAGGATCATGCACTAACTTGGTAAATCAAGTACTCCAATGATAACCCAAATGCTGGAGTGGCGGACATCTAGACTGCGCTGAATAAAGAGTTCAATAGGCCTAAATCTGAGGCACAGTCGATTGTGGGGTTCAAGGAAATCACGATGAAACTGGGCGAGACACCATGGGAATTAGATCAGAGGTTGAAGTGTAAAATCTACGAAGCTAATATGAACTTAACAGATGGACAACACCGCAAGTGGTTCGTGGCTTCGCTCCTGCCACACCTAAGGGTTGCGTTGTCACAATAGAAGATAACAACTCAGGCAGAGGCCTTGGAGATTGCAATGAGACTACATGAAACACCGATGCAGGATCTGAATCTGGGGGTTCAGCAGATCCATGTGCAGTTGCAAAACCTTTGCATGGAAATGCAAAGCTTGAAGCAGGACAAGACAATTCGGCTGGAGGTGCGCGAAGAGGTATGGTGCTTGAAATGTAAAGGTCAGGGGCATGACAAAGACCATTGCCCTATTTTGCGAACTATATTACAGGGGGAGGACCGATGCCTTTGAGGCTAGAAGCTCAAGCAGGACCAAGCACGGGGCTTGCATTGTGGTGCGCTATATGTTAGGTAGCAGGAAAACATACGACGGATAACTGTCATTTGCTGCAAAATTTTGTACAAACACCACAACAACTGTTCTGCAACTTCTGTAGGTCGGTAGGGCATGATGAGCGCAACTACAGAAGCTATGAATTGATGATGGACAGAACACCCGCCTATAGGGTTCAGGCAGAAACGCAACCCCCTGACCAGAGCGCAGGGATGGCACGAACAGGCTTTCAGGGGCGCGGACGAGGCCGAGGCGGAGGAGGACCTAGAAGAGGTTGGGGACAGCTGATTTGATACAATTGCGGAGGACCAAGACACTATGCCCGCGATTTCACTAACCCAATGCATCTGTCGTGCAAATATTGCACTTTGTTTGATCATGAGACAGAAGACTGTCCTATGCTGATAGCAAGGATACATGACAAAGTGGCGCTACCACCTCAGCCGAATCAGAACCTGCAGATAATTAGGTCTGAGCCTCGCGAAGAGGATCTGAATGTGAATATAGTACTCTGAAGTGGAATTGCAATAGGAGATGATAAGGGGAAACAACCCGAAGATAGCGCATGGGTTCACAAGGCTCTAGTGAAGGAAGTTGATTTTGATTTGGAGCACACACGCGAAACATTCATGGAAGCAAAGAAGAGCTTCGCTGAGGTCTCCACCTCAAAGAGCAAGGATAAGCCTGAACAGAAATGGACCCTTCTATGCTTACAACCTTTCTAGAAACCTGCATGAAGTTGTTGCGCGATAGCAAGGCTGTGAAGGGATTACAGGAGCTTATAAATAGATGCGTCGGAAACACTCTGGGTGAACTACGCGTGGTATGAAAGATTGGTAAGCATAAAAAAATAACAGGATGAGAGATGAGGCTGACCGCGCAGATAGGAGAGTACGAAATGGAGCAGGTTATTTTGGATCTTGGGTCAGACGTGAACATCCTACCAAAGCAGACTTGAGAATGAATGGGAAGAACTGCACTGCAGTGGTCTTAGATTCAATTAAGGATGGCAAATCAATAGAAGATCATCCCCATGGGACGGTTGCAAGGGGTGACTGTAGATATTGAAGTCGCGAGTGCGTTGGCTGACTTTGAAGTAATAGAAATTGTGGATGATAGCAAATCCTACCCTGCACTCCTTAGCATTGATTGGGCTACTGATATGAACGGGGTAATCAACCTAAAGAAGCGAAAGATGATATTTGAGAAGAAATCGCTCTGCATAATAGTACCCCTAGATCCTGCTGAAGGATCGCGCTATACTGAACCAGTCTGCGATTATGAGAGCGATGACAATCTGGACTGTATCTATAAGATAACAGCACGAGACCAAGATTGGGTGAATCTAATAGCGGATGGACAAATTACATGGGATCGCGAGAGTTCCTGTACCTCGGACTCTGAGGAAGAATTAGAGCGCTAGAAAAATCAGTTACATGAAGTAACCACACTGAGCTATAACATGATGACCCAGTCGCTACACTGTGTGTCGTAAGAAGTAAGAAATTTACCCACTTATGATGGCCTGAATGATGTAGATATAATCTTGGATGCATTTGAGAGGGAGGTACCAGAGAAGCAACGCTTCTAGGCTTTGGACTGGGCACTGCACGCTACGCCTGCAAGGTGGTGGGGTACACACAAGGGTAGCTTTGATGATTGGCGCGAATGTAGGAGGATCATGATAACACGCTTTGGGAAGCCAAAGGTATGTATGATAGACAAGTATGATGGGAAGGATGATCCATGCGCATACTTGCCCAAATGGACTCAAGCTTATGGAGCGAAAGCCCCAACCTAAATGGGTGCACTTGTTCTGTCACACCCTAGATGTCATCCTCATGAACTGGTACTTAGAACGGAAGCTCCGCCATGGTACAGGTGAATGGGATATTCTGCGTGAAGGATTCATAATGACTTTCATCTTTGAGCACGGGTTTACAAGAAGTAAAAGCATCAATATTTAGGATACCACAGGATCCTTTTGATCTGATTCAACCCGATTGGACTACTCCATTGAGCCATGCGCTGGAATGCTATAACATAACCATTGAATAAGAAGATGAGGATCCGCGAAAAATTAACATCCCTGAAACAGAAGGTCACCACAAGGTTAAAGGACCGCAGATTGAGAATCCTGATATAACTGCGCCACTGAAAACGAAACAAGTAATTATTGGTACAGAGGCAGAGCCCAAATTCGTGAAGATTGGAGACTACTGGGATGACGCAACGGTGGATAAGATCACTGAATTGCTCCACGAATACCATGATTTATTCGCTACCAAGTTTATAGATCTAAAAGGGATAATCGGGGACCTAGGTGTTATGAAGATCATGTTGAAGCCCGACGCGAACCCGATTAAGCAAAGACCTTACCGTCTCAATCCAAAGTATAAGGAGAAGGTCTACTTAGAGCTAGATAAGATGCTCGCAATAGGCATCATTGAGCCCGTAGAAGAATCTGACTGGGTAAGCCCAATGGTGGTACAAGAAAAGAAGCAGAAGGATGAAATAAGGATATGAGTAGATCTTCAGAAGTTGAATGAAGCTTGTGTACATGATCCTTTCCCGACTTTGTTCATTGATGAAGTGTTGGACAATGTAGGTGGCCAGGAAGCTTATTCCTTCACTGATGGGTTCTCTGGGTACCAACAGATCAAAATCACGCTAGAGGATAGGAGCAAGACAACCTTCGCGACTAAGTGGGGGTGTTTTCAGTACACAGTAATGCCTTTCGGATTGAAGAATGCACCTGCGATTTTCTCACACGTAGTTGTTGTGGCGTTCAAGGAATTTATTCACAAGTTCCTAGAAGTGTACTTTGATGACTGGACTGTGTTTGGACTAGTGAAACGCCATGTGGAAAGTTTGCACCTGATGTTAGATACCTGTCGGAGATACCAAATCGCACTCAATCTGAAGAAATGCCTATTTTGTGTTCCTTTTGGGACCCTGCTAGGTCATGTGGTTTGTAGACTGGGATTGATGGTAGATCCCATGAAGATCGCAGTGATACTTAACTTAGAAGCATCGAGGAGTGTGAAACAGTTGCGTGCTACCCTAGGGCATACTAGATATTATAGAAAGTTTATCAAGGGCTATGCCCAGATCACCGCGCCTATGGAGAAGTTGTTGAAAAAGGATGTCACATTCTGCTGGAACGAGGATTGTAAGAAAAGCTTGGATGTACTAAAGGAAAAGATGGTCACCGCTCCGATTCTAGTCTTCGACGCGTCATGTATAGCGTTGGGAGCAGTACTAACACATGCTGGCAGAGGAGACTTGGACCATCCTATAGCATTCGCAAGCAGAAGGTTATCCAAGGTGAAGAAGAACTATTCCACCACTGAGCGCGAAGGGTTAGCCATGGTATACGTGCTCCAGAAGTTTAGACACTACTTGCTGGGTGGCCATTTTAAGATGTATACAGATCATTCCGCGTTGAAATACCTGGTCAATAAGCCTGTGTTGTGGGGGAGAATCTGCAAGTGGCTGTTATTGTTCCAAGAGTATGATTTTGAAGTTATTATAAAGCCTGGATGACTAAACGTGGGACCAAACCATCTATCGTGCGTCAAAACAGGGGAAGAGCCCACTAATTTGGAGGGATTTCCCGACGCGCAACTATTTGCAGTGCGCATCGCGGATGGTTATTTTGAAGATATCATACACTTCCTAACGACAAGAACTGCACCGGAAGGATACACCATCCAGTAGAAGAAGGAGTTAGTGGTGCGCGTGACATATTTTTCTGTCATTGCTGGGCATCTGTACAAAATGGGGTCTGATGAGATATTGCAACGATATGTACCAGATTTTGAAAGGAGCAGTATCCTCGCGGACGCTCATGGGGGTGCCGCAGGAGGACATTATGCAGGGAGAGCGACCGCGCAGAAGATTCTACGCGTAGGGTTGTGGTGGCCAACCCTCCATCAGGATTCAAAAGCATACTGCAAAGCATGTGATATATGTCAAAGGACTGGCAGGCCCTTACGGAAGGATGAACTGCCTCTAAATCCACATATGACATTACAACCCTTTGAAAAATGGGCGTTAGATTTTGTGGGACCCATTCAGCCCCAAGGAAAGAAGACGGGAGCGATGTACATTATCACCGTGATGGAGTATTTGACTCGATGGTGGAGGTATAGCCTATGAAGAATTGCACCGGTGCGACTGCTGCAAAGTTTCTCTTTGAGTATGTACTGACGCGATTTGGGTGTCTAAAGATTTTGATGAGTGATTACGGTACACACTTTCTGAATGAGACAATCAGTGCATTGACAGAGGAATTTCAGGTATATCACCAGAAGAGCACGCATTATCACCCGTAGGCTAACGAGATGGTGGAAGCATTCAATAAAGTGCTGGAGAACACGTTGACCAAGGTTTGCAACGCTTAGTGAAGTGATTGGGACCTACGCATACCTGTAGTACTATGGGTCTATCGGACGACATGTAAGAAGTTGACTAGACAAACACCATTTATGCGTGTATATGGTGTTGAAGCAGTGATGCCCATGGAATACATTGTGCCTAGTCTACGCATAGCGGCACTCACGGGTATGATGGATCGTAGAGCCCTGGAAGAAAGGCTCATGTAGCTGGCTGAACTTGAGGAAGAAATATGTTTAGTTGGATTTCACCAACAGGTCCAAAAGCAGCGTGAAAAAGCATGGCATGATTGGCACATTAAATTGTGCACCTTTCAGGTAAATGACCTGGTTTTGTATTATGACAACAAGTTTGATAAATTTCCAGGGAAATTCAGAATGCACTGGTTAGGGCCCTATGTCATTAAGGAGATTACCGACAGAGGAGCGGTTGAGTTGGTCAAATTGAATGGGGATCCCTTCCCAGGAAAGGTGAATGGCAGTCGCTTGAAGCCATACACTGGTGGTCCGACCATGTGACTACATGAAGGTAGCACAGTATTAGAGCTCTAGGCAGCTGAAAGGAGGCACTTGACTATAAACTACAATGCCCGAGTTGGGGAGATGCACGATTGGAGGATTATGCAAAGCAAGGAAGTGTCACAGGGCTCGCAGTAGTGCAAAAGGAGCTGCGCTATCCAGGGAGAAATCGCGCAGGTCAGCCGGAAAGTGATTGTTAAAGTCATTTTTCATGATTTGACGATAGAAATGCGGCCAAATACAGCGGGCAAATGGCATTTAAGACGGAATTTATGGATCAGATCCTTGAAAATCTGCTGCCAATCCGGCATTAATGAACTGAATTTGGGGGGAACGGTTGGATTTGAATTCAAAATTCCCTATAAATTACAGGTGGTTGTCCAGTGAAAAACACTTAGCATTTCGACAATTGAGATGTTGAGTTCTCAGGAACACATGAACCGTGAGGACTTCGAAGTTCTGATAGCCAGTTCAGTATTTGAGACATTGCCAAAGGAGACATAGGAGTTCTTGTAGAACATCATGTCGGCGCCCACAGAAGCTATAGATACTGAGGCAGAGGAGTCAATGCCGGAAATTGATATGGAGGTCGAAGAAGCTACTCCAGAGGTTGCCAAAGTATTAGCAGAAGTCCCTAAATCACCAAGGATGTCGAGACCAAAGCCCACCCCAACCAAGGAGAGCGTGAAGGATAAGAAGGGAAAGCAGCCTGCGATACCAGTGCGCGCATCACCGAGAAGAAACCCACCGAAGCCCACCACATAGGAGAAGGGCAAAGCCATCAATCTAGAGCTGGAGGAGGAAGAAATCGAAGACATCCCGATGGATGATGAGGATGTGGGAGTAGATGTGGAGGAAGTTGAAGCCCAAGGTGTTGACCCTATCACTCGGTTGCCTGAGTACATCCCTCCACGCAAGGGCAAGGCCAAGGTACCGAAATATATCAACGAGAGCAAGGTCCCCTTGCAAACCCCTCTACTACCAGATGAAATTGTTTTTGAAGGACCGTGCTTGGGGCGGGTTCCTCTGTTAAAGCTCGAAGACTGGGACTTGGCCGACCATGAGAAGTTCCCACACCTGGTGACCAAGCAGCTGATGCACCGCATCATTGATACAACCACTGGAATGACCGCATTGGAGCCGCGAAGGTGGCTTAGAGGAGTAGACAAGGTAGGTTTGCTCAACCTGTTATGGGTGTTGCACTACAACCGCACCCCGGTTACAGTACTGGTCATCAAGCAGCTACTATGCTTGGTGCATGATGGGTGTCTATGGCTGGAGGAGCCAATACCCATCACTGACAGGTTTATCCACAAGATCACGTGATTGCCTTACACAGGAGAAAATCCAACCATTATATTTGGTGGAAAAGGTGGTGAGTAGGCCATGAAGGAGAAGTTTAAGATGATGAAGAAGCCACGCGGATATGCCATATCCAGCATATGTGACCCTGCTGTAAAGGTGGCTACGCAGATTCTAGCAGGGAAGATGATGAGGAAGTGTTGTGCTGATGAGGTGCCGGTGCCTGTCGTCACGCTAGCAACCCAGTGCGCCGAAGGAGTTCAATTCAATTGGGTAGACTATCTCCGCAGTGAGTTCCTTGCGAATTGTCATGAAGCACAGGAGCTCAGCAAGATGTTCCACTATGCGTGGCTCTTGCTATCGATTGTGCTCGCAGAATGGGAGTTGCCAAAGCACAGCCAATTTCCTTCAGTCGTGCCAAACCCACCAGAAGCATCGAAGTACACTTAGTTGTGGGCGACCAAGGATGTGCAATGAATCAAGGACAGCAAGATCTTATGGATCTTGATGGAGATGAATATTTGCATGGCCATCAATCGCAAACCGCGGTTTTCGCCTACAGTGTTTGCCAACTTGCAGGGTTACGCAGAGTTCAAAGCAGACTTTCACCATGTGTCCATCAGGGCGCAGAAGGACCCTGCGCAGACATGGTATGACTTGACTTATTTGGTAACGGATGACACCATTGATGCAGTACTTGATCGATGGCCGGAAAAATGGTGCACCATAGCAGACATGGCGGTGGGAGGAAGAAAGTCTGCCACGCAGAGAAAGGAGGAGGCCAAGCTAAAGATGATGTAGCTGCACGAAAAGAGAAAGAAGGAGGCTGCTGACAAGGCCCAGGCGGAGCGCAATGCCGCTCAGCAGACAGAGAAGCAAACGGGTGGAACATAGCGAGGCTCTGACAAAGGTGCAAGGTCGCCTTCACCTGAGACAAAGGAGGACAGGGACGAGTAGATAGAACAACACGGCACAGACCCACAGGCAACTTTTGCCCGCACCAAGTGTCTAAGGGAGCAAGAGAAAGGAGGATCCAGGAAGAAATCCAAGGCTACTGAGACATCACTGGACCCAATCACCCTCACGAAGGGAGATTTGCACGACGTTGGTGACACGGTGCGGGATGTCACCGCGGAGGCCCTACAACAGCTTGAGCAGCAACATCAAATAATCTTGGGGGCTATCCAAACAGGCTTGCAGGAGATGCAGACCCGTGCATCACAGGCTGGCACAGTGTCTACCAGCCTTGCTATCGACACTTCAAAAGCTGCCGAGATGTTGCACGCGCAGGCCTCCATCGTGATAGTGTTGCCTGATGGAGCACTAACCACGGAGAATGAAGCTGACAGGGCCACTATCAGCGCCCTCAAGGGGGTAGGGTTGAATCTAGCAGTGCTTCCTGGCAAAGCACTCAACCTCTTGCAGGATGGAGTGATTACAGAGCTAAGGGCTCGTGAACACCATGCCCTCCAGGTGATTAGTTAGCAGCGGATTAACAACAAGCATATGGCACTACATCGAGACTCTGCCATCACCGCTATGACCGAGGCGACCAACCAGAACAAGCGTATAATGCAGGTCATCGAGGAGGCATGTCGAATGGTCCCAGAGTTGGCCATTCCTAAGGAAGAACCAGTCGAGGTGCGCGTCTGCAAGTTGGCCACAGGGGTGCGCGATGCTCATACAGAAATGGTGAGGGTTCAGTTGGAGTTGAACCTGCAAATCACAGAGTTACAGTTGAAGGCCCAGCCTTCAACTCCGCCAGAAGTAAAGGAGCAGCGGGCGACTATTGTCACAGAAGCAATAGCGGCGGTTGACAATGCAGTAGCAGACTGCACGCAACTTTTTGAGCAGTCGTTCGAGGTCCTGACAAGCTTGCAGGAGGACCCTAATGTACAGCGACTGGAGATAGAAGCGCGCAAGCTGCAGCAGCGCTATGATGAAGTCAAAGGCACAGCGCGAACCGTCATGCTCACACAAAGACTGGAAAAGTTGCAGGAGGCCAAGCAGCTGAAGGAACAGGTGGATGTAGCGCTGCACAAGGAAGCAGTGTTGAAGGCACGACTGAAGCCCTGGCTGGATGAGGCTTACACAGTGAAAACCTCTATTTAAGAAAAGCTTGCGACTCTGCAAGCAACTCAGCGAAAGCTTCAGGCCAACAGTTTAGGAGCAGTGACCGAGAAGATGGTTGAAGACGCGAAGTAGGCAGCCGCACAATGCAGTACTGAAGTTGCGGTCATACGGGTCGAGCTGGGAGGTCTTCACACTAAGATCTTTGTACCTGCCGAGTGACTCGATGGCGAGTCATGATGTTTGTGTTGGGGGCCTATTGGGAACGGGATCCCCCAAGGACAGTTTTGGGGCTAAAATCTCATGTTTTGGGTCGAATTTTGTAATAAAGTTGTAAAGTCTCCGCATTTTGTGATCGTGAAGCACGAAGGTCTCATGAGTCGTAAAGGGTTTTCCGCCCTTAATTTTATAAAATAAAGTCGGCTGTAAAGATCTACCCATGGTCCGTGGACCATGGGATTGTATAAAGAGAGATAAGTAAGTAAGTTGTAGGGAGTCGTCAATAAGTTCTAAGAAGTATGATGTCTTGAGGATAAGGAGAGAAGTCTAAGTTTCGGGTCTTAGAGTAGGTAGAGGCTTTGCAACTGAGTGCGCAGAGGCCTAGGGTATAAGTCTATAGCTGAGTGTGCGGACCCCTGCAGCTATGTGCAAAGGGCGGATAGAGTCTATAATCATCTGGAGATATCAATAAAGAGAAACATTCTACAAATTCTGCATCTTTGTTTCCTATTAATGCATCTTGTCATATTGTGTATGAATTTAATTTATAATGCTTATGTGATGCGTGAGTTTATGTAACTATGTTGGTTAATTGAACGCAAGTAAGAACATCTATTTACGCGGTGCTAACTGTGATTGTTTAATAAGATAATTGAGATACTTAAGCTAGTTTGGGAATCTGCACAGCACGCTGCCCTAGCAGCGCAAAAGTACCTGAACTATAGGTTAGGGTTGTGCGAAGGTCAAACGTACCCCTTCGCGGAGGTACTAAAGGGAGAAATAAAGGGCTAGTCTGACAAAGCCCTAGAACTTAAGTGACATGCACGAAATCAGGAATAGAAGGAATAAACTAACATCACGGCCATCTCAGGGTGTGGAAACTTGGTTCCAGCATCCCCCCATACTGCTTTGGGTGAGACTTTCGTCCACGCTATGCAGGCTAATGCCAAAAGGGCCATTAGTTTAGGGATTTGTTTGGCTAACTAACGCTGAACCTGGGTCAGGCCCCACCAAGCCAACAAATGGTTCTATTGTTGGGACCGGAATCTGCATAAGAGATGTGTGATGTCATATCACTGGAATCCAACTAAGAAAGAGATCAGAGACTGGTTGATGAACTCCCGACTTGCAGATCCGCCAAAATAAGTAATGGGGTGGACTTGGTTCTAAACCTAACAATCCTAACCCTAACTTGGCCTGGGCTTGACCTATAGTGTACTCGCTTTGTACCCGATCCCTCGAGTCTATATGTCCGCCCTTTTTTCTGGCCAAATCGCCCAATCCTCGACTTTTCCTTGGCCCTGACCGTGTTGTTGACAGTTGGCATTGATGGAAAAGAGTGTTGTGATGTAGAGGTTAGTGTTTTTAGAGGTTGTTAGCATATGTTTTGATTGCATATGGTAATATTTTGTGATGTTATTATCATTATACTTGCCTAATGCTAAGGTGTTGTGATGTTAAGGCATGTTGCAAAGCAGCAAAAAAAATTAGGTCAAATTTGAAGAAGTGCTTGAAGTGATTCCAATGTTCCTGTGATAGTTGGAGGTTTCATGTTCATATACTATAGTTCTTTTTCACTCAGTTTAGAGATGCCTTAGGAAGTTATGATGCAAGAGGATGTAATACTAGATGAAGAATTTTTTATTTTTTCCTAGTTGGGATGAAGTTACATGGTCTTAAAATTATTTTGTCTTATGCAATCATATTTGTATGGTTTTTCTTTTAAATAATGTTTGGTGGACCATTAACTTTGTTTTAATGTTCAAAATCTGAAAAGGTGTGAAAAAAATGAGTGGAATTCAAAGAGACATTACTTTTCACTTCATATTCCTACATGGGATACTAACATCTAGCAAAGTTTGTTTATTACATATGTGATTTTGGAAGGCTAAAATGTTAGAGAGTATGTGGGAGAGTTGAGTTGTTGTGAGAGCTTATTCGTGAGTTACCTGGCACAAAGTGACAAAGGTAGAAGAGTATATGTGAAGTAGATTTGAGGACGAGAAGAGGTAGAGACAAAGGTGAAGGTATGTTGAACTAAAGACTAGGTAGACCATCACATTGTCTCTTGTATGTATCAGGGGATTGTAGTCTCCTTTCATGTTGTAGCCTGAAAAAAGAACAGGTTTGAGCCTATTGAAGTGGAAGTAGGAGATTACAAGCAAGGTGTAGCTTGCAGAACAAGTTGAGGTAGGAGCCTCCTGTAGGTTGTATCCTGCAGAAAATTTATGTAAGTGGGAGTAGGATCTTCCCAGCAAGTTGTATCTTGCAAAATAGAAGAGAGGTCGCGGACTCCAAAAGCTAGTGTAATAGAGGAAGTAGGAGCTTTCATTTGCATCACAACAATATCAATTTAATGGTTTTCTCCCTTTATGGGTTTCTACTTATATGTAGTGTCCACATGTGTTTCTTTTGTGCACTAATTTTTATGTTGTGGTTTACATGTTACATGTTCTTTATATATTAAATATGTTTTTCATGTGATGTATTGTTGATCATTTAATATTTCAATTAACCAATGAAACAAAAAGTAAAAGTTGTCCATGAATGCACTAAATTAATTGACCACCCCTCTTAGTTTAGTCAAGTTTCTAGCAATTGGTATCACATCCAATTCCTTATGTGTCAACATAAAAGCTAGAAGGTAGACCTTGTTGAGTCATGGACTATCAAAAATGTACCTATGCTTAGTACTGCAAACTTTCATGAATGGAAAGAGAAAGTAAAAGTAGAATTGATAGCTTATGGACCTGATGTATGGAAGCTAATATGTGATGGATACAGCAAGGATTCCCCCTCTACTCAAGAAAAACAATGGAATGCTCAGGAAAAATGTGCAATTTATAACAACCTTCACAATATGGATCTTGAGATAGTAATAGATCTAAAATCTGGAAAAGAAATTTGGGAAAGGTTGCAACTCATGCATGAAGGAGATACTAGTAGCAACAACGTAAAAAAGGAGAAGAAAAGGGCCTCTCAAATGGAAAGAATTCAATCGAATGAGACATTTTATTTTAGTGTAAATGTACCTAATTGTCATGAAGAAGAGTTAGTTGAGAACAATCCATGATTAACTCGGCTTTGAAATAAATAGACAGATTGACAAATGAAAGCAGAGATCAAAAGAATTTGTTACAGATATGTGATGAGAGAGAGCATGAGTACAAGGAAGAAATTATTCTTATGAGGAAACGATTTGAAGAAGCTAGAAAAATTGAATAGGTGATGAGCAGTCGACTGAAGGAGAGAGAACTATCATGTGAAAGATTAGAGGCTTAGATTATTTAAGCTAGAAATGAATTAGATGAAGAGAACAGACTATATAAAAAATTAGAAGAGGAGGTTGTCTGAATGAAGAATAATTCTGAAAAGAGCAATAGCTCCAGGGTAGCCACTAAAGATGATAAAGCAACTCCAAAAATGCTTGTATAAGAAGGTACCAACAACATGAATAGTAAGGGAATAAATAAAGGGAAGCAACAAAATCATCAACAAAAGAATGAGTTGAAGAAAATACAATCTGCTCCTATAGATGAGGTTAAGAAACCTAAATTCAAAGGAGGAATAATGTCACATGCTTCCACTGCCATAAAATTGGGCATATAGTAGTTGATTGTAGGAGAAATCAAACCAAGATGTAGCATACAATGAAGCTACCACAAGCAAACAATCAAAGAATATTCCCTACAAGGAGATCATTAGAAACCAGGTACACAAATTCTTTCTATGGTTGTTGTTATTTGTGCAATGGTTTTGGACATAAATTTGTTGATTGCAAACACTATGAAAAGAAAAGCGTAAATAGCAAAAGAAAACACAAGCATTTTCCTTCATCTCTTGGCCACGAAAGGTATTATAAATGTAACAATCTTGGCCACATAACCAAAGGCTACAAGCTATTGTGTACCCTAAATAAGTCTAGAAGGAAGGAATAATTCATCCAAAGGAGACAAAAGATTAGTCAGAAGAAAATGCATACAACATAATGCAGACCACTGAAGTGTGGAAGAGGAAGAAATACCAACGTGTGACTTCAATGACAAATTGAAGTTAGCATGGCCTCATGGGGAGTTTCTTGAGAAATGAAAGCAGTCATGAGTGAAGAAAAATATGTTCAGTGTTAGAGCAACAACACCTCAGATGAAGAGCATCACCAATAGTACTTCTTGAAGACATGACAAGCTAATAGATGTGATTCAAAGTTTGTGCAGTTTGTGAAGTAAGATGCCATTGTGATATTGTTATTCAAAGAAGTAGAAAAATAAACTAAGGTTAAGGTCAAAATATTTGAAGGAAAGAGTGGTATTGAAGAACTCCAGATCCAAAGAGAAAAAGCTAGAAGGAACAACGAGCACCACCTACACAATATATTCAATAAGAAAGTTAGAGTGTCACTAAAAGAAGAAATGGACAAAAACCTCCATACTATCATGTAAATAGATATAAATTCTAGGTCAATTTCCTCATATAGAGAACCATCGATTTGGTTCAACATTCAGGATGCCAACAACTGATGCAAGGAGCTTATACATGAAATAAATTATCAACACAAAAAAAGGATATATTAATGGCAACGTCAATCGTTTATATGCAGAGACAAAGCAATGAAAGTATACTAAGGATGTGAAAAGTGCAAAAGAATAAACATTTTCAGGGTATTTATATGCAGAAACTACATCATAGTACAATGCTTTTATTCATTGATGTTGATTACCAATGTAATATGGATTCTTAGCTATGGTATTGGCTTGTTGCTTTAACACAATGCACTTTTTTATGTTCCTATTGATTTCATGGCATTATAACAATTGAATCTACCTCTATTATATGATAAGAGGAGGTGGAGTACTCTGTTACATCTACAATTATGACGAAAAAGAATACACCAAAAACAAGGATAGTGGAAACATGTATGATCCTTCTATAGATGTAACTATGAATAATGTTGTAAACGATCATGTTGTTCCTACTGGATCTAAATCTCTTGTTTTATCACTCGCCAAGCATGCGGTTGTCCCCATATCAAGGGTGATTCAAGAGGTCCAACAACAGATATAATTGGAGAATTCACGATGTTGTTGAGCTTATACTATAGTAGGAAACTTCGGTTTCATTTTGTCACAAGGATAGATCATAACTTGAATGGCAGTGCATTTTGTTGGATATTTCAATTCAAGTTTTTATTATTTCATTTTCTCAAGGGCACGTAATCCATAAGGATTCGCCCATCGGTAGGCACTAACAACCGATGCAAAATATTGATTAAGAAAGGGTTATAGAAAGTAGTTCATGATGTGAATAATCCAATAAACGAGGCACTAGCCAGATACTACATACTAAAAAGGTGATTCCTAAATAATAATAATAAAAGGAAGGGTGAATCTTCACTTGAGGTAGTGAAAAATAGAAGAACCATACCAGTTAGTGTGGATATGTTGGGAGGCTTATCGCAAGTTGAAAAATAGAGAACAAAAGAAAAAGAGTATAATTTAGCAAATCAAAATAAAATAATGGAAAGAATTTAAACTATATGAAGAGAGTGAAATTTTCCCTAACGTTGGAAAGTTTGTCCCTCAAAAACTTGGCAATGTTGGGACTTGTAAACAAATGGTTATTTTCATTGTTATGCTCGCAAACCTATTTAGCCACATGGTATGAGCCTCCACAAACTAAGCTCATCATTTGTTAAAGCATCAGACACCATGATGAGCAATGTTCCAACTTGTTGGATGACTACATGTACTTAATGCTAAACAATAGACTTGGCTCTATTGTGAAAATTACCAATAGATACAGTACACAGTGGAAAGGGCAAACATTTGTTTTACGCCACGGAGGAAAAAAGCCCTTGTATTCAAAGTATTTATTTTTCTTAGGACGGTCACAGATATCAAATAAAGAAATGGTGATCACTTTTGATGTGGAATAGGAATTCTGGAAGTAGTTGACTGGTTGGTAGTGTTTGCAGAAGAACTTTGCATTGTTACAAGGCTAGGTAAATGGAAATTAAGTGGAGGATGGATGGACACCCTTATCATATGGAAGATGGATGAATCTAGTTTTTGGTTACCCTACGTTTTGACGTTCAACCTGAGATTTGATTTCTTCATAAAGTAAAAGGTTGGCTTTGTGGGAAAGAATGGATACGTGTATTGGATCGTGAGTTTCATTGTGGAATGATCCTGAAATTTCAACCACAAGAATGGATCTAAAATGTCAGTAGAACGATGTATGAATATAGAGAATGCTAGATATGTCATATGTGCAAACGTGAAATGACAGGGTAATCAAATTTCAAATAACAAGGACACAAATGCCAAATGACAGAGATGCAGAGACATATGACAGATATGCAGGGATTCACTAATCGATGGACCTAAGGAAGACTAGTGTGTATTGAATGGAACATTACATGATATTCAAATCAGTTACAAAGCACGAATGGACCTGAGGAAACATAACTATGGTATGTGTTAAAGGAGATTATTTCATAGAGCTCGAATGGGCGTTATAGGGATAGAAATGCCAAGTCTGTAAATCTGAAATACTAGAGGTATGGGTTAAAGGATGATAGTGCCAGAACAATTATTTTTTTATGCAGATGATAGTGGCCGAATAGTTATCTTACGCGGACATGTGGCATGTTATGCCAAAAAAAATGGATGAGTGGAACGCTACATGAATAAAGATGGTTACATAGTCAAGGGAAGCTACATAGACAATTCAATTTAAATGTGTAATGAACCTCAACATTATAGTATTCCTCTGTACATTTCTACATAGTTTTACCTATCCTAACAATCGACATTAGAGTTGCTTTCCACGTTGAAGATTTATGGTAACGAGCCACAAGGGAACTTGAAGTATGACATATCCAATGTGCCAGAGTTATCATCATGGTGTAAAAATATTTTTGTTAGACATTTTTAGGATTCATCAATAGTACAGGGGTCTTGGAGAGAAGATATATGTGTTTCAGTTTCGATTCACATTAAAATAAAAGCCTTTTTAAGTCATGTCTCGACCACAACTTGCAAAAACAAATTTCGATTCAAAAGTAGTGAAAGTTCATGAACAACCATTGAATACCAAACTGGCGAAACAAAGAAGTGGTGGATCAATCGTTGTCGAGCATCTCAACAAAATAGAGAATTTGTAAAAACAAATGCTCAAATGTCTAAGAAGTTGGCCCTTGATTGAGAAAAAATTAAGTTGCTTCGGCATGAATACAAGTAGATGTTTTCCATTTACAAATATAAAATAGAAGATCTGGAACATAAGGTCAATGGCATGCCCTGAAAACTGGAAGGCATGCAAGAATGTGAATGTGAGGGTTCTTTCAAAAAGCAAGATGCATAAGAATTGCAATCAAAGATTACCTCTTCTAGTGAGAATAGTGATTTATCTACTTGCAAATCTGGAAAATTGTTGAATAGGGATAATGGCTCACTAAAACCAGATGGGGCTATAAATGAAGAAAATTCAAGTGACAAGAGAATATGTGTAAGGTATCAGTTAGCTAAAAAAAACAAACAAACAAACAAAACAAAACAAAAAACTTAGGCAGCAAGATCGAAGTGATGCATCAACTCAAACTTCATATGAAAATAGTGTCTCTAGTGTTTCTGATGATGGCCCTAAGACTCTAGAAAAAGTCTCTAAGAATGAGGTGTTGGATGTTACTTCTTTTCTTCGATCTAAGTCCACAGTTAAAGATATTTAAACGTCTGAGCAATTTCAAGATATCTCTGATTCAACGGATTCACGTTAAGCTCCTAAAATTCTTTGTTTTCTTTCATGAATATATCATTTATCACAAGAAAGGCGACAACAATTAAGTTGGAACAACATGAACTTGAAGACCAAGAAAAATTTTCTCCTCCAGGTTCATCTTTGAATGTGGCTTTAGAGGCAAGTCAACTATCAAGAAGATCATTGGCTAGAAGCCAAACTCGAAAAGCAACAAAGATTGTTACCTCTTACAAGTAACTCCCATTAAAGATTAAATTGAAGGAGAATATATAAATAATATTCGTTCTCTTATATATTTGAATTTCTTGGAGCAGAACCAACTATTTGTTAGGTCCCTATAATACTAGTGATTACCCCATTAATTTTGTCATTGTATCTGTTATTGTCATTGTTGTGACCCTATTGTCCCCATATTGTTATTATTGTGTGCCCCAAAAGCCCACTATTGTTATTTATGTGGCATTATATTATTGTGGTTAGGTCGGCTTGGGTTATATTGTGACCCCTTAGACTCCTATATATAGAAAGGAGGTTTCTTCATTTGGATCATCCAATAATTGTTCATTTATGTAATGTAAAGGAGGTTTCCCCCTCAAAGAGGCTAAATTATAAGGCGTTGATCTATCTTTTCTATCTTTTTGTGAGTTGGTTTCATAACATTTGGTATCAGAGTTGTGGATTCTAGGGCTTCGCTGCTCCAAACAGGTCATCGTGGCATTTTTGCTATAACTCTTTTTCTGCGATGTTTCAGACACTAAAAAAAAACCCATGTGGATTGAAATCGTTCTTAACCTCGGGTCCAACTTTCAGAGCATTTCGTTTTATATTTGCGGAGGTATGATCTGAGGAAGTTGGCCTTTTTGCAGACTCCCGAATTACATTCCAAACAGGTGACCTGGGGAAAATAGTCATAACTTTTGTTTTGAGCATCAAATTTAAATTTCATAAAAAGTTACAGAAAGAGGACGGACTATAGTTTCTTGCATATATTTTTCAGATCCTAAGGTCAAAACATTGACATGTGGCACTTCATACAAGTTCGCTCTTCTGAAAAGGTATATAATCAGGTTGTCTTGGAGATTGTGCATAACTCTTTCTTAGAGAATCTAAATTTGATCAGACTGGTGGCATTGGAAACAGGACACAGAGAGCTACTGTTGGTCGCAATTTCAGAACTGGAAGATCTGAAATTACAGAGATACATCAAATTCAATATTGAGTGCCTACAAAGTGAAAAAAGGTGTGTATTTTTTTTAAATATTTGCATAAGATTGGTTTGAAAAATTAGTTTGAAGGAATTCAAAGGGCAGAGTGAAGCATTATTATCGGTAATTGATGCCCCGAAGAAAGAAAATGGAAACACCTAGTAAACAACTTGAAAGCTCTAGCATGACTCATGAAGAAGAGGAAGAAATGCTATATGATATATCAAAATTACGAGACCAAGTGCAACAAATGTCACTCTCACAAAAGCTAACAGAAGCTAAGATAAATGGCATGGAATCTAAGATAAATGGTGTGGAAACTAAGATGAATGGCATGGAAGCTAAGATGAATGACGTGGAAACTAAGATGGATAGCATGGAAGCTAAGATGGACGGCATGGAAGCTAAGATGGATGGTATGAAAACATTGTTACTAGAAAGGCTTCCTAATGGAAAAAAGGTAGGAGAGGAAACTCATAATGAGAACAAAATGAATGTTAATCGCGATTTGAAGAATGACAACATGGAAGATTTGAAGAAAGACATTGAAGGATTGAAGGAAGGTTTGACAAAGTTGCTACAAGAACGGCTTCTTAATAGCGAAAATGTTGTAGAGGAAACTCATGATGAGAACAAAAGAAATGTTAATCATGATTTCATAGACTCTAACATTGGAACAAAGACCCACCATGTTCCAAAGATCGATATGAGGAAGTTTGATGGCAAGGATCTCGTAACATGGATACTACAGATGGAGCAATTTTTCGATCTCCATAATGTGCAAAACACACAAAAGGTACGCATTGCAACTTTATATTTGGAACCAAACCAGTTTGTATGGTATCAATGGCTTTTCTCTCGTAAACAAATTGTGACTTGGGCAATTTTTATGGAAGAAATGACAGCACATTATGAGGATACGAAAAACAACACTTTTTTTAGCCAATTGATAAACCTCAAACAAAAGGGTTCAATGAGGGAGCACATTGAGGACTTCCAAAAATTGAATATAAGGGTAAAAAATATTCCAGAGGAGCATAGGATTGATATGTTCATAGGGACTTTAAAGGATAACATCCAACATGAGGTTCGCCTTTGGGAACCTGACTCATTGGAGAAGGCATTCATGTTGGCAAGAAAAATGGAAAGCAAAATTATGGCAACAAGGAAGCCTACCACTCACAACTATAAGGATGGAAGTGTTGTTTCCCCCATCCATCCACAACCTATAGGGTTGACACCCTAACAATTGGAAGAAAAAAAAAAAAGCAAAAGGGCTTTGTTATAGTTGTGATAGCAAATACACTAAAGGTCATAAGTATGCTGAGAAGAAATTATTTTACATAGATTTTGAAGAGGAGGAAGAAAAGGAACAAGAGACACCAAAAGAAGAGGATATACACCAGGTGAAAACCCTAGAGAAAGAATAAATGAATCCAACCATATCTTGTAATGCAGTGGCTGGAATTAACACTCCTCAAACTATCAAGATAGAAGGATGTATCAAGAAGGAAAAGGTAATAGTGTTGATT
Source organism: Pinus tabuliformis (assembly GCA_031772625.1). NCBI lineage: Eukaryota > Viridiplantae > Streptophyta > Pinopsida > Pinales > Pinaceae > Pinus > Pinus tabuliformis. The sequence continues at coordinate 1,404,962,957 of CM062820.1, read as the reverse complement.
GATTCGGGAAGTACCCAAATTTTATTCATTGTAAGATAGCCAAGGAATTGAATTGCTTCTTATATCCAGCACCAAAGTGTCAAGTGATGTTTGCAAGTGGAGGAACCATAAATTGCTCTAGAAAGTGCCATAATATCAAGCTATCCATGGGAGAATATGTATTGAATAGCCCAATGTTTTCCATTCCAATGGGTGGTGTTGATGTTGTACTAGGAGTCCAATGGCTACAATCCTTGGGTATAATAGCTTTTAATTTTCTAGAACTTTTTATGAAATTTTCTTCAGAAGGAAAAGAAGTTGAATTAGAGGTGTCGTAGGGAAACCAGGAAAGATAATCAGCTCTAATGGAATGACAAAGCTTCTAAGGAAAGAACAACAGGGCGTAATTGCACAATTATGTTCGCTAGAGGTTCCCACATCAAAATCATCTATTTCTCCAGATCTCCAAAAAGTCTTCGAAAATCATTCCAAGGTATTTGAGACTCCCAAATGCCTCCCACCTATCCATGATCAGGATCATGCTATTCATTTGATTCCAGGAAGTGTTCCTCCGAACATCAGGCCTTACAGATATCCCTATGCCCAAAAAAGTGAAATTGAACGTACGGTTGCAAAAATGCTAGAGGCTGGTATAATTCAACCTAGTCAAAGTTCTTTCTCTACTCCAGTAGTATTGGTGCACAAGAAGGATGGATCATGGTGCATGTGTCCAGATTATAGGGAGCTCAACAAACTCACTATTAAAGATAAATTTCCCATTCCTGTCATTGATGAACTATTGGATGAATTGCATGGATCAATTTACTTCACTAAGTTGGATCTTCTTTCAGGATATCATCAAATCAAAATGAAGACTGAAGACATTTCGAAAATAGCATTTAGAACCCATGAGGGTCATTATGAATTTTTGGTCATGCCTTTTGGCCTTACCAATGCACCTTCTACATTTCAAGGTTTGATGAATTCCATTTCCAAACCCTTCCTTAAAAAATTTGTGTTAGTATTTTTTGATGATATACTAATCTATAGCAAGTCTTGGAAGGATCATGTTCAACACATTGACAGGGTGCTCAACCTATTGAAGGAGAAACAATTATATGCAAAAAGTTCCAAATGTTTCTTTGGAGTACAAGAGGTGGAATATCTGGGTCATATTGTATCTCATGAAGGTGTTAAGGTAGACCCCAGCAAAATTAAAGCCATTAAGGAATGGAAAATCCCCACATCCATAAAACATCTGCGAGGATTTCTCGGGTTGACAGGGTATTACCACAAGTTTGTTAAGAATTATGGGAGAATAGCAGCACCTCTAACAATATTATTGAAGAAAGATTCATTTTTATGGACTCCAGAAGCAACGAAGGCCTTTGAACATCTTAAAGAGGCAATGTGCCAAGCACCGGTCTTAGCTACGCCAGACTTCACAAAAACCTTTATTGTGGAATGTGATGCCTCGAGAAATGGAATTGGTGTTGTTTTAATGCAAGAAGAAAGACCCATTGCTTTCGAAAGTCATCCAATCAAAGGAAAGTATTTACACAAAGCTATTTACGAGAAGGAAATGTTGGCAATACTACATGCACTTAAGAGATGGTGACCATACCTAATGGAAGACACTTCAAGGTAAAAATGGATCATGATAGTCTTAAATACTTTTTAGAACAAAGATTATCTTCATAAGAGCAACAAAAATGGGTCACAAAGATGTTGGGTTAGGACTTTGAAATCATCTACAAAAAAGGGAAGCAAAATGTTGTGGCGGATGCACTCTCAAGAAAGGATGAGGATGTGGAAGCATTGATTTGTGCCATATCTATTATCCAACCAGATTAGATAAACGAGGCAAGGGATGAATGGAAGAATGATGAAGAAGTGGGGGCACTCATTCAAAAGTTACAACAAGATCCCAGTGCATCTGATACATTTAGCTGGAAAAATGATTCATTATGGTACAAAGATCATTTATACCTATGTAATAATTCCCAACTCAAACAAAATATTCTTATGGAATTGCATGCCTCTCCCTTAGGAGGGCACTCAAGATTTTTAAAGACTTACCACAGGGTTAAGAAGGAATTTTTTTGGGATGGCCTTAAATCTGATATTCAAAAGTTTGTGGCGGAATGTTTGGTTTGCCAACAAAATAAATTTGAAACAATTAAGACCCCGGGTCTACTACAACCTTTATCCATTCCATGTCAATGTTGGGAGGAGGTTTCAATGGATTTTATCACAGGTTTACCCAAATCCAAAGGGAAGAGTGTCATCATGGTGGTAGTTGATAGACTTACCAAGTATGCACACTTTTGCGCATTATCTCATCCATTTAAAGCCAATACAGTTTCTACTGCATTTATGGCAACAATTCAAAAGCTACATGGAAACCCAAAGATTATTGTAAGCGACAGAGATCCCATCTTCACTGGAAACTTTTGAACATAATTATTTTCTTGTCTTGGTACTCAATTAGCTCATAGTTCATCTTATCATCCTCAATTTGATGGGCAAACTGAGATAGTAAACAAATGTTTGGAAGGATATCTTCATTTCTTTGTATTTGATAAACAGACACATTGGGTCAAATGGTTGCCTCTCGTTGAATGGTGGTATAACACTTCCTTCCATACTTCAACAAAAATGACCCCATTTATGGCACTTTATGGATATCGCCCACCATCCATCACATCATATTTAAGAGAAAATTCTAAGGTTCAAGCAATGGAAGATCACATCGAGAATCAACAACAAGTTCTCCAACTCTTAAAGGATAACCTCACCTTGGTGCAGAATAGAATGAAATAGCAGGTAGATCAACATCGCAACGAAAGAAGTTTTGATGTAGGTGATTGGGTATTCCTACAGCTACAACCATATAAACAAATGTCCCTCAAGCAAGCTAAGAAGGATAATAAATTATCACCAAAGTATTATGGTCCATACAAGGTGTTGCAAAAGATAGGTACAATGGCATACAAATTGGAGCTTCCTACAGCTTCCCGAGTGCACCCAGTTTTCCATGTTTCATGCTTAAAGAAGGTTATAGGTGACAAGCTCCCAGTTCAAACAATATTGCCAGAACTTGACGAGGAAGGAAAGATCATATTGGAACCTGAAGCAGTTAAAGAAACAAGAACTCGACAGCTACGAAATCGATCAATTTCAGAGTATCTCATCAAGTGGAAGAACTTACTCATTGAAGATTCCACATGGGAGGATGAGAATTTTTTACAGAAGCATCCATAACTACTCAGGCGACAACACTTTTTTGAAGGAGAGGGGCATGTTAGGTCCCTATAATACTAGTGATTACCCCATTACTTTTGTCATTGTATCCCTTATTGTCATTTTTGTGACCCTATTGTCCCCATATTGTTATTATTGTGCGCCCCAGAAGCCCACTATTGTTATTTATGTGGCCTTATATTATTATGGTTAGGTCGGCTTGGTTATATTGTGAACCCTTAGACTCCTATATATAGAAAGGAGGTTTTTTCATTTGGATCATCCAAGAATTGTTCATTTTTGTAATGTAAAGGAGGCTGCCCCCTCAAAGAGGCTGAATTGTAAGGCGTTGATCTATCTTTTCTATATTTTTGTGAGCTGGTTTCATAACACTATTCCAGAGAAGCCAAATATGGATAAGAGATAACACACTATTGCAAAACAGAGGCAACCTATTAACAAATAGGGAAATTCTTAATTAACATATAGGCCCCTATTAATTAGGAATTTCATCCAAAATACTCTTGTAATTCCTCAAGGTTGATCACGTGACCTCATGTAACACGTGTACACTCAACTAGTTTACAACTCTTGGCTAACTGCCTTGGAAACTCCACCACAACTGGTAAAATCGTATTCTTTGCATGCATGAGCTAATTATTAGTTGATTGATCAGTCAAATAGATGATCTCTGAGTTAGGCTGATTTCCCACTACTTAACTAACCACCAACTTGTTCTGTTAACAGTTAGAACTAGTTTAACTGATTACAACTCAAATTAACTCAACCTAGTCTCCTAAAATTTAGGAATCAATACATACAATTGAACGTCATGCCCCTAACTCGAATTAACTAAGCTAACTTAGTGAAAAGAGCCATGTCACCTCAGTTAACTCCTCCAAGTTGTATGTTGATGAGGAATTTCGAATTTTCTCAATTTAATAAAGGCAAAATCAAATTGAAAATTTATTGCTGCATTTTTTAACATTTAGAGGAGACATATATCATTCCTAAGGCAAAGAACTTTTCCCTTCTTATTTGGTTCAAAGTGGGAACCAGGAGCATTTTTTTCAGAGAAAGCCCGTGTATCTGGGGTCCATATGTGTTGTTTTTGTGTGTTGGTTCTTGTGTTGTGGTTGACATGTTACATGTTGTTTATATATTAAATTTGTTATTCACATGATATACATTTGGTCATTTAATAGTCCAGTTAACCATTGAAAAGAAAATTAAAAGTTATCCATGAATGCACTAAACTGATTCACCCCCCCTCTCGGTTTAGTCAAGTTTCCAACATGCTTGGATAAATTCATTAGTTTGGTCCAAACTTCACCTTTCAAGGCTTAAACTTTTGGCCCACTGGTCAACCCTCGACCTGGTGGGTTGCAACAACTAACTTTAACCTAATAGATAATCAAACATGCTTTTGTTGATATTAAGGATTGGACTATGAGATCTTGCATACTTTTCTAGCGCACCTTGGCCATGAAAGTCATATACCATTGTGCTCGTGCTACCAGCTACACAATGTTGAAGTGCACTAAAGCTTATTCCCATAATTTGTTGTGATAATAAATAAGACTCTAGATGTTATGTTGACCAATAAAATCCATAGAGACGTGCATCTAAGTGAAACTCACCAATTTATAGGGAACTTAACTAGCTCCCAAACACAACATAAATATGCATACCTTTCAAATCACCCCATATCACATGCACAGAGCATACAATGGAATTAGCAGCCATTCATGCTAGCAAACTATACACATCAAATTAAAAAAATAAGCACAAAGATTCACCTGTCTCCTATACTCATGCTATATGTTTATCTCTCAACATAGCACGAATAGGAAAGATCAGTCGAAGATGACCGTACTAGTTGACTTACCGTGACTAACAAGGTCAACCGAAGTGATTCAAACTAGTTGAATTACCTTGACTGGATAAGATCAGATGAACGACTCAACCTAGTTGACTTACCTCAACTAACAAGGTCAGTTGAAGCGACTCAAACTAGTTAACTTACCTCGATTGGACAATATTATTCAAACAACTTGACCCAGTCAACTTACCTCAACTAACAAAGTCAGTTGAAGTGACCCAACCAATTGACTCACTCGAATACATAAGACTAGTCGAAGCCTTCGTTTGTATGACTACGATGAAGGTGTCCCATGCTCCTCAAGCCTTTGTCCTATGCTAACAACATTTTTCACATAAGTAACAACCAATCCATGACCTCATCAATTGATGACCGTAATTGACTAATGTACCAACAATCTAGGTCCACCCACAATGGACCCCACACTTGCTACTAAGCGTCGACATGAAATCACAACACCTTTCAAACTTTGTACACAACACAACTTGTCAAATCTATTCGAGCCTCAACTAACTGTAGAATTCAAGTACCCTTTAATCAGCCCAAAGTGAAGCTATGCCAGATTCCTCACCACTAACTTGTTCCTTAGCTTCCTTCCACTAAACATTCAACCACACAAAAACCACCCTCTTAGACCATCATTGACTTGGCCTTCTCATTGACTAAATTAACCATCGAGGCATGCACACATTGTAACAACTTGATCAACCACACTCTACAATCACTTGGAACCATACGAAAAACTTTGCACTTCTTGAATGTATTATCATACACAAAGGCCTCCCATCCCCATATAATCATGAGAATTACACATATACATAAGGCATCTCATCATAGACAAACAGGAATAACATATTCCTACATTAACAGTGTTAAGACATGAATGCATCACACAACAACAATGTTCATATTTTCACTGCATCAAGTATACAAGTAATTTATCTTATAGTATAATTTGGGCAACTAACTTTGGGACTTCAACTCTCCACCCAACCTTAGAGAAGCAGCAACTAAGTCTTTCTTACAACTGTCACCCCCGAGCCAAATTTTAGAACTTGAGGAGGATTGCTCGAAGGATGAAAACCATAGATGTTGGCTAAAATAGGGACTCTAGAGGCACAACCACCTTCACCCACTAGCTACTTAGTGAAATCAATTGAACATAGGGAATATAGAGGTCCACTACCTTCACAATTCATCCACTCAATGAAAATTGTAGCTCTACCATTCTAAGGCTGAAACCAAAGGCTCAAACACCTCCACCCTCAAAGGAATTATGCATAGTAGTTCCACCCAATATTGGGAATCCAAAACTCACTATAAAAACCAAGAAACAAGCAAAGGAGGCTACATAACTCTCCTTACTAGGAATCCAAGGAACAAGGCTCCACCCAACTTGTAAAGGGAAATCAAAGAAAGCTATATCCAACCTCCATCCATATAGGGAATCCAGAGACTATTGTCCTCACATGAGAGATATTCTTGCAACCTCTCAATGCTCAACTAAATGGTTTCTCTTCTCTTTGCACTCTTGTAACAACACAAAGCTTCCAACATTCATCGGTTGTGCTCCCTTCTTCCTTCCTCTATAAAACATATTTATATCCTCTCTTTATGAAATTCTCATAAGTTTCCCCACCACTTGTAATCAGTTATGACCCTCTCCCTCTATCGTGCTCTGCTACAATGGTTCCTTTACAGTTATTCATGGGAATGTTTTGTGTCGACTTCCCTTTCCACTTTACTATTGGTAGACTTGGCCTATCAGGCCTACCAACACAACCCATCTCTTTCCTAAATTTTTTGTCCTCTTTTACTTAATCTTGTTTCCAAACATAACATGCTCTTATCCTTCATGTGTTCAACTAAATCAATTAGCACAGTTAGAATGTTAAGGCCCACCTACTAGCTTTCGTGGTTGCCATAAAACAAGCCAACTTCCTTCTAATCCCAAGCAACTTCCTTCCTCAAAATCTGGAATACGTGTCCCAAAATCTCAGCCCATTTTAACAAAATAATTACAATTATTTACAGTGAAGGAAAAATAACCAGGGGTTGTCACAAACCCATCTCCCTTGGAGGAACGTTGTCCTTACTATTCAATAACCATATTCAAACAAAACATGCTTTAAAACCACGCACAACTGATATGGAGTTTTATATACAAAACTTTGTAACACATTTGCTTTAGTCAACAAACAAAAAGGGATATGTTGCCCACATTTGATTAGCCATTTCCCATGTGGCTTCCTCAGGTCCAAAGTGTCTCCATTGCACTTTGAGTTGCTCGATTTTGGAGTGTGAGATGTCTCTGATATAGGATGCAAACAATTTCTAACTAGAACTCTCCCTCTAGATCCACCTATAGCACAAAGAAATCAATCACATTAACATCCTATACATATATTTTAAGTAAAGAAACAAGGAAAACATAATGAAATTTCACTGATGGTGGTAAGGCCATCCTATAGGCCATTGGTCCTATTCTTTCCAGCACTTCAAATGGCCCACAAGACTGTGGTTCCAACTTGGCACATGACCCAATCTTTATAGAACTCCTCTTGGGTATATAATTCTCAGATAAACATGTTCCCCAACTTGGAACTCCTAGTGAACTCTATGTTGGTCAATATAGCTCTTTTATATATCTTGTGACACCTTTAAATTCCTTCTAATGGTCTTCATTTCTTGTTCCATCTCTTTCAACATTCCATGCCCAATGAGGACATTATTCACTTTATCGCTCCAGCTAATAGGAGTATTGCAACTCCTCCCATAAAAAACTTCAAATGGTCTCATTCTCAGGGACTCTTGGTACCCATTAATGTATGCAAATTCTACAAGTGGAAGATATTCCTCCCACTTGTTTTGTTGGTGCATTACATACATTCTCAATATTTCTTCAAGAATTTCATTCGTCCTCTCTATTTTCCCACCATTCGGTGGATGGTAAGTTGTGCTAAAATCTAACTATGTTCACGAGCCTGAAAACAGTTATTTCCAAAACCTTGAAGTAAATTTGGCATTTCCATTTGAGATGACCTTGTTGGGAAATCCATACAATATCACTATCTCGATTATAAAAATTTGAGCCACATCACTCTCCAAATTAGTAGACTTGACTTCAACAAAGTGAGCCACTTTTCTCAATTTATCAACCACGGCCATGATTGCATCATGTTGCTTGAATTTTTTGGCAGCCTTGTAATTTCATAATGTTGCTTGAAGTCCATAGAAATTACCTCCCAATTCCACTTTGGAATGGGAATGGGCCCAATAAACTAATTGGGTGCTTGTAGTTGACCTTTACTTGTTGGCACTCTATGCACTTGGAAATGAAATCAGCCACCTCCCTTTTTAAACTAGGCCAATAGTAAAACTTCTTGACTGTTGTTATAGTCTTTTGATATCCTGGATTACCATAGTATGGCTTTATGTGAATCTCCTTCAATGTCAGTTTCTTTAAATTGTTATCATTCGGCACATATATTCTACTTGAATCTAATCATCCCATTTTCTGAGAGGAAAAATTCCTTGTCCCTTTCACCCTCACATGCTTATGGTAGCTTTTCCTTTATCTATTGATATCTTTCATCACGCTGCCTTGAATTTTGAAAAAAAAAATTCAAGGTTCGTTCTATATGAGATTATGGTTGCTATATGATTTAATTGTAGCCTCCTTTTGACCAACAACTTGATTTTCTTTACCTTTTATGTATTTAATTTCAAAGTCAAACTCATTGAGTGTGGCTAGCCATCTAACTTACTTGTGATTTAATTTAGATTGATCGAACAAGTACTTCAATCCTCCATAGTTAGTCATTAAAAAAATTCTTCTGCTAGGTTGGTAATGCCTCCACATTTTTAGTGCATGAATAATGCCAACTAGATCCAAGTCATGGGTTACATAATTTTGTTCATGCTCATTTAACTTTTGAGATTCATAATAGACACTTAGCCTTCTTACATTAAGACTTGACCGAGTCCCTCCTTATAGGAATTTGCGCAAACCACAAAGTCTTTATCAAGATATTTTATTCTTATCACTGGTGCATTGCTTAGATCGCTTCATTTTATTGGAGCTTGTTTCACAATCAACTGTCCATTCGAACTTCTTTCCCTTCTTTTGCAAAGATGTGATTGGATAAGAACTCTTCGAGAAATTTCCATTGAACCTTCTATAGTAGCTTTCCAACCCCATGAAGGACCTAATTTCAACCACATTCTTTAGTGTTGGCCACTCCATGATGGCCTTAACCTTCTCTAGATGGAAAACTACCCCCTACTTTGAGACAATGTGTCCCAAATAATGGAACTGTGACTAGAATAAATCACATTGAATAAGATTTGAATAAAGTTTATGCTCTCTTAGTAGTTGTAACATTGTAGGTAAATTCTCTTTATGCTCTTCAATAGTCTTTAAATAGACCAAAATGTCATCAACAAAAACCGCTACAAATTTGTCCAAGTAAGGACGCAACATGTTGTTCATCAAACACACAAATGTTTCAAGTGTGTTGGTAAGCCTAAAAGGCACTACCATGAACTCATAATGCTTGTATCTCATTCAAAATGTGGTCTTTTGAATATCCTCATATTTAATTCATACTTAATGATATCTTAATCTTAAAACAATCTTGGATAAGATTGTTGTTCCCCACAGTTGATCAAATAGGTCATCAATTATTGGCAAGGGATACCTATCTTTAATGGTTACCTTATTAATTTGTCTACAATCAATGCACAACGCGAGTGTACCATCCTTCTTCTTCATTAATAATACTAGTGCTCCCCATGGCGACACACTTGGCCTTATGCAACCTTTGTCTAACATTTCCTTGAGTTGCAACTTTAGCTTAATTAGCTTAAGAGTACTCATTCTATATAAGACATTAGATGTTGGATCTGCTCTTGGTATTAGTTCAATGGATAAATCCACCTCCCTATGAGGAGGCAACCTAGGAATTTCTTTTGGAAATACATATTGAAACTAGTTTAAGACAGGGTATTTTAATAAAACCTCACTGTTATTACTCCAAGTGTTATTACTATCTTCAACACTGCTGGAAATTTTCACAACAAATAAGAGGCATCTCTTCCTGTGGCTTCTATTGGATTGCATGGTTGAAATAAAATGAACTGGCGTGGGATTTAATTTTCCCTCAATACTCTATGCTCTTCGGCCTCATAAAGGCATTCAATGACCTTTTCATAACAACCAACCTTCATATGATACCTCGATAGCTAATCCATGCTTAATAATTTGTCATATGCTCCCAGTGGCAACACATTAAAATTGGAAATAATCAACATTCGATTTAGTTCAATTAGGAAAGCTCTCACCTAATGCTCCACACTTTTTATCATCCTCGTGACCAATTGGACCAGCCAAGATTCTTCATGTTGTTACTTGGTAAAATGACATCGTTCAACAAGAATTGGATTGATGTAGCTATAATTAGAGCTAGGATCAATCAGAACAAAAAAAAAATCATTACATATCTTACCTTCCATCTCAATTATGGAAGCTTGATGGTCGGCCTATCTGTTATCAAGTGCTGCATATATTTTGGGTAAGCTATGAGCTAAATCCCCCACGGTCTAGGCTTCCTGCACATTGTAATAGCATGGCCCGACATCTCTCTATTGTGGGCAATCTATTTTCAGGTGATTTTATTCACATGTCCATCACTTCAATGGTTCCTTGGCATTACCTCTATTCATTTCTCCCATAGTTTGATTTGCACAACTTTTCTCAGTTGAATTAAACTTTGGATGTGGTTGACCTTCCCTATGGCCCATGGTCTTATGCCATGTTTTTTATATTTTAGGATACCTTTCACCTTCCATTCTTTCTTAATTATGTCATGCGCTTTGAATATTCATAACAGTGCTTTAGTTTTTGAATTGCATCTTCTAATATCATGGGCTCATCGAACTCAATTTTGTTCTTGAAGGACTATGGCAACCCACTAGCATACCATTGAATCTTTGTTTTTTCTTCCTTGAGGTAAGGGACATAACTCAACAGTTCTAAAAATTTTGTGGTGTACTCTTCATCTGTCATTTCCCCATTTTGAGTTCATAGAACTCCTTTGCCTTATTGTTAAAATACCTATATGATAGGTATTTTGTTATGAAACCAGCTCATAAAATAGAAGAAGAGATAGATCAACGACTTCAAAATTAGCCTCTTCGAGGGGGAAACCTCCTTTACATTAACAAATGAACAATTCTTGGATGATACAAATGATAATACATCATTTCTATATATAGGAGTCTAAGGGTTCACAATATCATCATAGCCTACATAAAAATAATATTGTAATGGCACAACAATAATAATAGTGGGCTTCTATGGGACACAATAATAACAATATGGGGACTACATGGGCACAATAATACAATAAGGGGGTTGCATTAATAACAATAAGGGGCTACACTAGTAGTTTAAGGAACTAACATGTCCCTCTTCAAAAGTGGTGTCCTCAATGCTAGAGTAGTTTTGAATGCTTCTGTATAAAATTCTCATCCTCCCATGTGGAATCTTCAGCAGGTAAGTTCTTCCACTTGAATGAAATTGATCGATTTCATAGCTATCGGGTTCTTGTTTTCGTCACTGCTTGAGGTTCCACTGTGATTTTTCCTTCCTTGTCAAGTTCTGGCAATATTGTTTGAATTGCGAGCTTGTCACTTATAACCTTCTTTAAGCATGAAACATGGAAAACTGGGTGCACTCAGGAAGATGCAGGAAGCTCGAATTTCTATGCCATAGTACCAATCTTTTGCAACACCTTGTAAGTACCATAGTACTTTGGTGATAATTTATTATCCTTCTTAGCTTGCTTGAGGGACATTTGTTTGTATGGTTGTAGCGGTAAAAACACTTAGTCGCCTACAACAAAATTTCTTTCGATGTGATGTTGATATGCATGTTGTTTCATTCCATTCTTTGCCAAAGTGAGGTTATCCTTTAAAAGTTGGAGAACTTGTTGTTAATGCTCCATGTGATCTTTCACTGCTTAAACCTTTTTCTTCTTGATATGTCCTTCTATCTTGAGAGTTTGAGGAGTGGTAATTTCTGCCAATGTAGTACAAGATATGGCCAGATTCATTTCTTCTTTCTCTAGGGTTGGTTCCTGGTGTATATCCTTTTCTTTTAACGTTTCTTGATCCTTTTCTTCCTCCTCTTCACAATCTACGTAAAATAATTTATTCTCAACACACTTATGACCTTTAGTGTATTTTCTATCACAACTGTAACAAAGCCCTTTTTCTCTCTTTTCTTCCAATTTTTGTGGTGTCACCCTTGTAGGTTGTGGGAGGCTAGAAGCAACAACACTTCCATCTTTATAGTTATGAGTGGTCGGATTCCTTGTTGACATAATTTTTCTTTCAATATTTATTGCCAACCTGAATGCTTTGTCCAATGAATCAGGTTCTCAAAGGAGAACCTCATGTTGAATGTTATCCTTTAAAGTCCCTATGAAGACATCAATCCTCTGCTTCTTTGAAATATCATTTACCCTTACATTCAATTTTTGGAAGTACATCTGATACATTTAGCTGGAAAAGTGAGTCGTTATGGTACAAAGATCACTTATACCTCTGATACCAATTGTTATGCAACCAGCTCACAAAATAGAAGAATGAGATTGATAAACGACTTCAAAAATAGCCTCTTCGACGAGGCAACCTCCTTTACATTACACAAGTGAAAAATTATTGAATGATACAAATGACAAGACCTCCTTCCTATATATAGGAGTCAATGGGGCACAGTATAATCAGAGCTGACATAGTGATAATAATGTAAGTCTACAACAATAACAATAGTGGGATTCTATGGGGCACAATAATAACAATATGGGGACAACATGGGCCCAAAAATAACAATAAGGGGATATAATGACAACAATAATAAGGGAATACACTAGTATTATAGGGACCTAACACTCCACTCTCCTTCAAAAAAGTGTTGTCCTCAATGCTTGAGTATTTTTGGATGCTTCTGTATAAAATTATCATCCTCCCATGTGGAATTTTCAGTGGGTAAGTTCTTCCACTTGATGAGATACTCTGAAATTGATCAATTTCATAGTTGTCAATTTCTTGTTTCTATGACTGCTTCATGTTCCAATATGATTTTTCCCTCCTCTTCAAGTTCTGGCAATATTGTTTGAACTGGGAGCTTGTCACATATAACCTTCTTTAAGCATGAAACATGGAAAATTGGTTGTACTCAGGAAGATGCAAGAAGCTCCGATTTGTATGCCATAGTACCAATATTTTGCAACACCTTGTACGAACCATAATACTTTGGTGATAATTTATTTTCCTACTTAGCTTACTCTAGGGACATTTGTTTGTATGGTTGTAGTCGTAGAAATAATCGGCCACCTACATCCCAAATTATTTCACTGCGATGTTGATCTGCCCGTAAGAGTTGGAGAACTTGTTGTTGATGCTCGATGTGATATTCCACTACTTGAACCTTAGAATTTTCTCTTAAATATAATGTGATGGACGGTGGATGATATCCATAAAGTGCCATAAATGGGGTCATTTTTGCTGCAATATGGAAGGAAGTTTTATACCACCATTCAACCAGAGGCAACCATTTGACCCATTGTTTTTGTTTATCAGATACAAAGCAACAAAGATATATTTCCAAACATTTTTTCACTATCTTAGTTTGGCCATCAGATTGAGAATAATAAGATGAGCTATGAGCTAACTAAGTACCCGGACAAGAAAATAATCTTGTCAAAAAATTTCCAGTGAAAATGCGATCTTTGTCGCTTACAATAATCATTGGGTTTCCATGTAGCTTTTGAAGTGTTTCCATAAATGCAGTAGCAATTTTACTAGCTTTAAATGGATGAGATAATGCGCAAAAGTGTGCATACTTGGTAATTCTATCAACTACCACCATGATGACACTCTTTCCTTAGAACTTGGGTAAGCCTGTGATCAAATCCATTGAAACCTCCTCCCAACGTTGACTTGGAATGGATAAAGTTTGTAATAGACCTGGGGCCTTAATTGTCTCAACTTTATTTTGTTGGCAAACCAAACATTCCGCTTTGTATGAGCTCGATCTCAAAACGACTATAACTCTATAATTTCGGCAACTGATAGCCCTCTGATACCAAATGTTATGCAACCAACTCACAAAATCGAAGAAGAGATAGATCAACGACTTCAAAATTAGCCTCTTCAAGGGGGAAACCTCCTTTACATTACACAAATGAATAATTCTTGGATGATACAAATGACAAGACCTCATTTCTATATATAGGAGTCTAAGGGGTCACAATATAATCAGAGCCTACATAACAATAATATTGTAAGGGTGCAACAATAACAATAGTGAGCTTCTATGGGGCACAATAATAACAATATGGGGACTACATGGGCACAACAATACAATAAGGGGGTTTCACTAATAACAATAAGGGTCTACACTAGTAGTATAGGGACCTAACATATTTATCCTTGAAGTATCCTTCAAATTCGTTCCAAGATAACTCCTCTTCTCTGATGCTTTTTACATTTTTAATATCTTCCCACAAAATATCAGCCTTTCCCTTTAGATTGAAAGTAGTTACCTTGGCTTTCATGTTCTCTGAGTAGTCATGGATTCTAAAGAAAATTCTCATTCCCAGTAGCCAGGATTTTGCATCCTCTAGTTTCTTCATATCACCATCAAATGTGGGAGGTTTGACCTTCTTAAACTCATATGGTACATATTCCCTTTCCCTCCTTTCTTCATGGTGGTGATGATATGGCCTTCTGTGAGTGTTTTCGTACTACTACTTGTTGGAAATTGTAACTAGGTTTGGTCTTCATAATGGTCAACCTATTTGCAATCATGACATTGTATACTTTGAAAGAGAAACAAACTAAAAGTTTTAATTTGATGTAAAGCACGGGTTTCATGCTCAAGTCTAGTTCAAAACCATGTTCTTCGTGCTTCTAGGTATTTCTAGGACAAAGAAGAATTTATGTCATGTATTATAGTCCCATTCAAACTCATTATAACAAAGGAAAATATTAATTTTGTCAAGAAAAATCCATTTATTCCTCCAATACCAAGTCAGCCTAAGAGATGGCTATTCGACCCCTCAAGAAGGTTATAAATACAAGGAGATCAACCTCATTTGATACACACATCTCACACAAGTTCGATCTGCAAAAACGAAGGAGAAAAAGAGCTAGAAAGGATGAAGAAGAGAATTTGATGTGTCTTGGGATCATCTCTCTCTTTCCACATTTGGGAAGCTAGGGCTTTATTGTTGCCATTTGCAAGATGCCAAAATTGTAGGGCCGAAATTTTGAGGTGCAGTTGCAAGGCCAAAAATTTGGGACAAAGTTGCAATAGGTCAAAGTTTGGAAGATGCATTGAAGAAGACTTTCTTAGGGAGGTGACTTGGTGCGAGGAGGATATTGGGCTTTGGTATTTGGGTCTTGGAAGTCTTATTGTAAGAAGATTATATAAGAAGAGAAGCATTGTTTTTTGGGTTTTCCCTTAGAGGGGTTTTTCCCTGGCTTGTAGCCTATATCTTGTGTACTTTGCCTTTTTGTGATCTTCATTGTTTTGGTAATTTCTTGATGAACAAGAACTAATAAAGTAATAAAAGGCCAACGCATATCACAAGTAATTATCAAGTTAAGAAAAACCATCTACAATACATAAGTCTCCTAATTTTCCAACATGGTATCAAAGCTAAGGTGTAAGAAGGAGACTGACGATCACACCATAGTTGGAACTATTACAAGAGTTATAAAGAAGGGTATTAAGTTTCTTGGGAATCTTGCTACATCTATCAAGGATTGCATATTGAAGATCATCTCCAAGCTAGAAAAATAAGTAATAGATGGAATTTTGTTCTTCATTTTATCCAACACTTTCAAGGACGAGAATGTATGGTTTATTGATAGTGGTGCTTCCAGACACATGACGAGAGAATGTAGTCAACTTCAGGCCTTATCAAAAGGAATCTCCTCTCACTTAATCGAACTTGGAGACAAGAACATATATCTAGTGAAAGGGATTGTATCTACTTCATTGGAGCTCGAGTGTGGTGGAAGTATTCACCTCAACAGTATCATGTATATTCTGGGTTTGAAGAAAAGCTTACTTTATATTTCTTGTCTAAAGGATAACAGTGAAAGAATTGCTTTTTTTGATTGCAAGGTTTTGGTTTGGGGTAACGACTCTAGTATTGATAATGTTAGGGTAATTGGGATTCGTGAGGGGGATTTATATAGATTTTTTACACCTCTATCTCAAGCCCTAGTCCACTTGGATGTAAGCCCTTCCAAAGTGTGTCATAAAAGGTATGGAAACCTTCACTATAATATTTTTCCATCTCTAAGTCAAATGGTGAATGGCATCCCCGAATTGAAGGAAGAACGTGAAGGGACCTATAAGGGATGTGATCTAGGCAAGAACATGAAGAAGCCATTTGCAAGAAGTGATACCAGATCTAAGGAATTTTTATATCTCATACACTCAGATGTATGTGGACCTATGCAATAAAATCTCTTGGTGGGCATCAATATTATGTGACCTTCATTAATGATTTCTCAAGGAAAACTTGTCTATACCTCCTCAAGAACAAGGACGAGTTATTTGAGAAGTTTCAAGAATTCAAGAATGAAGTAGAGAATCTAACTGAGATAAATATCAAGACTCTAAGGTCTGACAATGGTGGAGAATACACCTCCAAATAACTAATAACACTCTACAAGGAAATAAGGATTAAGAGGGAGGTAATTGTTCCTTATAATCCTTAATAGAATGGCGTGGCTAAAAGGAAGAATAGAACAATTGAAGAATGTGTCAGGTCCATGCTACATGATCAAGACCTCCCTCGATTCCTATGGGGAGAAGCATGTGTGACAAGTGTTTACTTGCGGAACCAAAGTCCTCACAAGATTCTCAACAACATGACTCCAGAAGAAGCATTTACAAGAAAGAATCCAAGTGTGTGTCAACTTTGAATATTTGGGTGTTCTATGTATATTCATATACCTAAGAGTAAGAGAAATAAGGTCGATCCTACCTAACGGGGATCTTTGTTGGGTATACTGCTTCATTAGAGTCATACAAAATCTATGTTATGGAGGATCGTTGAATTGAAGTAGGCAAGGTTGTCATCTTTGATGAAAGTATATCATACATGAAATCAAAAGATGCTCTAGTTGACTCTGATGAAGAATAGATACCTATATTTGAGGATATATAAGGGTACAATGATGGTCAATATCAAACATCTAATCAAGAATATATTGAAGGTCCTAGTGAGCTTGTGCAATAAGTAATTTTTCCAGAAAATCGAAAGAGGCCTGCTTGGTTGAGAGCTACTCTACAAGAAGCAGAAGGACATAGCAAAGGGGACATTTAGAGAAGGAAAAATACTAAAGAGGTATTATGGATATGTTACATATATGATAAATTTCATTGAAGCATAACCTTCCTCCTATGAAGATGCAACTAAACATCAATATTGGAGGAATGCAATGCACGAAGAATACCAGTCAATCATGGAGAATGAACATAGGCCAAGTGACAAATCTATAGTCAATTCAAAATGGATTTACAAGATAAAGCATGCTATGGATGGGATCATTGATAAATACAAAGCAAGTTTTTTAGAAAGAGACTTCTCACAGAAAGAAGGTGTTGATTACGTAGAAATATTTTCTCCTACAGCTAGATATACAACAATATGATCACTTGTTTCTTTAGTTTCTACTATGGGATGGAAAATCCATAAAATAGATTTTAAGACAACATTGCTGAATGGGACCATTGATGAAGAGGTTTACATTGATAAGCCTCAGGGATTTGAAATAAATCAGAGGGAGACTCACGTCTACGGGTTGAAGAAAGCTCTATATGGCTTAAAGAAAGCACCTAGATCTTGATATGCAATGATGGATGCATACCTCTTGAGGCTTGTTTATGCCAAGAGTTCTGAAGTTCCTAACCTATACATCAAGGTGGTCCAGGGTGAACTAGTCATCATACCCTTGAATGTGGATGATCTACTAGTCGCAGGTGTAGGCACTAGATTCAGGAATGCAAGAAGAAATTAGTAGTCAAGTTTGTTATGAAGGATCTTGGGATTATGCATTACTACTTGGGACTAGAAGTTCAGTAGAAGCCATGTGAGATGTATCTTGGTCAAGGAAAATATGTGATTAAGATTCTTCAGAGATTTGACATGATGGATAACAAGTCTATGATGACTCCTATGAATACCAATCTAAAGAAGTTGAGGAGTTCAGATTCTAGTCTGGTGGATCCTACTTGTTATAGTCAATTGATTGGGTCCTTAATGTATCTGTTAAATTCAAGACCTGACATTTGTTTTGCAGTGAATGTCCTTAGTTAGTTTCATATGGAGCCAAAACATGATCATTAGATTGCAGCTAAGTATATCCTAAGGTATTTGCGTGCAACCATACATCATTGCCCCTGGTATACTGGTAATGAAATCCAACTCATGGGATATACAGATTTAGATTGGGGTGGAAATGAGACAGATGAAAGAAGCACAATAGGTGGATGCTTCAACCTAGGGTCTTCCATGGTCTCATGGATGAGAAAAAAGTAGGATATGGTTGCTTTGAGTAGCGTTGAAATTGAGTATGTTGCTGCAAGTGAAGTCTATTGGGAATTTGTTTGGCTCAGGAAGTTGTTACCAAATCTGATTGAAGGACCGCTTATCCCTACACATAGACATTT
This sequence comes from Pinus tabuliformis, assembly GCA_031772625.1. Classification (NCBI taxonomy): domain Eukaryota; kingdom Viridiplantae; phylum Streptophyta; class Pinopsida; order Pinales; family Pinaceae; genus Pinus; species Pinus tabuliformis. The sequence goes on along the minus strand of CM062820.1, from coordinate 1,404,944,094 downwards.
GTGGCAATGAAAGTTGCATAAGATTGACATAAGACTTGGTGTTTCATGCTAGGATAAAGCATATAAATAATAAGTACCACTGCGTTAGAAGCTTGGTATGAGATAGGTACATGGAGTTGCACTATCTACCTAGAGATGAACATGTAGTAGATATTCTAACTAAAGTGTTACTAAACAATAAGCTTGAGTACCTGAGAGGTAAGCTTGGTTTGGTGGACATCTCCTCCTTAATTGAGAAGGAGTGATGTTGGATAGTTCTTGTCTTTATGGGTCATACACTATATTGGGACTAACTACCGTAAGTCTTAGTGAAGGCCATAAATAAAGAATGGAGTTCGGAGGATTGGATAAGCATCTAAGATTAGAAATTCTTATATATTATAAAATCCAGGAAAAGAAGTTGTTGACTGATACTCTTTGAGGATGAGGTAGGGAATCCAAGATGAGAGTAGTAAAGGAGAGCCAATATGTTGAAAATAGAACAAGAAAATCCTAATATAATTTTTTCCTTGAATTAAATTAGGAATAAAATTGTAATTCCACATCATAAGACAACTTGTATGAGTTAACTAAGTTAAATTAACTTAGTTGGCTCATTTAATTCGACTTGAGGGTCTAACTTGAGTCATGTAGAGTGTCTCCCACTTTATAGGAGCCTTGGTTGAGTTTATTTTGAGTTGTAATTAATTAATTCAGTTTAACTGAGTTAAAGTTAGTTAAACTAGTTGTAACTGATGGAGGAACTAGTAGGAGGTCATACAATGGGGTGTTGCTTCATGTGTTCAACTAGTTAACCGATGATTCACTCATAAATAGCTCATCCATGTCAGATTTGAGAGTTACCCAATTGAGATTGGACTTCAGGGACAATGTACCATCAGTTGTATAATCATCTGAATTGTAAAAGTGGTGCATGCAGTCAAAGGAAGGCCTATGATGGATTGTACAATTCGAATTGAGGAATTTCCCTAATTAATAGGGTCTAATTCCCAATGACATACTACAAGGAAATAGGGACTTAGGCAAGCAATAATTTGGTTAAGTATTGGTCTGGACTTGTCTAGGGAGCTATGAGACATATAGAGATAGTGCAGAGGTTGCTCGAGCTTGAGAAAATCATTGCAATCTTCTCATATTTTATGACTAATGCAATATACAGATAGCAGGGGATTTTAGTTGTGCCTTTCCCCAGGAAATCATTGTGTAATGTGTTGATTTAATTATTTCTCTTGTATGCTTTGTGATTCACGATCGTTTAATTGTTTCCGTTGATGAGTAGAGTATATTCAAGTCTATTGTTTTAGTAAATTACAATTAGCAGTTTGAATCTACAAGGTATTGCTACACAATATTTTTTAAGGATTCAGGATTGGAAATCCAAGATAATAATATTCCTAAGAGGACATACCCGGTGAACATTCCGATGCGGTATGTGCCTTAGAGGTAGTATGGTAGCTCATGTAAAGCCTCCTAGTATAATTCTCTTGAATGAGGATGAGCTTGTCTAGTTAAGGCCTTCAAGGACAATATTGGTAATGATATAGATGCTTGACAAAGATGGCTTATCAATCTAACTCTTCTTGTACCATATGATGGGACTATGAATACCTCCCTAGTTAAGAGGGAGTGTTGGAAATTGTAACTAGGTTTGGTCTTCATAATGACCTATTTTTAATCATGACATTGTATACTTTGAAAAAGAAAGTAAATAATTTTTATTTTTATTTTTATGTAAAGCATGGGTTTCATGCTCAAGTCTAGGTCAAAAGCATGTTCTATGTGCTTCTAGGTCCTTTTAAGACAAAGAAGAATTTATGTCATGTATTAGAGTCCCATTCAAACTCCTTGTAACAAAGGAAAATATTTATTTTGTCAAGAAAAAGCCATTTATTCCTCCAAGACCAAATCGACCCAATTCAAGGACAAGTCGGCCTAAGGGAGGGTTGTTTGACCCCTCAAGAAGGCTATAAATATAAGGAAATCGACCTCATTTAATACACACATCTCACACAAGTTTGGTCTGCAATATCGAAGGAGAAAAAAAGATGGAAAGGACGAAGAAGAGAAGTTGAAGTGTCTTGGGATCATCTCTCTCTTTCCACACGTGCAAAGTTAGGGTTTTGTTTCTGCTTGTTGCACAAGGTCGAAATTGCAAGGGCCAAAATTATGAGGTGCAGTTATAGGGCCAGAAATATGGGATGAAGTTACAGTAGGTCGAAGTTTGTAAGTTTCCTTGAAGAAGACTTTCTTGGGGGGCTGACTTGGTGCTAAGGAGGATCTTGGGTTTTGGTATTTGGGCCTTGGAAGTCTCATTGTAAGAATATTCTATAAGAAGAGAAGCATTATTTCTAGTTTTTCCCCTTGGAGGGGTTTTGCCCTAGCTTAGAGCTTATATCTTATGTACTTTGTCTTTTTATTATCTTCATTGTTTTGCTAATTGCTTAATGGAAAAGAACTAATAAAGTAATAAAAAGGCCAACATATATCATAAGTAATTTTCAAGTTAAGGAAAATAATATATAATACATAAGTCTCCTAATTTTTTAACACTACTCATGGGTGCTTGACTTATTTTTCATGGATATCTAGCAAAGTGCCTCCTTTCACCATATATTCACTTGAAAACCAATGCCTCTTTCTAGATTTACTCTCATCTACTCCATTTGTTTCATGGGGCCTTGTTTGTCTCTCTAGCTAGCTCCGAACTCATGTTGTCCTTGTCAATGCAAGTCTAAAATTCTTTGCAATATGAAAACATTAATTTTTGTTTGTCTTTCTCATGCTTTGACAAGCCTTTCTTGTGCCTCAACAAGCCTCTAATTATCAACCTTACAACTCCTTATTTCAACTCTCAATGTCCTCAATGTATCCATCCAATTAGGAGAGCCTACCCCTCCTCGTTTCTCAGTTGATCTCTCTTTTCCAACTTATCCTTCCTCTTCATATCCATGTTGTGATTGGTCGAAGTTGTATTGCATTATTCTTGTCCTCATTCTTGTTGGCCTTTAGTATCCTCTTATGTGTTGGCAATGCACACACATCAATATTAGATTAATCAAATAGAAATGTATAATATAAATTATCACCTTGGCTAATTATTGGAAGTTTAGTTGATGTAAGGCTAGTTGTAACATTACATGTCATGTTAGCACATCAATACTAATGAATTCATGTCAAATCATTGGTGCATCGGCACAACAGAATCATATAAAGTATTAATACTATGCTACATACATATATCACAATGTAATCACATCAAACAATACCTACAATCATTCCACACAACAAACAGGTTCTAACACCTATCATTTGTTCAAAGACTTTATATGTTCCCCAAAGGTCCAATGTTGAACCTTTGCCTTGATAGCACTTTGTACCACACCCCCTACAATCCTTACCCCCATCTAAGGGTATAATGAGGTATTTACTGTGATGATCCAACCTCCAAAGTGTAGTTATGTAAATGGGCTCTTGAAATCGATATTTTTCCAAACTTCTCAAAACCAAAAATAGACAATGCCATAATGTCGTATCGTTGATACCCTTCTGACGATATAAATTTTATCTCAATCTGACTTACGAATCAAAGTATATGACCATTTTTAAATAGTTCCTTAAAGCCTTACCACATCAACAATGATCCCCACATGTCACCGACGTAGCACATTGTGTGGCTCCTGCGTGGAAATCTTGCCACTATGGGAAACCCACGTTGAAAGATCACTCTTCACATATAGTTAGTAGTCGACCCATTAGGTTAAACACTATGTAACAATTACCCAGAGCCTTGACCTCCAGCCAGGCCAAACTACCGACCTACAACTCCGCTCGATTAAGATAATGGGGCCAACTTTATTCTAACCCTAACTACCCTAAGCTCGACTTGGCCTAAGCTTGACCTATAGTTTTGATACATGGGTGGCCACCAACATCCACTTGGATCAAGTTTTCTTGTCAGTACTTGGGCCCTCGGGACGAAGCCTCTATCTGTTTTCCATTTTTTTAGCTAACTTGCCCAACGTTGACCTTGCCTTGGTCCTGACCGCTTGGATAAATTCATCAAGTCAGTCTCAACTTCACCTTCCAAGACTCTGATATCTTGCATACTTTTCTAGTGCACCTTGGCCATGAAAGTCGTAGATCGTTGCACTTGTGCTACTAGCTACATGATGTTGAAGTGCACAAAAGCTTATTCCCAAAATTTGTTGGGATAATAAATAAGCCTCAAACTGTTATCTTTCTCAGTAAAATTCATAGAGATGTGCATCTAAGTTCACCTCACCAATTCAAAAGGAACTTAACTATATCCCATACACAACAAAAATATGCATACCTTTCAAATCTCCCCAGTTCATATACACAAAACATACAATGGAATTAACAATGATTCATGCTAGAAAAGTATACGCATCAACTTAATGAATTAAGCACAAAGATTCACTTATCTCTTATACTCAAGCCATATACTTATCTCTCGGCATAACACGAATAGGCAGGGTTAATTGAATATGACCCAACTAGTCAACTTACTTCGACTAACAAAGTCAGTCGAAGTGACTCAAACCAGTTGTCTTACCTTGATTGGATAATATCAATTGAATGACTTGACCTAGTCGACTAACAAGGTCATTTGAAGAGACTCAAACCAATTTATTTACCTCAACTAGATAAGATCAGTCAAATGACTAAACCCAATCGACTTACCTTGACTAACAAGGTCAGTTGAAGCAACCCAACCAGTTGACCATTAGGCTACAAAAGACGAGTCAAATCCTTCATTTAGTCGACTGCAATGAAGGTGTCCCATGCTCTTCAAGACTTTGTCCTATGCTGAAAACAACTAAGCCACAACCTCATCAATCAATGACCTTAATTTACTAGCATACCAACAATCCAGGTCTACCCACAATGAACCCTGCAATGGTGATGAGCGTTAATATGGAAGACCAACACCTTTTAAATTATGCACACAACAAAACTTGTCGATCAACTAACCGCAGAATTTTAGTACCCTTTGGCTGAATCAGAGTGAAGCTACACTATATTCCTCACCATTGACTTGTGCCTTAGCATCCTTCCACTAAACATTCAACAGGGAAACAACCACCCTCTTAGACAATCATTGACCTGGCCTTCTCGTCAACTATATTAACCATCGAGGCATGCACACACTGTAACAACTTGGTCAACCACACTTCTCAGTCACATGGAACCATATAGAAAACTTTGCACTTCTTGAATGTATTATCATAACACAAAGGCCTCCTCACCTCGTATAATCATGAGAATTCACATATACATAAGGAATATCATCATAGAAAAACAAGAATAACACATTCCTACATTATTAGTGTTAAGACATGAATGCATCAAATAGCAACAACATTCATCTTTTCGTTACATTAAGTATATAAGTAAGCAACTTATGTTATATTATAAGTTGGGAAACGAAGTTTGGTACTTCAACTCTCCACCCAACTTTAGACAAGATGTAACCAGGTCTTTCTTGCAGTTATCACTCTCGAGCCAGATTCTAGAGCTTGAGGAGGATTGCTCGAAGGATGAAAACCAAATATGTTGGTTGAAATAGGGACTCTAGAGGCCCAACCACCCCCACCCACCAACCACTCAATGCAATCAATTGAACATAGTGAATCCAGAGGTCCACTACCTCCACCCTTCAGCTACTCAATGAAAACTATAACTCTTATTATTCTCAAGCTGAAACATGGAATGCACATGTTCAACCACCTCCACCCACCAACCAAACAAAGGAATTCAAAGGCTCTCACCTCCACCCTCTTTGAATCAAGGGATCTAGAGGCTCTCACCTCCACCCTAAATCAACCAAGGGAATGTAGAGACTCAACACCTCCACCCTCAAAGGAATTATGCATAGTAGTTGCACCCAATCCTAGGAATCCATAACTCGCTATAAAAACTAAGAAATAAGTAGAGAAGGCTACAAAACTCTCCTTACTAGGAATCCAAGGAGCAAGACTCCATCCAAGTTGTAAATGGAATCCAGATAAAACCATCTCCACCCTCCAGACATATAAGGAATCCAGAGACTTTTTTCCTCACTTGAGAGATATTCTTCTAGTCTCTCAATGCTCAACTAAATGGTTTCTCTTCTCTTTGCACTCTCATAACAATACAAAGCTTCCAACCTTCGTATGTTGCACTCCATTTGTCTTTCCTATGTAAAATTCAATCATCTCCTCTCTATACAATTTTCTCCTATGTTTCCCCACCACTCATAATCAATTACGACCCTCTCCCTCTATCATGATACAATGCGGTGGTTCCTTTACGGTTAGTCATGCAAATGTTTTGTGCGAGATTTCCTTTCCACTTTGTTATTGGTGGACTTGGCTTGTCATACCTACTAGTGCAACCCATCTATTTCTTAAAATTTTGGTCCTCTTTTGCTTAAGCTTGTTTCCAAACATTGCATTCTCTTGTACTTCCTGTGTTCAGCTAAATTAATTAGCACAGTCATCCCATTAAGGCCCACCTACTAACCCGTATGGTTGTCATAAACAAATCAACTTCCTTCTAATCCCAAGTAACTTCCTTCCTCAAACTCTGGAATCTGTCCCCCAAAATCTTAACCCATTTTAACAAAATAATTGCAATTATTTGCAATCAGGGAAAAATAGCCAGGGGTTTTCACAACTCCTTCCTCAAACAACTCTTGAACTTGTTTATTTTATTTATTCATTCTAAAAAATAGATAACTTATACATGCAAGTGTTAGCAAGAGGTGCATCTTGTTGTAGTTGAATGACATATTGTATATTTCTCCTTAGAGGTATTCCTTGTGGTTCCTAAAACACTTCATCACTGTTTAGAAATAATCTTAACTATTTCATATTTATATTTAGGATCACACCGTTTGAGAGTTTTGGATTTATCATCATCGTTAGCTTTTACAATTACGGGTACAAAATTCTTGCTTGCATTTAGAAGCCTTTTCATTTGTTTTGTGATAACAAGAGACAAGTTAGTCATCACATGATGGGCTTTTATGATACAATAAATCCCATTCTTTGTAAGATGATACTTGTTCTCCTCCACATGGAAGATGGTTTTCTTGTCATACAAATAAGGGCTTCCTAAAACAATTCCACAAATATCAAGTGATATGACATCTATTTCTACCTCATTTATGAACTTATAGGTGATTGAAAATATGAATTTACATATTTTTGATACCCATAACTTATCATATTCACATACCCATCCTACAGGACATGGTTTTGGATGAGGTTTAGTTTCAATCCTAATGCCTTAACAATTTCTGCATAAATGAGATTAGCTTGCGAACCACTATAAGAGAGTATGCCAATCTTAATGTGTATTGAGATAACTCTAATTTCCCTTTCATCATGCATAATGTAAAGAATGAATATTATCACCAGAATCAGTAGAAGAAGATGCACCTTGTATCCCCATGGCTTTGATATTTATTTCTTGACTCGCATATGATTTAAGATTCTCTTGGATTCATGGCCATGTTATTACCCTTCTTATTTCAGAACCTCTTTGGTCTTAGTTATGGATGGAATTTCCAACGCTTGACCTCAACATGTCCTTCCTTTATGCAATGTAAACATTAATACTTCTCATTTTTTTTACTTCAATGTGGTTGTTCATTTTATTTTATCATTTCCTTTGTTCTTGTTTTCAACTAGATGGAATTATTTCTTTGATAAGTTGTCTTTGACATTCTTTCCTCTTAACTCAATATGAATGGCTTGGACATAAACTTCATCAAGATTAGTTAGATTAAATATAAGAATAATATGCCTCAAATAGCTATATAACCCATCAATGTACTTCAAAAGAGTTACTTCCATATAAATATGAACACCCAATGTCAAAGCTCTTTTTCTAAACTCTTGAGTATAGTCTCTCATTATCTAGTATTTTTCTTTGTTGTCGATTCTATAAATCCATTAATACTTGTTGCATATACCCTAAAGGATTAAATTGCTTCCTCAATGCAACAATAATTTCATACCAAGCAAATGCCATTTTATCTTTCTTGAGAATAATTGTTTGATTCTTAATTTCCCCATGGATAAGTGTTCTACCTCCTAGTTAAAAAGTAATTAGCTAGATCTTTGCTTCTTTGTCCACAATGTTTTGAACGCTTCAATACTTAAAATTTGCTTGACCAAATGATCTTATTTCTCTGCATTAAACTCTCCATTGTACATTGACGAATCAAAATTGACATCTAATTTCAACTAAGGCATAGGAAAATAAGAGTCAACTTTCTCTGAGCTTTTATTTTTGGAATTGAAGGGGAACTTTGTAACATCCCCAGGTTAAAAATCCATGTAATAAAGTTATCAAAGGCGAAATGAGACCAAGGTCATGGGACTATTGGGCATGACCCAACTTGGTCCAATTTTGGTCAAAGAATCTGCATTTTGAGGAGCGGAATGTGCGTAATCTATGAAGTTGTATTTACTGCGCAAGTGTCTAGGGGCTTGAGGGTGGTTCGAAGCCCCTCATTTTGAAACGGGTATCGAGGTTTTAGTTCATTGTTTTGTTAACTCCATGATATGTGGACCATGGTTTTTGTAGCAATGTAATGTATTTAAGGACATGTAATGCTTTGTCAAAGAAAATAGGGAGATTAGATCACATAATAGAGAGAAAAAGTGATCGAGTCTTTTGTTCTGTGTTTTGGGTCTTAGGGAAAGGCTTTGCAACTAAGTGCGTGGAGGCCTTGAAAGAGCTTGCAGTTGAGTGCGCAAACCACCTGTAGCTGGGTGTGCAAGTTGAGAAGTTGTATGTACTGAAAGATCTATCTTAATAAAGAAGAAGAAGTTTTGGCGAAGTCTTTTGTATATGTATCTGTTATTTGTGTTCTATCTATTTATGCAAAGTAATTGCAAGTAATTGGTATGTTAGTGCAACTGTTATTGTTCTGTAATGTGTTTATATTAAAATAAATGTGACAAAGTCTATAGTTAGAATACACTGTGCAGTAATGTTGTGAATGTTAGAAGGATAATTAAAGTACAGAAAAGTAAAGTTAAGAGCCACTCTGCATAGTCCCTCAAGGTTGCAGAAACCTAGTTCTACAATCACCCATAGCCACCTCGGGTGAGACTTTGACCTGCTTGCGGGTCGTTTCCGAAAGGGTCGGTGTCTAATGTAGGAATTTACAGGGTAAGTTCCTCAGACAGAACACCAAAGGACACCGCTCACAAACAGATCACAGATCATTACACCAATATTCTTGATGTGGTTAAAACCCTCAAAGAGGGAAACAGTCCACGGCGTGAGCCAACGCGGCCACTTCAGGCAATTTATTAATAAAAGAATGAAGATTTACATAAGCTTCTCTCATCAACGGTTACCCTACAAATGACCCTCCATGCTCTTTAAATAGAGATCATGGACCAATCGAGTGTTAATCCACCGATCAAGTGTCGGTAATACCAAGGAGAGAATGAAACGTCGGATCACTTCATGTCTAGAACATATCATGACCGTCGGATTGTAAGTTACAAAAGCACATAGTAAAGAAACACACTTTACCTAACTCTACACTAGACCAAGTTATACTTAACTATTTCCTATGTGTCGGAATATCCTAACACCCCCCCTAAGAAAAACTTGCGATAAGATTGAAGGATGTTCAAATATGACACAATAGGAGAAGGAAGGAGGCATTAGAGCCTCTCCCACCTAATTGACGACTTCCTGAACTCCAACCATAAATTGAATTTTAGTAAAATTCGCCTTTGTGAGAGCCTTTGTAAAGATGTCTACAACTTGATCATATGTTGAACAATATTGCACTTCAAGAACATGGTCATGAATGAGCTTTATGATGAAGTGCATGTGCAGTTCAATGTGTTTGTTGTGCTAATGTTGGACTAGATCTTTGCATAGTTGAATGGTACTTTGATTATCACACCAAAGTGTAGTCGGATGCTGCTGCTAAAAGCCAAACTCTGACAGGATCTGACGAAGCCACAGGGCTTCCTTACTAGCTTCTACGGAACCATGATACTCTGCTTCTGCTGAAGAAAGAGAAATGGCACTTTGCTTCTTGCAAGCCCGCGTAATAGGTCCTGAACCAAGGGTGAACACATAACCTGCAGTAGACTTTCGATCTTCAGGGTCACCAGCCCAATCAAAATCAGTGAAACCAACCAATAGAGGAGATGCTTCTACACTGTAATGAATCCCAAACTGAACTATACCTTGAACATAACAAAGTATTCTTTTAGCTGCTTTCCAATGACTTTCATGTGGGTTTTGTATAAACCAAGAAATAAGGCCAACAACAAAGGAAAGGTCAGGATGGGTATGGGTCAGATACAAAAGTGTTCCTACAAGTTGACGATATAAGGTAGCATCAACTTCAGTGGAACTACAAGTGACTGAAAGTTTGGCTCCAGACTGAAAGGGAGGAGGGGATAGCTTACAGTCTTCCATGTGAAAATGGCGTAGAAGATCACAGGCATACTTGGACTGGGAAAGGGAAATACCTTCCTTGGATTGCAAGACTTGAAGACCAAGAAAATAATGCAAGTGTCCTAAGTTTGTCATTTCAAACTTCTTTTTAAGGCTGGACTTCACATGGTTTATAAGGTTGGGATCACTACCAATAAGGATAAGATCATCAACATAAAGAACAAGAATGATAAGAGACTTGCCCACTTTCTTGGTGTAGACAGTATTGTCAAAATGACACCTAGAAAAGCCAGTTTCTAAAAGAAAGTTATCCATTTTGGCGTACCAAGCCCGAGGGGCTTGCTTGAGACCATAAAGGTATTTCTTAAGCTGACATACAAGGCTAGAGTCTTTTTTTATAAATCCAGTAGGTTGTTCCATATATATTTCTTCATGCAAGTCCCCATTCAATAAGGCAAATTTAACATCCATCTGATGGACTTCCCATTTGAAATAGGTAGCATGGGAAAGAACAAGGTGGATAGAGTTCATTTTGGCAACAGGGGAGAAGGTTTCAGTATAGTCAATACCTTCAACTTGTGAAAAACCCTTAGCAACAAGACGAGCTTTATGTTTATCAACTTTTCCATCCGGTCCATACTTGGTTCTGTAAACCCATTTGCATCTAACAAGTTTTTGTCCCTTTGGAAGAGGAACAAGATCCCATGTATCATTTGCCAATAATGAATGATATCCTTCATTCATAGTTGCGTCCCAATCTAGATGGCCTGAAGCTTCTGCAAAGGTGTCAGGATCATAATTCGTTGAAGCTTGAGTCAGTAAAGAAGAGGTTCTATCGAATTGAGAATGTGTACGTCGTTGATCTGTAGTATCACCGGCAAGAGCACCTGCTGCATCCCAAAATAGACCCATTTTGGAAGCTAAGGAGCTGAAGGAGGATCCTGAGAAGGTGGGGGGGATTATCATCCTCACTATCATCATTTGAAGAAGAAATATTTTCAGAAGTAGAAGGGATATAGAGAGGTGGCACATCCGCCGAACTCGGCTCGTAGGCTGATATATTTTCAGCAAACTTTACATCTCTTCTAATGATAACATTTTTGGACTTAAGTGGAATAAGTCTATATCCTTTGACATCTTCAGAATATCCAACACAAATACATTTTTCACTCTTAGGTTCTAAAGCTTTATGTTTCTCGTCTAGAATATGGGCCCATGCTTCACTTCCAAAAACATGAAAGTGACTTACATCTGGTTTAATTGAGCTCCATGCTTCTTCTGGAATGATATTCTTTAAAACCTTAGTAGGAGTGCTATTTACTATGTAATTTGCACAATTAATTGCTTCTGCCCAAAAATTAAGACTAAGTCCTTTAGATTGAAGCATACAATTAGCCATTTCCTTTAAGGTGTGATTCTTCCTTTCAACTACACCATTTTGTTGTGGAGTATATGGAACAGTATGTTGCATTTGAATTCCATTCTCAATGCAAAAGTTGATGAATTTTTTGTTAACATATTCTCTGCCATTATCAGATCTTAGCTTAAGAATTTGATGCCCAGATTTTTTTCAACAAAGGCCTTAAAGGCCAAGAACATGTTAAATACTTCACTCTTGAGTTTTAAGAAGTATACCCAAGTGCGTCTCGAGAAATCATCAATGAAAGTTAAGAAATACTTGTCACCAGAGAATGAAACAACTGGAAGTGGACCACATAAATCACTATGCACAAGTTGTAAAGGGGTTGAGGCATGCCAAGAGGCACGTTTTTCAAAACTATCCCGATGATGTTTTCCAAGTACACATCCGGAACAAACACCATCTCTGCAAGATACCATTGGAAGACCTATCACCATATTTTCTTTACATAGATTCCGAAGGGAGCGATAATTTAAGTGACCAAATCGCTCATGCCAAAGTTTGTTCACTTCATCATTATGAGCAAAAAATATCGAGGGGAGATTTGATGACCCAAAGTTGTTAAACTTATACAACCTTGTAGAATCATCAGCAATGCCAGTAGCTAAAATCTATCTAGGATCTCTTAGGTCCTTAATTACAACATCGTGAGGTGAAAATTCAACGATTTTACCTTCACCTGAATGAGTTATCTGATATACAGATAAAAGGTTGCAGGATAAGGTTGGAACACATAATACATCATTAAATTGACCATTGTCTAGATGAACAATTTCAGTCCCTACAACACTAAGAGATCTGTAACAGTACAAAGTAAAAATAAGTTAATTTCTTAATTAAAAACATAAGCAGACAAATAAGTTCATACCTATATTACCTGTAATCGAAGTGTGCCGAATAGCAACAAGGTTTTGGGGACGACTCTCCACCCAACCGTAGGCTCAATTGTGCAAGGATCTGCAACAACTGGCCACCCCCGAGCCCTCAATCAACGTACTACTACCAGTGACTCCCAAGTGTTAGAACATCATTCTCCCAAGAGAATGCAAGATAGAAACTCAGAAAGATGGAATGCAGGAATGCCTCTCATCTCTCTCCCATCTATTAAATAGAACAAATATTGAAAGGGAAACCACATGCACACACTCCATGTGTTTACATGCAACTTTATTTTGATTTTTCTTACTTTCCTTTTGATTTTTAGCCTTTCTTGTTTTATTTCCTTCTTTTTGATAGTTTCCTTGTTTTATTTCTATTTATTCTTATCTAGAGCTTTAGTATGGTTATTACTATTTTTATTTTTATTATTTTTATTTATTTTCTTTGTATATATTTTTAATCTTATTTATTATTTAACATTATGATTTATTATTTATTATTTATTATTAAGTGATTTATTTATTACTATTTATTATTTATTATTTATTATTTATATTATTAATTATTATTTGTGTATTATTTTTTATTATTTATTATTTATTATTAAGAGGAGGGATATTACATACTCTCCCACTTTAAGGAACTTCGTCCCGAAGTTAAGTTGAATTATTTATTATTTATTATTTATTATTTAATTTACTTCATGTTGCCAACACCCTCTTTTGAACTAGTATAACCAGTAGGCATCGAAAGTCCCCAACACCCGAGAAATCTCAAGGAATCTCTGTCCTTTTTCCCACTTTGGGCACCAGGCATAAGCCTGACTCGGTCTCTATCCTAGTCCAAGGCTAGCCCCAAGGCTCACACCTGACTCAGACCTCATCTGCCCGAAGGCAGGCATCCGGTCCGGTACTCAATGACCCTGAGCATCTCGCAAGGCTGGCCCACTCCCTCCACAACTACTAAGGCGCACAGCTCTAGGCATCGAAGTCCTTTACATCCCTTCCAGACTTCGGCATCCCAATCCAATAACAGGCACTTAGCCTAGAACATCAGGCACTTGGCCTCCTTAAGATGGTCCCATAGCTCTTCAAGAGCTATCCATCAAGAGCTATACACAAGACAAAGGAACCACTGGCATATGTAGTGTTGATTGAGTTTTGTCCCCAGCCCATATGGTATTACTTATTCTCCCTCATGCGTATGGGCTCGCACGAGATCATCAAATAAACCGGCTCTCACGGCCCAATGTGTAGTCTTGTTGATCATTACAGCTCAACATGCAACAATGCATTTGCTATACCATCATAGTATCATAGAAAATAATCCACATGCCAAGTCTTTTATGTCATCATGAGAATATTCATCATTGTTAATAACAAACTGCGTGCTCATGCATGTCATTTGTATGCAACTATTACATGCTTCACCATTTTAAATTATGATATGCACATATTGCATCAGAGATATATCATGACTTTACATAATAGATGAACCATATGTAAATAAACCTCATATTGTAGCATCATAAATCCTATGCAAATCATAAGGATACAATATCACTATAAGAACCATATGTGCATCATTATATCATATTAGTCAAGTACCTGTGTTAACTAAGAAGCATTTCCACACATTTTAATCAAGTAAATAAGGAAAGTCTTGAAAAATAATAGCTGCATCTTCCCAGGTAGCTGACCCTGGGCTATATTGGTCCCATTGGACCTTGACTTGCTCAAATTCATGGTTCCTCAGTCGACGAACCCGACGGTCCAATATACAGAATGGTTCGACCTGAAGGACTCCTTCCTCGGAAACCTGCAATTTTTCAAATTTCAAAACATGGGACGGGTCGGGTACATATTTTCTAAGCATAGAAACATGAAACACATTATGCATCCTTCTTAGATGGAATGGCAGCTCGAGATTGTAAGAAACTGGTCCAATCCTCTCTAGGATCGTGAATGGCCCAACAAATCTAGGTGATAGCTTTGTTCCCTTACCCATCCTAAAGGGACTTTTAAAGGGTTTGATTCTAATAAAAACTTGGCTTCCTTCCTCAAAGTTTCTATCAATTCTCTTTGCATCAGCATAACTTTTTTGGCGATCCCTGGCTTCTTTTAGTCTCTGTTTAATTGTGGCCATTTGTTCTTCCATTTCTTGGAGCATTTCAAGTCCCAACATGACTCGATCCCAACTTAATGGAGTACGACATGGTCTTCCGTACAAGATTTCGAAGGGAGCTGCCTGTATTGAACTGTGGTAACTATTGTTGTATGCAAACTCCACTAAGGGAAGGTATTTCTCCCATTGGTTTTGTTGATCCATGACATACATTCTTAGCATGTCCTCCAACACTTGGTTTACTCTTTCTGTTTGACCATCTATCTCTGGGTGATATGTTGTACTGAAATTCAGTTGTGTTCCCATAGATTGTAATAGACTTTTCCAAAACCTTGAAGTAAAATGTGTGTCTCTATCAAATATTATCTTTCGTGGTACTCCATGAAGGCGAACTATTTCTTTTAGGAAAATTTGAGTGATAGCTGATGTTTCAAAGGTGGTCTTGATTGGGTTGAAGTGAGCACTCTTAGTTAATTTATCAACCACAGCCATAATACAGTCATGTCTTTGGGATGTCATAGGTAAGCTTCCAACAAAATCCATTGAAACAACTTCCCACTTAGTTTACGGTATATCATGGGGTTATAAAAGCCCTGCCAGGTGACGATGTTCAGCTTTAACCTGTTGACATTCTAAACATCGGGCCACAAACATTGTTATATCCTTTTTCCTGTCCAAAAAAATAGTTGTTTTAAGTCTACATACATTTTCTGGACTCCTGGATGTGTAGCATATGGAGCTTGATGGGCTTCCTTCATTATTAAATTCCGAAGATCATCATCTTCTGGGACGTAAACCCGACCCTTATATCGTAGCAATCCATCATTTTCTAAGGTGTGTTCCTCCCACTTGGTCGCCACAGATACCTCTTCATGTAAGGAAAATTTTATTTGCTGGTAATGTGGGTCCCCTACTAGATGATTTATAATCCGGCTCCTCAAGTCTATCTTTAACGACGATATTGAATGAAGTCTGGGTCTCCTACTTAAAGCATCTATAACTTTGTTCTCTTTTCCCTTAATATAGGATATCAGGAAATCATAATCACTAAATAGCTCACTCCACTTCGTTGTCGAGCATTAAGGTCCTTTTGTGTGAAGATATACTCAAGACTTTTATGATCTGTTCTTAATTCAAATTGACGCCCCATTAGATAATGTCTCCACAATTTCAAGGCCATTACCACCGTTGCTAATTCCAAATCATGAGTTGCGTAATTGATTTCATGGTTCTTAAGTTTTCATGAAGCATAAGCGATAACCCCTTCATCTTGCATCAAGACTGCACCTAATCCTTCTTCTGATGCATCCGTGCATACAAGAAAGTCCTTGTCCATGTTGGGTACTTTTAATATTGGAGCCGTTGTTAGTCGATGTTTTAGCTCATTAAATGCTTTCTCACATTCACTTGTCCATTCAAACTTAACCCCTTTCCTTTGGAGGTGGGTGATGGGATTAGATATCTGTGAGAACCTTTCTACAAACCTTCTATAGTAGCCTGCCAATCCCATAAAGTTGTGTACTTCTTTGACATTCCGAGGAGAGGGCCAAGTCATTATAGTTTCAATCTTACTGTAATCAACTGCAATGCCTTTGCCACTAATGGTATGGCCTAGATATTGAATTTATTTCTCAAAGAAGGAACATTTAGAAAGTTTTCCATATAGCTTATGTTCTCTAAGGCATTGTAGTACCAACCTCAAGTGTTCTAGATGCTCTTTCTCATTACGGGAGTAAATGAGGATGTCATCCAAGAACACTTGAACAAAGCGGTCCAGATATTTTCGGAAGACACTGTTCATCAAGTTCATGAAGGTTGTTGGGGCATTAGTCAAACCAAATGGCATAACAATAAACTCATAGTGTCCATATCACGTTCTGAATGTCGTCTTAGGTATGTCTTCCTCCTTGATTCTTAGTTGATGATAACTTGACCGTAAGTCTATCTTGGAGAATATTGAAGCTCCTTTTAGTTGGTCAAAGAGGTCATCGATTCTAGGCATGGGGTACCTATTCCAAATGGTGGCCTTGTTTAGATCTCAGTATTCAATACATAACCTAAGAGTTCCATCCTTCTTCTTTACAAAGATTACTGGTGCACCCCAAGGTGACACACTGGGTCGTATAAAACCTTGATCAAGAAGTTCTTTGAGATGTATACTTAATTCATTAAGCTCTGGAACATTCATTCGATAAGTTTTTTTGGATATGGGTTCCAAACTTATGGAGAAATCAATTTCTCGAATTGGAGGCAAACCTGGTAGCTCTGGAGGAAATACATCTGCAAATTTGGAAAGTAGTGGGTGCAATTTATCCGAGGACTTCTCGTTGGTAGGAACCATTTCTATCGCATAAATCTTGCACCCTTTCCTCATACACTTATTAACTTTCTTGGCTGATATGAGGCGCAACGTAACATCACGTCTAATCCCTTTTATTACTTTGGTTTCTCCTTGGTCATTTTTTATGAGAACTGTCTTATTATAACAATCCAGTATAGCTTGATGGAATTCAAGCCAATCCATTCCCACAATTAAGTCATACGTCCTGAGAGTCGTACTATATATTTTCATCTTGGTATCACACCCCCAATGTTAACACTACAATCTCTTATCATTGACCCTACTAATTGTTGAGAGCCTGATGCCATTTCTACCATTCTAAAGTTACTTTGCTCATGAGCTGTCAATCCACATCTAAGTATTGTTGAAGGTGAAATAAAACTATCAGTGGCACCTGGGTCAATTAACACAGATATAGGGATGTTATTGATCATACCTGCAAACTCTACTACATTGGCTTGGTGCTCAGCCTGGTGATGGTTTGTAGCTGCATGAATCCGATGTGGGTTTTGTGATCTTCCTCCTTTTTCTTTGTATTCTTGTTGTTTAATCCATGTTTGATAGCTTGGACAATCTTTTCTAATGTGGTGTAGAAATTTTGAATAATAAACACATATTCAACAGAGATTACCTAATCATGCACTATTGTGGAATACATGCACAATACATAAGCTCCTCTACGTTGATCATCAATTTAGCAGCATCAAAAAACAATGAAACATCAATCACATGCACACGTTAACACAGTATGTAACCCGGGGAAAGCTTACAGCTAAAAACCCCACACTATTTGTATATTAATGATTGAGAACATGTAACATTACATAGTACAATACTCCTCACAAGTATCCAGCACTATCTCCACCTGTTACACATAATACAGCTCAAATCTGATCTCCAAATCTCCCTCGCTGCTTGTCTGCCTCCTATTGCACAATCCTGCAAGAGAATGAATAAATCCAAACTCGTTCCAAGTTCTATTTACCTTGGAAAATCACTCACACTGGAAATCATGTGAGCATAGGTTATATCACTGGGCATATGCAATTCTCATGGGCATACTCAATCCTTTGATTGTGCAAGATCTCATGCACAACTATAGTCACAACTGATAGCAATCTCAACCTCTAACACCTGTCTCCACTGAACTGTACATGCACTGACATGCAACTGAGTTAACTGATGTATTCTTTAGTTGCTTTATGAGTTAATAATTAATTCACATAACTCATCACTAGTCTATTTGCAGTTAGACTAATTACAACTAGTTTAACCAAGTCAAACTAAACACAACTCCATCAACTCCACAATCAACTCCACCAAACTCAACTGCTTGAGTTCTAACTGAAGTCTTGCATGCAATAGCTCAACTGACTCACAAAGAAAGTGTATTTCCTTCTGACAGCTGCATGTGCCACATCTGTAGCTCAAACTGAAGTGCTCCAAGAGGATAAGATAATGTTTATAGTCCAAATATTATTATGAGACAATAATATTTGACTTTTCTATTTTTGACTAGCAGTCTAAAAACAGACTCTGATCACTCCTACTGTGATCCAAAAATAGAAGTCCATCTATTTTTCCCAACATGACCAATCATCCATAAACAGCATGCTGCAACTCATAGACCATGATCCATATGTCTAAAAATAGACTTTGCGCCATAATTTGTCTGCGGGCCCAGTTAGTGAAGGCGACTCCTTTCCACTAAGCTCCATCATCTTGTTGCATTCTCAACACTCCCTCTCAACAAGATATGGATTATCAGCAACCCCTATCCTGCCTCGATGGTATTCGAATTTTCTCATGGTGATCACCTTCGTCAAGATATTAGCATCCTGATCCTCTGTTGGAATGTATGAAAGTAACATGATTCTCCGCTGAACACAATCTCTGATATGATGGTACCTCATGTCGTCCGTTGAGCTCCCTACCCAATCTGCATCCTCCTGCCTGTACCAAAATCCATATCCCGATGTGCCTCTAAGATAACGCAATACATGCTTGCCTGCCTTCCAGAAGAGCTTGGTTGGCTTAACCATAGCTTGTGAAAGCTGGTTAACAGCATAGCATATATCGGGTCGTGTATTGACCAGATACAAAAGCAACCCCACCAACTGTCGATAAACAGTGGCATCCACTTCTTCTGCCGAAGTGGCATCCTCCTTCCTCCAACCTCCAGGAAGAGGAGTATCAACAGGATTGCAGCCATGCATGTTGAACTTCTCCAGTATCTCCCGAGTATAGTTACCCTGAGAAACAAATAGTCCATCACTACGCTGCCAAATTTCCAATCCTAGGAAATAATGAAGGAGGCCCAAGTCCTTCATCTCAAACTCCTTAGCAAGATCATCCTTGCATGAAAGTATCAACAACTCATCACCCGTTAGAATCAAATCATCTACATAAAGTACAATGATAAGCAACTTACCCTCCACCACAATCTGGTATAGGTTAGGATCCGCCTCGCTCTTGGAGAATCCAAGTCTGGTGAAATAACTTTCTATCCGTGTGTACCAAGCACATGGTGCTTGTTTCAACCCATGCAGCGCTCTCTTGAGCCTGCACACATGCGACTCACTGCTGAAGATCTCAAAACCTTCGGGCTGCTCAATGTACACCTCCTCCTCAATGACTCCGTTGAGGAATGCAGTCTTCACATCCATCTAATGAATGTGCCACCCCATCTGCGCTGAGAGAGCAAGAATCGTCCATATGGAAGAATACCTTGCGACAGGTGCAAAGGTCTCCTCATAATCGACTCCCTCTATCTGTGAAAAGCCTCGGGCAACAAATCTTGCCTTGTACTTCTCCACACTCCCGTCAGCTACCTGCTTAACTTTGTAGATCCATCTCAAACCCACCACTGATTTCCCTTCCAGTCTAGGAACAATCTCCCATGCACTGTTTCTGACAATCGAATCATACTCTTCCACCATGGCGTCTACCCATGCGGGATCCTCCACAGCTTCCTCGAAAGAGGATGGCTCAGTCACAACACATTTGCTCACAAGAGCCATGTATCTAGTGTACCGATCAAGTGACTGTCTCTGCCTGCGTTAGGCTGTAGGTGGTCCTACAACTTTCTCTACATCTTGAGCCAGTTGCTCAGCGTCTGTCAAGCGCTTTCACCCTCTAATGGTTGGCGCTGCATGAGTGGTCTCTTCCACTCCATGAACCTCGTCCTGTGGCTAATCCACGTCCTGAAGCTCATCTTTAGGAACTAATAGCTCCTCATCTGCATGCAAGTGTGGCTCCCTCTCAAGCGAACACTTCATGGCTTTCTCCTCCTGAAATTTTATATCCTGTCGCACAACAGTCTTACCACTGTCTAGCAAATACACATGATAGTTGTGGGGCGTATCAGTGTACCCCACAAATATCCCAACCTCTGTAGTCAGCTCCAACTTCTTCTTGGCATCCTTCGTCACATGCATGTAAACATTAGCACCAAAAATACTCAAATGAGAAAGATCAGGCTTCTTACCAGAATAAGCCTCCTCGGGTGTACTCATGCCAAGTATCATGTGAGAAAAATGGTTCTGCACATAAAGTGATGTATTGCATGCTTCCGCCCACAAGTGAAGGGGTAGTCCCTGATCATGCAACATCGCCCGTGCAGCACCCACGATCATTCTGTTCTTCCGCTGAGTAACCCCGTTTTGCTGTGGGTTATGGGGAGCTATGAGCTCTCTTCGAATCCCTTCTGCATTGCAGAAATCCTTGAACTCGCCAAAGATGTATTCACCACCATTATCGCTCCTAAGATCCTTCACCTTCTTCCCCGACTCCTTCTCGACTAGTGCTTTGAACTCACAGAACTTTGAGTATGTCTCGCTCTTCTTCTGCATGAAGAAGATCCAGCACTTACGAGAGAAATCATCAACAAAAATTGCATAATACCTGTGTTTTGTTGTTGAAGCTACTGAGAAAGGTCCACACACATCTGTGTGAATTCTCTCAAGGATCGTCATGGCGTGACTATCCTTCTCGTGAAAGGTGGCTTTCACAAACTTTCCCAAAGTACACCCCTTGCACTGATCTGACTGCGCAAGAGTGCCTTTAGGAAGCCCTGTAGTGATCTGCTGCAGTATCTTCAAGGCTCCATGGTGAAGGTGGCCCAATCTCCTGTGCCACAGCTCGCCATCATCCCGGTTCACCAATCCTTCTGCCTTGCATGCCATTGCTACGCATCCATCTACATGCAACTGATAAAGGTTCCTCACTCGAACCCCTATCTTCCAGGTTTCTCCAGTTGTCTTGTTGCGTAGGAAGGCCTTTCCCTCGCTGAAAACAACATCATATCCCTTGTCTTCTAACATCGCCACAGAGATAAGATTCTTCTTCAATCCTGGAACATGCATCACTTCCTTCAATACGAAAGGTTTACCAGACTCCCTCTCAAAGGAAATGGTACTGATACTGGTCGCACTGTATCTACCATCATTTCCCATCTCGATGTGCACTCCAAGATCTTTGTCCTCCAGATCAGAAAACAAATCTCGATCTCCTGTCATGTGAAAAGACGCACCACTATCCAAGAACCACACCGATCCCATCACACTTGAAATCAAGCATGCGATCAATGAAAAATCAAGCTCAAACTGCGAGGCTAGAGCCTCTCCTGCTGCAGATCCAGCAGCTTGCTTGTTCTTCTTCTTCTGCGGACAATTAGTGGCATAGTGTTCGTGCTGGTGACAGTGAAAACACTTCACCTTGGACATGTCCTGCTTCTTGCCTTTCGCACCAGACTAAGAAGCTTTGTTGCTCTTCCCCTTCTTTGCTTTGGCAGCCAAAGCGCAATTTTCTTCATCAGTTCCCTTTGATGAAGATCCGTCCTTGGTATTCCGCCTGATCTCCTCCTACACAAGATCTGACCAAAGTCTTTCCCATCCTGGCAATTTCTCCCGACCATTGACAGAGTCCTGATAGGAATTCCAACTCTTCGGAAGACCAAGGAGAGCCAAGCTCACCAAGTCCTCATCATCGACAGTCACCCCCACACTTCCCAACTCATCTCTGCACTTAGTGAACTTCGTGAGATACTTGGGCATACTGTCTCCCTTCTCACATTTGATGTTTCTGAGTTTATCCTTCAGTGCCAGCTTCCTCTGATCGCCCTTGCTTTGGAATAGATCTGTCAGTGCTTTCCACATCAAGTATGGAGAAGCCTTACCATGTAGGTTGGACACAATGTGATCCTTCACGCCCTCCAACAAAATCCTTCGACACTTTGTTGTCTTCTTTTGCCAAGCATTAACCTGCGCAGCATCAGTAGGCTTTGGGACATCAGCCTCTATGAAATCCTTCAGCCATTATCATCCAACACTGCCTCCATCCTGTCCTTCCATGCAATATAGTTTGAGTTGCCCTCAAGAGCATACTCCAATCGCAATCCGTTGAAAGACATTGCCATGTTGATACCAAGAAAACACTGCTGCAAATTCAAATTCCACCAGCTCTAAACTCAACCGCCTCTGATCTAGAATTCGTGAGAACAAAGTATTTCTCATACAGAGATTGACTGTATGGGCTTTTACCGGATATCTCACCTTCCAAAGGAAGGATGAATCCAGAGGCTACCTGGCCCGATTACAGACTCTACCTAAAGAAATAGAATGTAAACACTTCCTGAATAGTAGATCTGATGATCAACAGCTCTGATACCATGTAGAAATTTTGAATAATAAACACATATTCAACAGAGATTATCCTGATCATGCACTATTGCAGAATACATGCACAATACATAAGCTCCTCTACGTTGATCATCAATTTAGCAGCATCAAAAAAGAATGAAACATCAATTGCATGCACACATTAACACAGTATGTAACCCGGAGAAAGCTTACAGCTAAAAACCCCACACTATCTGTATATTAATGATTGAGAACATGTAACATTACATAGTACAATACTCCTCACAAGTATCCAGCACTATCTCCACCTGTTACACACAATACAGCTCAGATCTGATCTCCAAATCTCCCCCGCTGCTTGCCTGCCTCCTATTGCACAATCCTACAAGAGAATGAATAAATCCAAACTCGTTCCAAGTTCTATTTACCTTGGAAAATCACTCACTCTGGAAATCACGTGAGCACGGGCTATATCACTGGGCATATGCAATTCTCATGGGCATACTCAATCCTTTGATTGTGCAAGATCTCATGCACAACTATAGTCACAACTGCTAGCAATCTCAACCTCTAACACCTGTCTCCACTGAACTGTACATGCACTGACATGCAACTGAGTTAACTGATGTATTCTTTAGTTGCTTTATGAGTTAATAATTAATTCACATAACTCATCACTAGTCTATTTGCAGTTAGACTAATTACAACTAGTTTAACTAAGTCAAACTGAACACAACTCCATCAACTCCACAATCAACTCCACCAAACTCAACTACTTGAGTTTTAACTAAAGTCCTGCATGCAATAGCTCAACTGACTCACAAAGAAAGTGTATTTCCTTCTGACAGCTGCATGTGCCACAACTGTAGCTCAAACTGAAGTGCTCCAAGAGGATAAGATAATGTTTATAGTCCAAATATTATTATGAGACAATAATATTTGACTTTTCTATTTTTGACTAGCAGTCTAAAATAGACTCTGATCACTCCTGTTGTGATCCAAAAATAGAAGTCCATCTATTTTTCCCAATATGACCAATCATCCATAAATAGATTCCTGCAACTCATAGACCATGATCCATATGTCTGAAAATAGACTTTGCGCCATAATTTGCCGCGGGCCCACTTAGTGAAGGCGACTCCTTTCCACTAAGCTCCAACATCTTGTTGCATTCTCAACATGTGGACCTTTACATTGCCAACATTCTACTAGTGCCTGCTTCTTACGTTGTACTTGTCCTTGGTCACCAAATCTTCTACGCCACCCACTATCAAGTAAGGCTAACCCTTATGTCCTCCTAGAGGCAGTCGAGAAGCTGCGCTAGCGATCCGAGAAATAGTGTTTTGTCTTCCCTGGAATCTATATGGCTGCCCCCCAGGTTTATTTAGCCTCATTGTGGAATGCTCCTTTCCTGAATTTTCATCAACCACCATTTGTTTCTTCATATTGATTTTCCTCAGGACTTGTTTGGCTAAACTAGTGGTTGTTGCCATAGTGGTGGGTTTCCACATGGCGACTTCTGCTCGGACTAAGGGGTCGAGTCCATGCAAGAATCTTTCAGCTTGACGTTTATCATCAGCCATATAGTCCATGTGATGGACCAACGAATAAAATTCAGCTTCATAGTCCTCGATAGATCTACCATTCTATCGTACTTCATGGAAAGCGCCTACTTGTTGGTGTTTGTACTCTTCTGATAGGTACCTAGTTCGGAAGGCTTCCTCAAACATTTCCCAAGTAACTTGCACTGGGGTGACTTGCATCTTCGTTTCTTCATTTACCCACCATAATAAGGCATCTCCTTTTAGTAGACTCATTGATATCTAGGCCTTTTCCCTAGAAGTGTATGCCTTAAAACTAAGTGCTCTTTTGACAGCCATTACCCATGCTTCCACTTTTGAACCCCCTTCTAGACCCGTAAACTCTGGTAATTTGGATTATTGGACTTCTTTTATAATATCAAGTGTTGCTTGTCCATCTTTGGCATTGAATTGAGAATTTAGGTCTTGTCTCTGTTTTTGTTCCAATTCCTTTTGCACATTTCCTTGATCTCGTCCTTGGCTTGAGACCCAATCCTTAAAGACATTGGTCATTTCCCCAAGGGAATATAATATAGCTTGCTCAGTTGGGGTTCCTATCTCAGAAGTGGCGTGAGGTGGTGTTTCTACCTCAGGGTTGTTTCGGGTTTGTCTTCGATGTTTAGGAGCCATGATCTACCCTGTAATATTCAGTTAAATTATACATTACTTTTATGCCAAAAGCTACAACACTTTTAGAATATGTTCAAATTTAAAATACACATTTAGTTGTTGGAAATAATACTGAGAGGGGGGGGGTGAATCAGTATTATCAGATCAATAAAACTTTTTCAATACTCAGAAACATATACGCTACTTCAGTTAAGTGAACCAGCGTGTACACGCTACTGTGTCTAAAGCAACCAGCGTATAACCAGAAATCTTATGATTCAGTTAGTTTATCTTCAGTAAATGCATCAGGACATTATTAACCATATTAAAAGTAAACAGGTGCAGTATAACAGAACAGATCATCACACAAAAGCCACACACATGAACACCATGATATAAGGTGGAAACCCAATGTGGGTGAAAACCACCTGCTGCAAGTCGTCTCTATCTTTCTTTAATAAGAAACTTCAGTTTACAATCTTTTGTACTGGTGCAGCCTTATACCAGTATGCAGGCTACAACCTGCAGAAGGCTACAACCTTCTCTCGTTTTCCAAACTCTCCTGGAAGGGAGCTCCAACCCCCTTTGCTCTTGTACTAGCTCAGATACTAGTATGTAGGTGCTGGCCTACAATCTTCTTTCCTTCAGGTACCACTTTTCATCAATTTTCAGACTGGATACTCCTGAAGCACAACATTACAGTCTGAAGACCACAATTCATTCACTTTTCATAACAAATCATTGAAGCACAAAACAACCAATACTAGCATCATCAATCTT